>VXBT01009164.1:120170-133746 GCA_013400235.1 Oriolus oriolus
GAATGGTGGGAATGGTGGGAATGGCAGGAATGGCCATCCCCAGGGATAATGTCAGCCTGGAAAACGTCTCCGCTACACACCGGAGACACGGCCCCTGCCCCAAGGAGCGCGGGCAGAGGCCGTGGGGCCTGGCAGGAGTTGTGCAAGTGCTCAAATCCCTTAAATCCAGCTGGCCACGGGCTCAGCGCTCCCAGGAGCAGGAGCGCGGCGGGTGCAGGAGCTTCTTTTCCCTGGGAAGTCTGGGATTCCTTCATTTGCGAGCCCAAAAGATGTCCCTGCCCATCCGAACCAGCCCCATGGGGAGCGCTGCCAGGACAGCTCAAGCTCTGGTGCTCGGGCAAAAAAAAGGATTTAAACCCAGATTTAAACCACACTAATTAGTAAAAAAGCCATTGTTCCATCATTTGGTAGTAAAACAGCGACTTTAAACCAGCAGCTGCTTGTTTTGCAACTCTCTTGACGAGGATTTTCCATCCTCGTGTCCGTCCCTGCTGACGCTGGTGGAGTTAAATCACCTGGAAATCTTCTCCCAGCGTGTGTGGAGCAGCGTTGTTTATGAAGAGTTTTAATCCCCCATTTACAGCCCCTCTGCTGCGAATCTGCACTGATATCAGGAAAGGCATCTGCGAAAAAGCCCCCAAAACCCCTTTGTGAGCGGAAGGGAAGGAGATTTGAATCGTCGAGAGCTGGAAAACTTCTCTCATCTATTTATTCCTGGGCCTGACATCTCCGAGAAAAAAAATACCCAACCACTTTCCAAACTCCGAGAGGGGTCTGGAAAGGTTAATCCTGGCACAATGTTACCATCAGCCGCTCTGGAAGCTGTTTCCCCATGGAAAATGTTATCTCGGGCGGGGCTGGGGTGTTCCTGGGTGCTGCAGGGCAGGACCGGGATTAGCCCCGAGCTGTGTTTGCTCCTAACTCCCGTTAATGGTGGGAGATAAGGATCGTGTGATAATAGCCGGGAGCAAGGAAGGAGAAACATTCCCATTACAGCTCCAGCCTTGGGGGAAACTCTCTTTTCCCTAAAAAGCACTGGGGGAAATCTCCCCATTCCCTAAAAAGCATTGGGGAAAAACTCCCTTATCCCTAAAAAGCACTGGGGGAAAACTCCTCGTTCCCTAAAAAGCACTGGGGGAAAACTCCTCGTTCCCTAAAAAGCACTGGGGGAAAACTCCCTGTTCCCTAAAAAGTGTTGGGGGAAAACTCCCCTATCCCTAAAAAGCACTGGGGAAATACTCCCTGTTCCCTAAAAACCATTGGGGATAAATTTCCCCATTCCCTAGAAAGCACTGGGGGAAAACTCCCCTATCCCTAAAAAGCACTGGGGGAAAACTCCTTGTTCCCTAAAAAGCATTTAAAAGTTGGCAGAAAACCATCACTGAGCTTTTTCCTGGCACGACGCCTTCCAGAGGCAGCCGGGACTTTTCCCAGAGAGGATTTTCGGGAGTTTTGTGCCTGCCCATGGGCTGCAGTTTGTGCAGTGTCACCAAAAGGTGCCATCTCCGCCGGGGCTGTCCTGGTGACCCTGAGCGTTTTGGGGGGGAATCGGGGGGTGTTTCAAAGCCAGAGTTAGAAATGTCACTTAAAACCTGAGCTCTGTGGGGTTTGAAGTTGTTATTTTCTCTTTAAAGGGTCCTTAGAGGCTTTTACTTCTTGGTATCAATAACCTGCTCTTCCCTTTCCTGGGAATTCACTTCAACAGCTCCTTGGAAAAGCCCGGTGTTGCCTTCCAGCCTCCCAAAGAAGGTGGGCGCTGTACTTGAGGACACAGAAATTCAGGTAAAAGAGGAATGAACAAAAACATAGAAATTATTTCCCGCACTTTTTCCAAACCCTTTTCCTCTCTCTGCCACCTCTGCCTTCTCCAGCTCTCTCCTCTCCTCTCCTGGAGCAGTTGGTTGTGAGTGTGGTTCAACTTTCCATTGTCAAATTAAACCTGTCTTTTAGAACTAAAAAACTCTCACTTATTTCTTCCTAAAAAACATACTGGGAAAATGGCTCAGTAAAAAGGATAAACTTTGTTTCAAGTGAAAATTAATGCTGAAACCCAAAGACCTTTTGGCAGTGTGAGCACCATGGAGGTGGGGTCCCCTCCTGGGGGCTCCTGGAGCTTCTCCCTCTCCCCCACAGCAGTGGGATAACCTGAACCTCTCAGGCAAACATCAAAGCCAGGGGGACTCCTGGTGCTCCGATGGGGGCTCGGTTTGGGGTTCCAGGATTTTGGGCAGAGAAATCATCCCCGAGAATCTCCAGCTGGAAGCCGAGAGGTTGCTGTGGCCCTTCGGAGATGGGAGCAGGGATCAGACACGTGGGAGGGGAGAGGAGGAGGGACCCAGGGCTGCTTTTGATCCCTCTCGGCATTCCCCCAAAGCTCCCATGTGCCCAGCACCTGAGAAAGCCTATTTATAAACCTGCAGGAAGAACAGGGAGCCCATAAATCTTCTGGGCTTCCTTTTCTCTCCAGAGCAGGAGGAAAATTAAAACCACGTGCTGGATTTCCCAGGGGTGCTCCATCCTCCTGCCCGAGCCTGGAGGTGCCTGCAGGGACCTGACTGTCCTGACCTGGGGGTCCTCAGCAAGTCAGGAGGTGAACTCCACACACTGGACAAGGGGGACGACATTTTCCTGACATTTTGGGGTGGTTTCATGTAAAAACCCCAAAGCTCCCAGGCCATGAACTTTGCTGCTGCTGAATCTCCGTCCCCACGGCTCCTCTGAGGAGCAGATTCCCTCCTCCCGATGCCAAAACCATTTTACTGGAAAGAGGAAAGCTGACCACTTTTTATGGGAATCCAAACCCTCCATTTCACCAGAAAAGATCCACAGAGTTTCCTACGGGCTCCTGGAAGCTGCCGTGGAGATTCTCTGATGGCTTTTTGGGGGATGAGCTCGTGCTGCAGCCCGGCATCTCCACACTCAGGACACGTTAGCTGCTGGACTCCAAACTCCTGGAGGAAAGGTGGATGCCATCAGGCTCAGCCAGGCACTGGAGCGATGATGCCTTCTCTGGGATCAGCGGACCAAAGGTCACCAACTCTGCCCCTGTGGGTGACTTCCCGTGGCGGCCGGGAGCTCATCCTGACACCAAAACTCCTCATGGGGGCATCGGGGCGGCGATGGGGGAATGGGAGGGGAGGCTGCGCCCTGTCCCTGTTCCCAGGGTGACCCCAAAGGCCACGGGAGGAGCGGGAGCAGATGGGAAACAGAAGCTCCCAGTGCCCGCAGGAAATGACCCCGGGGAAGATGCATCGTCCCCAAAAGTCCTTAAGGGGACGTGGGGCTGAGTGACCGGGGGCAGCAGCTGCTAAAAATACCAGGAGGGATGAAACCCGGCTCCTCCTGGCCCTGCAAACTTTGGGAATTCGCTGCGCTCTTTGCATGGCCACGAAAAGCTGTCCCTGCTTTTGTTGGTAGTTTTTTCCCCATTCTCCCATCCTTCCCACTTTTAGCCCCTGGACCTAAAATGAACAACGTGGGGATCCCTTCTGCCACAAAAAGCCCACTGAGAAGTTATTCTTGATATAATTTTTAAGGTGGGGAAACTGAGGCACAGAGCAGGGGGGGATTCCGCCTTCCCCTTCGTACCCTGGGAATGAGACTGGGAATTTCATGGAAGTTTTCTCACAGTCCTGGCCAAAAGCTGCTGCCCATGGACACACGGGACGCTCTCCACATGGAGCAGGGCTGCCCCACTCACTTTGCATCCACTGAAGGGAAAATAAATCAAACAAACCAAGTCAAAAACTCCCTCCCAAAAGTTCTCACGGCCGGCAGTGACCGGAGCCTCCCTGCAGTGCTTTCCTTGGAAAAACTTGGGATTTTTTATCCATGTAGGATAACTGGGGCAAAATGGGCTTACTTCAAAGCCATGAGGAGAGAGAAGTGACAGAAAAAGAAATTCAAGGTAGTGAGAGGGAGGCGCTTGGCTGCACATCTGGGATCAAACCTGTGAAAATCAGGGAGAATCCAAGAAAACCACGTTTTTGGGATGGAGCTGAGCATAAAATTGGGGAAAGCAGCAAAAGACAGAAAGGGAAAAAAAAAGATAAAATCCCCTCCAGCACCATCCAAGTGTTTCCTAAACCCCCGGGCTGGGTTGTGCACAGCCATAATTCAGGACTTTGGGATTGGGAGCGCTGGGAAAAGCAGCGTCTGAAGTTTCCACAAAGGTCCCTCAGCACCTGTGGAATATTTTCTCTCGCTGCCTGCCCCTAATTGCATCCATCTGGGATGGAGGATCTCTTTCAGCGCCACTGTGCGTGGGCAGAAACTGTTGGGTTTTGCCCTGTTTTTCCTCTCAGATCCCAGATAAACCCGGCCCTGTCCCTGGAGAGGCCCTGGGATGCTGGGATAAGGCAAGCACACGAGGCTGTGCTTTCAGGGCGGCTTTAAGAATGAAGCTCTGATTAAACAGACGATTTTTAGCCTCTTCTTGTCATATTCTTGGGAAAGAGAGGGTGATGATGAAGGAAAGAAGAGGAAAAAATGCCTCTTCCTTTTTTCCCCAGCAGCATCACTGGGAATACAGGCACTGTGTGCCTCAGTTTCCCTCTTTATCTTCGGGATGTGCTAAAACTTCCTGCCCAGATGAGCCGGCAGGAGAATTTCTGAGAACCAAAATCCCAAAGTTTAAAGTAACATTTCCACGTGCCACCCCACGTGTGGTGTCCAAGCAGCAGGAATGTAAAGAAAAAGGGAAAATGTCCCCACTCCACACGGAAAACTCCTCCAGGAGGAGGGACCGGGGCGTTTGGAGCTGGTTGGAGTTCAGCATCCCCCAGGGATCAGCCTGAGGCTGCAGCAGGGGCTGGGACTGTCATCACGTTATTAAACAGTTCTATAAAACATCCAAGTTTTCTTCTGGTGGGAAAAAGCTGCGGGAGGGAGGATGGGGGAGCTGGAGTGGATGTTTTTTCCCTGATTGCAATTTTCTTTGTCTGGATGTCAAGCCCTGGTTCTCCAAAACATCCCAGTGACTCCGAATGGTTCTGGACACCGATTTGAAAAAAATCCTTTCACTTTTTGGCACCGTCCAATAAAATTCTGGAGACATTTCTCTCCCCATCATCTTCCCACCAGTTCCTAGAGAGAGGGGAGAGGAGATAAGAAAGTGAAACCTCCTGAAGAGTTTCGAGAATCCTTCTCTCCTAAGTTTTCCTGTGATCCCTGCCCTTGCAGCAATCTTTGCCTGCGCTCATCCCACCTGACACAGCTGGAGAAGTGGGAAAAATCCATATGTGAGGTGCCCAGGGATGGAGAAGGGTCAGGAGCAAGGATTTAGACCCAATCCTGTTGCCCTGAGTGACATCTCTGCTTCTCCTGACCAGAGGGTTGGGGTGAGATTGTTGTCAGCTGAAATCACAGGATCATGGAATTACTTGGGGTGGAAAAGACCTCCAAGGTCATGGAGTCCAACCACAAATCATAGTGGGACTCGCTGAGGTCTTGTAGGGTGGTGCGGCTCACCCAGCCCCCTTTGATCCCCAGAGCCACGAAACCCCTCCTCCGCTGGATCAGAAGAGGCTTTTCATGGAATCATGGAATTCCAGAATGGTTTGGTTGGAAGGGACCTTAAAGCTCATCCAGCCCCACCCCTGCCATGGCCAGGGACACCTTCCCCTATCCCAGGGTGCTCCAAGCCCCGTCCCACGTGTCCTTTTCTCCTCCCTGCTCCCACCATCCCAGCTGAACTCTGTGCAGGGAGTGGGAAGCGGACTCCAGGGAGGTGGAAAAGGGTGGTGGAGGAGGAAGAGGAGGGGGGTTCAGGCCCAGCAGCTCGCTGAGGGTTTTGCTGTTGTCGTTTTTATTTTTACTCCCTTTATGTTTTTCCAATTTTGAAATTCCACTTAATTTAAAAAAAAAAAAGTCAAAGCCCTGCCTGGAATTTCTTTCCCTGCCCGTTCTCAGCCTGTGCGTTTCCCAATGCCTCGGCAGGGGCTGCCTGGACTCCGTGGGCCCAGAGCCAGCTCTGGTTTCTATTACAGTGATTGATGCCAGGGACCATGCTCAGATCCCAGGCCTTCCACGCTGCTCAGGGATTTAGGGAATTTTGGTACCAGCTCTGGTGAACCCCTTCATTCCTGCGGGGCAGCTGGGGTCACGTTTCCAGCAGGAGTTTGGAAGTTGGCTCTGCAGGAGGATGGGAGCAGGGCAGGGCAGAGCAGAGCATTTCTCTGTGCTCACATCCCAGTTTTCCCTGCTCTCTGCAGAACATTCCTCCATGCTCACATCCCAGTTTTCCCTGCTCTCTGCAGAGCATTCCTCCATGCTCACATCCCAGTTTTCCCTGCTCTCTGCAGAGCATTTCTCCATGCTGACATCCCAGTTTTCCCTGCTCTCTGCAGAGCATTCCTCCATGCTGACATCCCAGTTTTCCCTGCTCTCTGCAGAGCATTCCTCCATGCTCACATCCCAGATTCTTCCATGGGAAATGCAGTGCTGGGATATGGGGAGGGCTGGGGGTGAGAGGTTTGTGATGGCAAAGGCAAAGCAAAGCGGATCAGAGCATTTTCCTTCTTCCCTGTGTGCCAGTAAAGTCCTGGAAACATCCAGGACCAGCATCTTCCTCACTCCCCGAGATTCCCAGCACTTCAATCCCTTCTCGGGAAAAGCATCACTAAACACAACTTTATTCCTTATACTTTGGTTTGCTTTCCTTCGTTCCCATTGCAAAGACCACAGCTGGCTGCTCCCAAATCCTTGGTGATGGGGGATTCCAGGAGGAACCAGGAAAGCTGGGATGAAAGCAACCCAAGCCAAATCTCCCCTGGGAAGGCTTCCATCACCCTCACTAAAGGCACCTTAGAGCCACCCCACAGTTATCCTGGTTGTGCTCAGAGTTTTCCCAATGTGGGATTCATTGGATTGAGGAGGAAATGCTGAGAGTCCCCAGACTCCTTCTCCTCCCCAAACCCCTTCTCCAACAGATGCTCCAACTACAGCACATTAAAAGGAAGTTTCCTCTTCCAGGTAGCTCCAGCTGTCAGCGATCCAGAGGCGAAATTTATCCTTTGCTCTTGTCCCTATAAATCCTTTCCTGGGCTCTGGGCCAGGGCCGCTGCTGCCGAGGGGCCGAGGGATGCTCAGGGAGTTCATTCCTGCTGCCCTCACCCAGCCAGCCCGGACCTGTGCGGAAAACCCCCAAATGCCTTAAAATCCCATGGGATTGCCCTGTTTGCAGCTCCTGGAAACAGGATTTCTCCTTGTCCAGAGAAACAAGGCGGCCATGGAAGTGCATGGATTATTTGGGATGTGTTGATGGCCTCGCTCTGCTCCAGCAAGACCTGGTCAGGTTGGTTGGGTCTCCCCTCTCTTCCCATGGAGATCCATCCATCCCTCTTCTCTCAGGCGTCTCCAAAGTCTTGGATGGACACCAAATCACTTGGGATACATCCCTGCACCACGAAACCTCTCCAGGTTGGCTGGGTCACCTCTTTCTTCCCAGGGAGATCCATTCATCCATCCATCCATCCATCCATCCATCCATCCATCCATCCATCCCTCCACCCATCCCTCCACCCATCCATCCACCCATCCATCCATCCATCCATCCATCCATCCATCCATCCATCCATCCATCCATCCCTCCATCCCTCCATCCATCCATCCATCCATCCATCCATCCCTCCATCCATCCATCCATCCATCCATCCACCCCTCCATCCA
The DNA here is from genome assembly GCA_013400235.1 of Oriolus oriolus. Classification (NCBI taxonomy): domain Eukaryota; kingdom Metazoa; phylum Chordata; class Aves; order Passeriformes; family Corvidae; genus Oriolus; species Oriolus oriolus. Next base: position 127,839 of record VXBT01009164.1, read on the forward strand.
TCCATCCATCCATCCATCCATCCCTCCATCCATCCATCCCTCCCTCCATCCCTCCCCCCAGGTGCCTCCAAAGCCCTTTGTGCCACCCTGCTAAAACTCCTTGGGTTACAGACTCCAGTACCAGGAGCCTCTGGGAGAAAAAGATCCTGGAATTTTTTTGGAGACCTGATCAAAACATGTTTTGATTTCATTTGTTTTCTCTTCACCCCCAGAAAATTGATATTTTCAGCTCAAAGCCGAACTGTCCCCCTTTATTCCCACACAATTTGTATTTCTGTGCTGATTCCTTCCCTTCTTTTGTGATGCCAATCCCAGAATTTCCATGGAAAGCAGTTTATCAGGAATCCCATTCTTCACCTGGAAAATTGTCTAATTGAGGGGTTATTGCCTTTTCCAGGAAGGATTTTTTCCAGGCTTTCCTTTCATGTGGCAGCTCAAGTGGCCCAGGACCTGCGAGAGCCGTGGCATTCCAGGGCACACATTCCACAGCTCCCAGTATCCGTCTGGGGACAGGAGAACGAGCTGGGGCTGCCTTGGCCTGTTCAGCCCTGCTGGAGGTCACGGTCCCTCCCGTTCATCCTCATTCCTGGAAAGCATGTGGATATTGTCTTCCCCATCCCGGCTTCCAAGCCAGGCTTTGGCTTCCCAGCCCACCCCACTCGGTGCTTTTGGAACACACAAAGTGTGCGGAGCCTGAGCAACCAACTGGATCCCAGCCTCGTCCCTCTGGTGACAGGGACGAACAGCCGGCATTCCCTGCTCAGAACCACATTCCTGAACAACCCCACATCCCCTGTGTGCTTCCCGCTGGCTTCGGCAAGACCTCTTGTCTGCTTCCTGCCATGTCCTTCCCGGGGAGAGGGAAAGTGCTGGGAAAGTTCTTTCCCAGGGCACCCAGCTGGCCGCAGCAGCGGTCCCGGCCTTGGAACAATGCTTGGAAGGGAGGATGGGGAAAAAATAGCCCAGGATGACGGCGTGGGGACTCATCCAAGCAGCAGCAGCACATAGTTTGTGGTGGAAGTATCCTGGAGCTATTTCCTACGGAAATCTGGGTCGGGTTAGGCAGCCCCACTCGCAGGCTGGGATCTTCCCAGCTCACAGTCCCTGTGCTGGGCTCCCATTCATCCGCCACCAGCTTTCCTACTCCAGGCTTTGCTTTTCCTGAGGACATCCATAGGTCTCCTCCCTGGCTGGTTTTCTGAGGGATGTTCCCAAAACCTCATCTGCTGGAGGCTGAGATTCCATCCCCAAGAAGACACCGTGGGACTCCTCATCTCAACACCCGGGGCTGGAGTCCCCCAGGATCCATCCCATCCCGGTTTTGGGGCTTCAGGATCGAGTCACAGACCACGCCGGTGATTTTGGTGGCTACACACGGGTGAAACGGAGCTCCTGGACAGGGTTTGTCCCACAAAAACCAGGACATGCCTGGGTTGGACCTGTCCATGTCACCAGAGCATGACAAGGAAAGCAAACGGGAACTGAGTTGTCTCCAGTGTCTCCCAGTGCTCTGTGGGGAAAACAGGGAATGCAAAACTGAGCTCATGTTTGTCGGCACTTCTGATCTCTCTTAGGATGGGAATTATCCCAATTCGGCGCTTTTGGAACAAATCCACCCTTGCAGAAAACCATCATCCACAAGGAAAGACCATGGAACACCAGAATTCCTTCCTGTTGCACCTCCACATTGCCAAGCCCACCCCCACTCTCCACAGCTCCATCAGCTCCTGCTCCTAACACCAGACTTGGAATTTTGGGACCCCACTGCTGGCTTTAAGCAGCCCAGCTTTTCCCAGGCCACGTCACCACTGCTCTCCCCAAAGCTGGCCCTTCCGGAGCATCTGGAAGCTGAGTGCACAGAAGTCGGGCAGGGAAAACCACACGGCATTTTTATCCCCCAGCAGATCCTCCTGTGTTTATTTCTGGAGTCGCAGCAGCCCCAAACGAGGAGCGCTGGGGCTGAGAAGGAATGTCTGAGAAAATTGTCAGCGGGGCTGGGAGGCTGGGTGGGATGTGCTGTCTGGAGGGAGGGACGTGGGTCCTCCCAAAACGCAGGGCTGGAGGACAATCACCTGCTCTGTGCTGGTGTCCCTGCTGTGCCATCTCATTTTGGTCACGGCCAAGGCAAGATTTGGGGCTAAATCCCTCAAATTCTTCTTGTTCCCACATCCCTGAGCTAATCCAGCTCTTATCTCCAAGGCATCATCTCCATCTCCACCCTGGGGAGGGACCCCCCACTTGCAGATCTGTGCAAACCCCGGGCGAGCACAAATCAGCCCCCAGGTGGTTCCTCTCAGCTTTTCTTGTGTGGTTAAACAAGTCTGAATCACAGCCCAAACTGTTTAATAAACCAATTTCACTAAAATGTGCCACTTCTGGGAGCAGCCTGCGCTCCAGTTTTCCCCTTCTCCCACAGTCCCGAAGCTCACGGAGGGGGAATCCAGCGCTGCAGCTGCCGGGATTTCTGAATCCACACATCAAACCTGGATTTGTTCCGTTTCTGTTTATCATTTCCATAAGCCATCCATCCCAGTAGGAATTGCGCATTCCTCGTTGCTAATTTTGCCGGAGAAGGGCTGACATCAGGAGTGCTCCTATGGAACGAGCGCCGTGCTTTCCTGCCAGCGCTGTGCGCACATGGGGTGGCTCTTCCCGAGAGGAACAGCAAATGGATTTCTGTTGAGTTGTGGGGTTTGTTTGGAGTTTTTCCCTCCTTGCTGGTGGCTGAGCAAGCAGCTGGCACAGCCCCACCGCCGATGATTCACCGTGACCAGGCAAAGGCGGGTCCAGCTCTTCCCGGCCTGTCTGGTTGTGACAGGAATTTTGGGTTTAGGTTGGGGGGTTTTGGGGGTGGGCACCAGATTTGGGTTGGGTTGGTGCAGCACGAGGTGGCTGGGAAGGGAAACACGCACAATCCCATTTTGCTACTGCTACAACGTGGTAATCCTGGGATTAGGGAGCGGTCCTGGAATCAGAGTGGTTTGGGTTGGAAGGGACCTTAAAGCTCAGCTCATTCCACTGGGACACCTCCCACTGTCCCAGGCTGCTCCAGGCCCCGTCCAGCCTGGCCTTGGACACTGCCAGGGATCCAGGGGCAGCCACAGCTGCTCTGGGCACCCTGTGCCAAGGCCTCCCCACCCTCCCAGGGAACAATTCCTTCCCAATATCCCATCCATCCCTGCCCTCTGGCAGTGGGAAGCCATTCCCTGTGTCCTGTCCCTCCATGCCTTGTCCCCAGTCCCTCTCCAGCTCTCCTGGAGCCCCTTTAGTCCCTGCAAGGGGCTCTGAGCTCTCCCTGGAGCCTTCTCCTCTCCAGGTGAGCACCCCCAGCTCTCCCAGCCTGGCTCCAGAGCAGAGGGGCTCCAGCCCTGGAGCAGCTCCGTGGCCTCTCTGGACTCTGTCCAGCAGCTCCACTTCCGACATTGGATTCCTGAGCTGGACACAGCACTCCAGGATGGATTTGCCAAGGCACCGAGGGACGTTTCCAGCTCAAAATAAGGTTCAGCTGCAGAAACTCTCCCAAAACCTGTGTGAAAATGCCAGGTCTGTTGTCAGTACCTCAGCCTTGGCATCCAGGCAGGATCCCTGCAAGGAGCTGCTGTGTCCTGCTGCAAGGAATGATTTCTTTGGGATACAGAACACGTTTGGGGGGTGAGGAGCAAAAATGAGCCCCAGGCTCCACATAAGCCACAGCACTCCTGAGCAAACCCTTCCGGAGGTTAACGAACCTCGCCAATTAACGCCTTCCTCACTGCCCCTCTCTCTATTTCTTCACTGATCAGTTTTTGCCTCTCAACCCTCCACGGCCAAATTCCCCTTCCCCACGGAGGAAGGGAGCCTGTGAGTTGGATAAATCCTTTCCGACACATGGGGAGAGAAATGGAGCTCCCAGAGCCTCATTCCAATAATTTTCCTCGCTCTCTCCTGAACTGCTGCCAGTTCTGCAGCTCCTCCACTCGGGCTGTAAATATTGGTGCTGTTGGAGCCCAGAAGCTGTCATAGCTCTGGGATGCTCCTGCTGCTCCCAGTTCGCATTCCCTGCTTTTTCCCCCTAAAATCAGGCTTATATCAGCAGAGCCATGAGGCCAAGCACCATTTTTTGATTATCCCTGTTTTACTGGGGAGATAAGGATGCATGGACATTAAACCCCTGGTAGTGTCCAAGGCCAGGTTGGACGGGGCTTGGAGCACCCTGGGACAGTGGAAGGTGTCCCTGCCCATGGCAGGGGGTGGGATGGGATGAGCTTTAAGGTCCCTCCCAACCCAAACTCTCAAGGATTCCATGACAGATCTTCCCAAAACCTGGCAAATCCCAGGGCAGCAGCAAACAGAACCTCACAGGATCTCATCCTACCCTTTGGAAAGGCACCCGTGGGTGCTGGGGGTCCCAGGGGACCTCAGGAAGCTGCTGGCATCCCACAGAAACCACATCAGCCCGGACACCGTGGGATCCAAACCCTCGGGCACATCCCAGACCAAAGTTTGGCACTGCTTTTAAATAGGTCAGCAGTGACAGAGATTTCCAAATCCAGCTGGGAAAGGGGCTGGAGGGTTTGGATTCTTGCTGGAGGGCACAAATCCATTGCTTCACACCAGCAAAGGGGTTTTCCCCTGCATCACCCGAGGATGGTGACAAAATCACTCCATTTGATCCCTTTTCCTGTGTTGATCCCACCCAGCCAGAAGCTCCTTGGATCCTCAAATCCTCCTTCAGCTCCATGAGTGCCACTCACTCACTTTTATTCATTTATTTGGCATTTCATCCCCTCTTTCTCCTCTTTCCCTCACTGGCAGGAAGCCCCTGCCTTCTGTTTTTATCGTCAGGAATTGGCTCTGACTTGCAAGTGGGACCTCACAGGAGCAACCCCAGGATCCCAAAAAGGGGAGAGGGAAAAATAAATATCCAAAAAGGGGAGAAAATAAACATCCATCTCACCCTGTGCCAGCAGCTGGGCCAGGGCTGGGTCTCGTGGAGGAGGGAAAAGCCAGACCAGGGCCGTGCCAGCTTCGTGCTGAGAGTGAGATTTCCCCCACCTGCTATTTTTTGGGGAGGATTTCGTGATGAAAACCCAGCATGGTGGTGCAGATCCCGGTGATTGATGGGGAGTCTCCTCCAGTGAGGACTTTCCACTTGGCCAGACTGGGGGGTGCCGAGGGAAGAAGAGCTGGCAGGGAGCTGGGAACAGATGCTGCAAAGCACCTTCAGTGCAGGCCCCAAAGGGTCACCTCAGCCCAGGGTTTGGGGCACAGAGTGGGCACATGGGGCCTCCAGGTGCCTTCACTGTCATCAGCCCCACTTCCAGCATCCCTGAGCCCTGACCCCAAAGGAGCAGGGTGGATCCAGCTGGAGGAGGCTCTGCAGAGTTTTGCACATCATTAAGGTCCAGAATGACCCAGGTTAATTTGTAATCCCCCGTGCTGGCATTCCCCATGTTCCTAGGAAAGCATTTGGGATGTGTTTGGGAACACAGAGCCACTTGCAAGGGCTGCTCCCAGGAAGCAAATGCCCTGAGCTGTTCGGGCAGAGCATCCCACCAGGCTTCCCACAGGATCCTGATCCCCACGGGGACAGTCCCAGATCCAAGGATTTGAGCGCGGTGTCGCCAGGGAAACCCCAAATAATATCCCCCAGCATTCCTCATCCCACTTTCCATGAAGGTGTTCGGGGTAGAGATGGGGATCCCCAGGAAACCACAAACAATGTTCCCCAGCATTCCCCATCCCACTTTCCTGGGAAATACCTGGAATGGAGGTGGGGAAAGGTGGCAGCAGTGTGGGAAAGGGTTTATTCTGCTGTGCTGGGTTGATTCTGGCTGAGGATTCAAGGGATTGGAAAAATGAAACATCACAGCAGTGGTGGGGCTGGAAGGAGCACCCATCCCATCCCATCCCATCCCATCCCATCCCA
>VXBT01009164.1:133833-169593 GCA_013400235.1 Oriolus oriolus
CCCTTCCCACTCCCACACAGGGACCCCCAGTGTCCGTGTGTCCAAGGCAGGCAGGGAAGGTTTGGGATCTGGGATTGCACTTGGGGAAACTGAGGCAAAGATGGGGAAAGAGGCCAAACNGGATTCAAGGGATTGGAAAAATGAAACATCACAGCAGTGGTGGGGCTGGAAGGAGCACCCATCCCATCCCATCCCATNCTTCCCAAGAGGTCCCCCAGCCACAGATCCTGAATCCCAAACCGCTACTGGGGGATCCCTGCCAGCCCCTCCTGCCCTTCAGACAGGAAGCAAAGCCTCTTCCTGCTGCCAGATCCCCCTGGAGCAGAGCCCCTGGCACGAGGACAGCGATACCAGCACCAGCTGGGAATTCTGCAGGAGCAACCAGGACACAGGGAAGGAGAGAAACATAAAAACCCCGAAGAAAAACCTCAGTGTGGGGATTTTTAGTTTTGATTTTCCTTGGAGAGGATGATTCCCTGCTCCAAAAGAAACCCCTTCTCTGGCAGGGCTGGAGCTGAGCAGACTCTGCTCTCCCCTCCAGCCTTCCCAGCCCGCTCCCGGCTCGCTCCAAGCCCCTGGATTTGGGCTCGGAGCCGCGGGCTCGCCGGAGGTCTGTGGTGGGCACGTTGGTGGTCTGCCCCGAGCCAAGGCCTCGCGTGGCTCTGGCCTCACCTCGTGCTCTCCATCTGGGAAATGCCGTTAATCGGGGCTGAGAATCCACGGCAGTGCTCCTGCCATGCCTGGAGCAGGAGGATGTGGGATGGAGGGTGCCAGGGAGGAGCCCGGGAGGAGGGCTGGAGATGGCAGGAGGGGTGAGGAGAAGGGGAGTGCGGGAAGGCAGGTGTGGAATGGGCATGGAGGAGGAGGGAGAGGCTCTCCTGCGTTCATCAAGGGCAAGTTGAGCTCAGGGAATGGGAAATTGGGAAATTCACTGCATGGAAAGATAAGCCTGTTTTAAGGAAAAATAAGCTCAGTTCAGCATGACCAGGCCAGGAATGTCCTGTTCCCCTCCCAGAAGGGGAATGCTGCCGGCAGGAGGGGGATGCAGCATCTGGGGAGCATCCGCACCTCAGGGATACAGAATTCTGGGGAGCATCCTTGCCCAGGGATGCATCAGCTCAGGGAGTACCCTCCCCCCAGGGATGAAGACCTTTGGGGAGCATTCTCACCCCAAGGATGCAGCATTTTGGGGACTACCCCCACCCCAGGGATGCAGAATTTTAGGAAGCATCCTTCTTTGATGGATGCAGAATTTTGGGGAGCATCATCACCCAGGGATGCAGCACCTCTGGGAGCATCCCTACCCAAGGGATACAGAATTTTGGGGAATACTCTCACCCCAGGGATGCAGCGCCTCTGAGAGCATCCCTACCCAAGCGATACAGAATTTTGGGGAATATCTGTCTTTGATGGATGCAGAATTTTGGGGAGCATCCTCACCCAGGGATGCAGCACTTTGGGGACCATCCCTACCTAAGGGATACATAATTTTGGGGAATACTCTTACCCCAGGGATGCAGCACCTTTGGGAGCACCCTCACTCCAGGGATGAAGTTTTGGGGAGCATCCTCCTTTGATGGATGCAGAATTTTGGGGAGCATCCCAGGGACTCTTGGGAACTTTCCTCTTGCCAGGGATGCCACTCCTTGGGGAGCATCCCCACCCAGGGATGCAGAATTTGGGGAGCACCCCTGGGCTCCCCACGAGGCCCTCAGCCCCGCCGCAGCCTTCCTGGCCCTGTGTCCTGGCAATCCTGAATTCCCGCCCTCCGGAGCAGCCTGGCACAAAGGCTCATTGTGGGAGCGCCTTTCAAGCAAGGCCAGGGAACGGCCGCACTCCCGGGAGCAGGGAAAGGCCGCTGGAAGGGATGGAAAGTTGCTGTTGGACGAGGTTCAGAGGCCGGGGCTCGGCGGGAGGGAGCCGGGGGAGGAAAGCAAACAGCGGAAAGTGCTGACTCCAAAAGGCATCCCCGGCATCCCAGCCCGGGAGGGGGAATGGGCACCAAAAGTGCCCCGGTGCCTCCCGCCAGACCTAAATCTCTGTTTTCTTGGTGTAAGGTGCTCGCTGTGCCCGGGAACCGTCAGCGGGACGCGTGGAAGGGTGCGCGCATCCCACACGGGATCGCAGATTGGTTGGGCTTGGGAGGGATCTTAAAGGTTATCCAGAAAACATCCCCCAGGAAGGAGCCGAGCTCATCCCCTGCTGCTCAGCACCTCATCCTCCTCCTTCCGCCTCTGCATCCCTCTACTGCCTGCCCTTAAATCCATCCTTCTCCTCGCTCACTGCCTCCTTCCGCCTCTCTGGCATCTCAGGGGTTTCCAGAGAGCCCTTCCCTCAGTTCAGCCTTCGGTAATTCCCATTCCCGTTTCGATCCCAATTTCCCTCAAACACCAGTTTCAATGTCTCATTTCAAGACACCAACCTGGCAAAGTCCCTTTTCCTCGCTAGTCTCTCCTCGGAGCAGCAGCTCGCAGTGTTTCCAGCTGGTTTTGAGCGTGGAAACCCCCTCCATCCCGCAGGTATCCCTCGGGATACGCTGCCTCCCGCTCCACTGCCCCGCTGGATGTGTGCATCCCTGGATAATCACACACTGGAGTCTGAGAAAACCCTTCCGTCCGCTCTGGCTCTGTTCAATCCCACACCTGAGCAGCCACACAGCAGCAGCCGGGGCCGACGTACCGGGAAAATCTTCCTCCAGGTGCAATTCCCAACACGGGCAGGATTTTCCTGCTGGGGAGGACATCACTCCCAGCAAACCCCTTCCCCTCAGCTCAATTCCATCATGCAGCTCATTTATTCCATCATCCTACAAAACGGTTGGACTCGATGATCTTGGAGCAGCCTGGATTCCAACCTGAATAATTCCATTCTGTGATTCCAAATTCCCATTTTTTTTCTTTACCAGCTTGATTGCAGGATGCTGCAAAGGGGATGGATTTTGGGGGTGCAGAGCTGTGGCTGTGATGTTTTTTTCCATGGGAAAATCGCTGGGTCCACCCGCAAACTGCACTTGCCCATCCCAAATCTTACTGCAGCCAGTGGTGGCACAGAGAGCCTCGGGACGAGGAGGTGTGGGGACAGGGCAGGGGCATCAAGGGGGGCAAATGTGCCGCCCGGTGCTTCCCCTGGGGGAGCAGGGTGGTTAATGGGGTTGATAATTAACGCGGGGCCGTTAATGGGAGTCACCTCCCACAGAGCTCCAGGTGCGTGGGTGTTTTTAGTGGGATTGTTCCATAGGCTGCGATCCCTGGGGAATGCGGGATCTGGGCTGCGGGGACCTGCGGCATCCTTGGGTTCTGCCAGGAGGGAAAACCCCCGAGAGCTGGGGCACCTTCACCCCTCTGGGGTTTGGCTGCTCCCCCCCAGCCAGAGCCACCGGAGCGGCTGCCCTTGGAAGGGGCGCTGGGAAAGGAGCCGAAAGGAGCCGCTGGATGTTTATTTTCCCAGGATAGCCGAGCACGAGCCCTGGCGGCTCCAGCTGTGATGAAAAAGCCGTGGCAGGATCAAGGGCCCGCAACTGCCCCAGTGGCAAAGGAAAAGGCAAGTCCCTCTCCTGCCTGGAGCTCCGCAGCTCCAGGAAAAGGATGGAGCCGAAAGTGTCGCGGTGCCTCCAGCAGCCCTAGATCTCCGCTTTCTCGGTGTAAGGTGCTCGCTGTGCCCGGGAGCCGTCAGCGGGATGTGTGGAAGGGTGTGCGCATCCCACACGGAACCACAGAATGGTTCAGCTCAGAGCTGTCCCCAGCACCATCCCCGCTTTGGGAGGCCCCCAGCCTCTCCCTCCACCGAGGTCAGGGATCAGCTGAGCCTCGGGAATGCAGCAATGCCCCGGGACCACGCTCCGGCTGCTGAGGACCACCAGGATTCTCCACCCTCATCCTTCAGCATCCCGGGATGTTGTTCCCTGCGTTGCTATAAATGGAGAGAATTCCTTATCCTGGATCCCCCCGTGACTTGTCCACTCTTCCTGGTATCCAACAAATCCCAGCGTCACATTCCTGGGCGATGGCTCTGATCCCCTCGGTGCTGACTCAGTCAATCCAGCGTCACTGGTATTGTCCCCTGGGAATTTCCCATCACGCAAACTCTTATGGAAAAGCATCAGCTCCTGGTCCGTGAACCTCCCCCAGATGCCGGATTCATTAATCATCACTTCCGGAGCCTCGAGCTCCAGTAGAGCCCCATCCAGCTGGGCACAGCAGAGTTTTCCTCCCGGCTTGATGAGGACAAGGACACACCAGAGCCAGCGTAAAATTCCCTGGAAGAAACATCCTAACTCCTGTGCAGGCTCGGGAGCTGGACTCGCTGTGAGTCCTTCCAACTCAGGATATTCCATAATGGGTTCAAACATGCATTTTTCCAGGATCTGAAGCACAGCGGTGAAGGAGTTGGAGAGTCCAGAGGTGGATGTCTCCTCCCGATGGGCCACAGCCCAAGGTCTCCAGGAGGAAAGCGAATTCCCAGCACATCTTCTCGCTGGTGCCATGGGATCTGGAGAGTTGGCCACACCCATTCCCAAAGATCCTGCTGGGGAAAACGCCACTCTCAAAGTTCACTTGGGCTGGTGAACCACGGATATCCCACGCTCCCAGTGAGGATTTGGGATGAAAGAGGATTTGGAAAGCCTGGAATGTGGATCCACGATCCCAAAGTGAGAGGGAGCCATGGGGAGCATCACCCCACCATGAGCTGCGATGTCAGCCAGGCCCTTCTTTCCCATAAAACCCCAATTTCCATAATGGGGAAAACAGAGAAATTGCTGGAATTTCTACATTTTTGCACTGTTTTCCCACTTTCCGTCCCAAATCTAAAGCGGAAAGGCAAGGAATAATCACACGGACACCAAGGGTTAGGAATTATTCTTCTTTTAATTTCACATGGTTTAAAATACGATATGAAATAAGGCTACAGTATATAAAAAACTCTCCAGCAAAATGATGTGCCAGCATCAGCAATTAAAACAAAACCAATCCCCTCCTTCTCTAGGAATTCAATGGAGGAGGGATTTTTATTTTTTTATTTGAATCCTTTAAAAAAAACCAAACGGAACCAGACACAACACACGGACACACACACACATCGCTACATCTCTAAGCTACCTCAGTTCAGGTTTTTTTTTTAAAAAGCACCTGCTTTTTCCTTGTTTGTTTTTTTTTTTTTAAATCTCACTTTTAAACTTTTTTTTCCCCCCCTGCTTTTAAAAAATATAAATTATATGAAAATACACGTTGGAAAATAGTCAACCAGCACAATATAACAATCTCTTTTTTTTTTTTTTTTACTTCTTCTAAGTTTATCAGCTTAAAAAAAAATGTGTAAAACCAAAATAAAACAAAAAAAGACTTCCTTTTTTTTTGTTTTTTTGTTTTTTTTTTTTACTGAGGCAGTTAATTCCTGGAGATATTCCATTATAACATATATGTATACATAGATTTATCCTTTATTTAAACCTCTTTGGAATGTAGACAACAGCTCCTGGGTGTTACACAGACCCTACCAGGGAGCAGAGCACACCAAGGCATCCCAGTTTTCCAATGTCCACGAGGAACCAGCAATTAAATCCTAAAACCTCAGAGAAAACCCCTCCAAAAAAACCAAAACTCAGAAGGTGGAGATGTTTCCTGCAGCATCTGGATTTATTGGTGCTTTCTGGGACCGTTTTTTGGAGGAGGTGTCGGCTTGGGAAGACACGAGAAAGTGAAATTTTACATTATTCTTTATTTTTTGCCCTGTTTGGTTATTCCTCCCCCTGAGCGGTCACACCTGGATCAGGATGGTGGGAATAACATGGATCTCCACTTGGACACACCCCAGTGTCCAAGGATTATGGTGATCCCACACGTGGAGATGGAGAGGGACAGGCAGCAGGGAAGTGCTTGTGGTTTCTATCACTACTGGGGTGGGTTTTATCATTACTGGGGTGGTTGTTATCATCATTTTTCCTTTATTTTTGAGATCCTAAATATGACCTGTCAAGGCCCCCACAGCTGTTTGCAAGTAGGGCTCAGGCTCTGCCAGAGGGGCCAAGGGGACACCAACCCACACGGAAACAGCAGAAAATGACCAGGACACAGAAAATACCCCAAAAATTCTCCCAAAGCACCTGAGAATTCCAAACCAAGACAAAACGACCCCGTTTCCAACAGGATCTGCGAGGGGGAATTCGCTCCTGCGTGGAGAAAGCAGCACAGGAGGAGTCCCAGCCCTGGCAGATCTCCATCATCCCTCTCAAATCCATCCTTCTGGGCCAGCAGGTGGGAATTCACCCAATTTTCACGGACCTGAAGGAGCTCAGAGGGTTTGGGTTGAGCTTGTCTGGCTCAGCACAGCCCTCGCCAAAGGCCAGCGATGAAAACAGAAGGAAAAAGGAACCAAAGCAAAAGAAACAAAGAGAAATCCGCAAATTTCCAGTGTATAAACAGCACCCATCTCTGGGATGGCCTCTAGAACGGGAATAAAAGCAAAGGAAAATAGGAAATGATGGCGCTGATGTGTCTGGGACTGTTCACGGGCTGTGAGCTGGGAGGGCAAAGGGCCGGGAGAAACGGTGGAGAAACCCCAGCCAGGGGCTCCTTCCAGAAATCCAGAGCTGCTTCCCATGGCTCACCCTTCCTAACCTTCCACCATCTCCCCAGAACCACTGGGAACACACAGGCTCAGCTTGGAACCCTGGAATAAGCACAGGGGATGAGGGATCTAGCCTGGCAGGGGGAGGGGTTCTACCCAAACCTGCAATTCCTTCCGTTGTAGGGAAATCCCATCCCATTCTTTTTCAGCTGGAGCATGCGAGCAAAGCAGGAGGGATGTCCTGGGACATGGCCCACGCCAGGGGCAGGAGCTGGGATCTCTGGGAGTGCCTTTCTTAGGGTGGAAGGGGGATTTAAGTGACCTGTGATGGGCAAGTTTAGGGCACTTTGCGGCAACCCTGAACATCCCCAAAACTCCTCTGATTGCTGGAAATCCAACCCTTCCTGTTGGGATGCTCTTTATCAGCTCCTCCCTGTGCCCTCTGTGCCCTCACACTTCTCTTGGCTCCCTGTCCAGCTGCCCAGCCCAAGGCTGGATCAGTCCCGGAGCCTCACGTGTGGGGGTCTCATCCATGATATCCCAATTTTCCTTTCCTCTCTCCAGCTTGGCCAGGCTGCCTCCATCCCCCTCCTCCTCCTCCCTGCCTGCCTGAGGAGATGAGCCAAACTTTCACTTCTCAGTGGGCAGCGTCCCTTTCCCCCTTTGGGGTTCCCTTCACCTTCCTTTCGTCCCCTCTTCCCTCCTTTCCATCCATCCCACCCTTTCCTCCGGACAATCCGCAGCCCCTGAGTGTAACAGCCCCCCTTCCTGGACCCCCCCTCTGCTTCCACCCCCTCCTGGCCTTCCCATTCCCCCTCCAACACCACCTTTTATAAGGACACAGCAGGTCTGGGGCTGACTTTCCCTGAAACGACCAATTTTAGGATACAGAGGTACCCAGAGGAAAAGGAGAGCCCAGCACCTGTGGGCATCACTTTGGGACTGGGCTCCCCTCCAGCTCTGCCCCTGCGCAGAGCAGGTTTGTGCCTGAATATCCCGGCTCTTCTACACAGATTTCTGTCCTGCCACGGGATCCATCGGGATCAGGCAGGAATCCCCTCTGGAAAGGCTCTGACCCCCTGGCCCCAGCGCTGTCCCACAGTGCCTCTGGAACAAACTCCGTGCCCCAAAGACACACAGAGAAGGGATTCTGGTAAAGTAGAAAACGCTGCCTTTAAATGCAAACACCCAGCGGGGTGAAAGACTCCCCTGGGCAGCCATATCTGCGGGGATCTGGCTTTGGGATTGTATCAGGATATGGGAACACACCCCTGAGCCTCCAGCTCCCACCCAGCGCACCCCGAGGGCAGTGGGACGTCGTCCTCAGCCCGCCCAGAGCATCCCGGGAGCACTGGGAACAGGAGTGACCCCTCCAGAGCAAACCATCGGCAGGAAAGGTTTGGAGGCCAGAGGGAGCAGCTCCCCCGGGACTGATCCCAAAGCCATCCCTGGAGACGCCGGCCGTGCTTCGTGTCACTCACACCACGCCGGGATTGGAGGGAGCAGCCATAAAGAGCCCATTTGCAGGGACAATTTCCTTTCTGCCATGCCCACACACGGCCATAAAGACAGAGCTGCTTGAAACAGGAAGGAAAAAACATTTCCCTTTGGGTTTTGAACTTTTTCCTGATTTTTCCCCTCAATTAACTTGCATATTTTCCATTTACCACATCGAAAACATGGGAATTTCTCCCCTTTCCCCCTCCCCCAAAATATTTTCTGTAAGCACCAAAGTGTTCCTTGAGCAAAAGAAGTGATTTGGAAAATGCAAAAAAAGACATTTTCCATGGAAATTTTGAGAGGTTTTGTGCAGCCAGACATAAAAAAAAAAAAAAGCAGGGATTTCAACCAGCATTAACAGCGTGCGGGGCTGGAAACAAGAGCGGCACCCCCAGCCAGCATCAGCAGGAGCCACTTTGGAGCTCATTTTCCTTCCCATTCCAGTCCCAGCATTCCAATTCTCCAGTGGGGTCTACATAAACTAATTCCTCTTTTTCTCTTTTTCCTCCCTGGGATAAAGCTCTCTGCTGGCAGAACAGAAACAAACACACACAATATTGCAATACTGAGACCATCTTAGAGCTTAAGACTATTTAGAAAAAAAAAAAAAAAACAAACAAATACTGGCACAAAATTTAATAAAATAAAACTTAAAAAAAAAAAAGAGTCTTGATCCCTCCTAGGAAAAATTCTGTCTCTTGTAGAAAAGAAGACAGTGGACAGAAAGGTGACGGAACAAGAACAACAGTTCTTGGCTTTTTCCTATATTGCCCCTCCCCGAAGCAAGAATATTCACCCATTTTGGTTTTCCAAAAGAAAAAAAGTTTAAGTTCCAAAAACCCTCGGGAATATTGTCATTCCTGACCTGTCAGTTTGTGTGTGAGCGACCAAAGGGATCCATTCGATCGCACTTTTTTCTAAACAGCCAAGGGTGGGGAGGGGATTGTTGGTTTTTTTAAGCGAGCTACATTTTCCTGGCTTTCTTAAAACTCAGAATTTCCCCCCAGAAAAGCCTGTCTTGGAGCTTTCAGGAAATCAACAAAAAGCCCATCCTTCCCAAAAGTTTGCCTCTTCCTCCCCCCTCTCCCCCGACATCCTCAAAGCCTCGAATCCGAGTGGCCCTTGTAAAAAAAAAACGAGCAGAAGAACAGCGAAAATCGATAAAAAACAACCACCGAACAAGTCCCGCCGGCTCTCCCCGAGGACAGCAGTGTCCCCGCGCCCCTGTCACTCGTCGGCGTCGGGTTTGACGTCGAGCATGGCGTGCAGCTCCTCGGGGGTGTAGCCCAGCAGGCTCTGCAGGTCGCACACGAAGCGGTACACGTAGCGCTTGCCGGCCGTCTTGTGGATGATGTTCTTGTCGTAGTAATAGCGCAGCCCGCGGCTCAGCTTCTCGTAGTTCATCTTGGGCTTGTTTTTCCTCTTGCCCCATCGCCGGGCCACCTGCGGGGAGCGGGGACAGGGAGGAGAGGTCAGCATGGCTCGGCTGGGACATCCGTGTGGAGGATTCTCTTCGCCATTAAGCTGGATACGAGAATTGACGCTTGGGAAAACCAAACTCTGTGCAGTGGCAGAGCACGGCAGAGCATTCCACGAGGATTATCTGGATAATCCTGTGCGCTACCTCAGATATATCCTCGTATCCGAAGCCCTTTGCCCCTTTCCCAAGGTTCCTCCTCCACCTTCTGCCAGTTCTAACCCAGAGGACACCAACACGCAGTGGCCCAGTGCCGGTCACTCTTGCACTTTGGACAGCTCCGGTCACTCATGGAATTATTTAGGTTGGAAAAGCGCTCTAAGATCATGGAGTCCAACCATTCCCCAGCACTGACCCATGTCCCCAGGTGCCACATCCACGCTCCAGGGGTGGGGACTCCCTGGGCAGCTGTGTCAGGGCTGGACAGCCCTTTCCATGAAGAAATGTTCCCCAGTATCCAACCTGAACCTCCCCTAGTGCACCTTGAGGCCACTTCCTCTTGTTCCGTCACTCGTACCTGGCAGAAGAGACCAACCCCCACCTTCCAGAGGGAAGGGGACAAAGATCCCATCTGTTCCCCAAACCAGGGGACAGTCACCTGTACCCAGCCTATCTGAAGAGTTTTGCCACTGCCCTTCTCCCTACGGTGTTCCAGCCACCTCCCACCAAATTTGGGCACAAATCCCTGCTTCCAAGGGGTGGCTGCATCCCATTTTTTAATGAATTTCCAGTTGGACTCTGATTCCTTGGTTCTCCACAACATATCCAAGATCAGAACAAAGTGGCTGCCCAAAGGGAGGAGGAGAGGCTTATCCACACTGATATTTCTGAGGATTTTGGGTCGCGCACTTAATTCCAGGGCACTTTACCTCGTCTGGGTCGGAAAGTTTGAATTCCCAGCCATCGCCTGTCCAGCTGATGAAGGATTGACAGGACTTGTCAGTGAGCAGTTCCAGCAGGAACTGCCACAGCTGGATGGGTCCACTGCCTAGAAAGACAAAGGAAACACAGGATATTAATGCCAGGAAAATCACAGCTTCTTCTGTCCCAGAGGGCGAAAAATTCCCATGCAAAAGGTGCTCACTGAATAAAATAAAACCTTCTCCTGTCAAAAGGAGCCACCGGCAGCCACAGGGCAGGAGCTGAGCTGGGAGTTAAACCCTACAAGTAACAGAGCTTCCTATCTGCAGGAAGGGCTGGATATTCATGCCCTGGAATGCTTCATGTGGAGTTACATAAATAGGATTATTTTTCTGGCACACAAACAGGAGGAGTCACTGCCTTGGCACCGGAGCAGCACCAATCCCTCTGTGCCAAAGAGCCGCCGGCCACGGCTGAACTCCGGCAGACTCCGCTTCCCGACCTTGACTCTTTGCTCTGTGCTGTTGATCGAGATAAGGGGGACCCAGGTATGAGAATTCCTTGGCCTCTCTCCAGGGCGTGTCGCTGCAGGAATGGGCTCCGCTGGCTCGTGGGGCGGGTGGGGGCACACAGAGCTCCCCAGCCCAGGATCTCCTCATCACCACCTTGGCACAGCCTCAGCAAATCCATAAGCAACCGCCTGGCCCAGCTGGAGAGGCACAAGGTGAGGTGGAGCATCCCATGCCATGGGCATTCCACCTCTCCTTCCACACTGGCTCCATCTTCCCTCCGATCGCTCCTTGTGGCCATCAGGAATTTGTCCCAGTGCACCCAGCGAGAGCCTGCGGCTGGTTTTGGCTGGAGTCATGGAGAAGTTTTGAAATACTTATCTCTTCCTCGGGCTTGTGGCCCAATCCAAGGTAGAGGAGAAGCCCTGGAGCCAAAATCTTTTTGACGAGCAACTTCCAAATGCGGCCACGCCCCAAATATTGCACTTAGCTGTGGGCAAGGTGTTTCGGGAGAGACCCTACTGTGGTTTAAACCCAGCTTGCAATAGATCACTAATAATGACAATAATTATAACGAGACAGCCAGGGGAGGGAGGAAATCATTTATCATTTATATTATTTATGCAGGGAACTGCACAGGCTGGATTAGGCTGGGGTAATCCCAGTGCTGACAGCACTGAGCAAAGCTTCAAGCAGGGAATAAATGAAAAGGGATGGAGCCCAGCCTGTTTCCAGGAATGACAGCAGACGCTGTCCGAGCTGTGGCTGCGGGATAACCCACGGAGGGAAGGGAGGGCTGCTCCCCTTCTCCACAGAGTTTAAAATGACTCAAAAGCTGCTGGGAAGGAGGAAATGAGAGAGCTGGCTCCAGGACATGGGAGCCGCCATGTCCCATCCAGCCCTTCCCAAATTATTTCCCTCTTGCTATCCCTGTGGAGCCGCTCCAGGGGTTTGTCGGCGCCAGGCCTGGGGGTTATCACAGCCACAGGCAGGGCAAGGCAGGGAGCTCCCGGCTCACTCTGCTGGAAATGGGAAAGGGCTCGGCGGGGAAAGGCTCCAGCCCGTCGCTCCTCTGGAGCTTGCCAAGACGTTGACTCCACAGCCGCGCTCTCCGGTAGGGATGGAGCTGGATTATCCATGCCAAAATGAGGGAGGGAATTCAGATGACGCCTTTGCCTCTCGTTGAAAGGGAAGAGCCAAAAGCCCGGCCTGAAATGCCACCACATGTCCAGGCTCAGGCCTATTTATAGCAGTGAGCTCTAAATGCAGAGAAAACACTGGGAAAAAGGGTTTTGGCTGCCTGAGGTCTTGCACAGGTGAATTCTCAAGGGGATGAGTCCTCTTGGCCCGTCTGACCTTACACAACTCCCCACACACCGCCAGGGAGCATCCAACACCCAAAGCAGGTTAACAGAGACACAGCCCAAGGACTCCGAGGCCAGGTCCATCCCCTCCCATCGATTTCTCTCCTGCCCAACTGAAGAATAAGGATTTTCAGTTGATTCCTTCCCCAAAATAAGATGGATGGAAATTCATCACCTGGGTGCCAGGTTCTTGGGTGAGGAACTGCCCTCAAAACACCCCTGGGCCACCCTGGCCCTGCAGGATCTTTGGAGGTTCCAGCCTCACTAACTCTGAGCCAGTGGCCAGAGCCGTTCCTGTCTGGTTGCCAGCTGGCAGGGGGAGGTGTCAGGAAACCCAGGAATTCTTGCCCTCTCTCCAGCAAGCAAGGTAGGGCTCCTGCCACCGCCCCCAGTGCCGCTCTGCTGGGTATTTTGGGATTTCCAAGGAAGCAGTGTCATCCTTGGAACAGGGATTCCCAAGGTCTATTCCGAGCTGCCAGCGGGACGCGCGTAAAACCCCAAATTCCTCTCGCTGGACAGGCAATTATGTGAGGAATGTGTTTATGCAGGGCTCCAGGCATGTCCCAGCTCCTGTAAACGCCCCCTCCCTGCCCGAGGGGGAGGCAGCCGAGCCTGGCAGATGTGGCCCCGCTCCAAGATGGCAGCGGGGTGGCAGGAGCCAAACCCCGGCACATGCCCGGGCCTGTGCCCCAAATCAGCGCTGGCAGGGAGGAGAACGGAGCAGGGAGCAGTGCTGGAGGTCAGGGCATCATCTGCTGCAGCTGTAATTAGTGCTGGGAGGGCCACCTTCACCAGTGAGCTGCTCTGCAGCCAGCAAGGAGCAGGGAGTATCTTCCCTTGGGATTTCCAGGTGGCTCACGCCGCAGTGCCACTCCCCTCTATGTCACAGGGCAAGCAGGAAGCTGCCAGGCTTGTCCCTGCACCCCAAACCTCCTCATCCGCCGGGGCTGGGAGCAGCTCCCATTTTCCATCCCTTCTGCTCGAGCCCTTCCTCTCATCCCAGCCAGGGCTGGAAATCCCCGCCAGGATGCCAGGCTGGGGTCACTCCATGGTACAAGCATGCACTGCCGGACTGTCCCCAGGGCAGCGGGTGCATCCCACCACGAGATCAGCTGCCGTGGTTATCCCAAAACAACCACCTGTTCCCACAGCCTGCACTGGGATGCAGCTCCGGGCGTGAGGTTTGGAGGGGCACAAGGCGGCTTTCACGGCATTGCTCCCTCCACACCCATCCAGGGGCTTCCCAGAGCCATGCCAGCCCTGGCTGGGCATCGGGGGCAGCCCCTGCTCCACAAAGGACAAGGGGAGGGCTCAGAGGGGTGGGGGTGTCCTCCTGCCCTGCCACCACCTCCGGCACCCACGGGGCTGCTAAAAACAGCGCCCACAATGGGGGCCCTGTCTGGCCTTGGTGGCACTGAACGGGGTCCTTCAGCAGGGACCGTCACACCACAGGAATTCCTTGGCGTCAGGGGGAAAATATCCCTCTTGGGCTGGATGGCAGTTGGAATAGTGGGAAAACTGGGAACTGCTGGCCGAGCGGGGCTTCCTCAGCACCAGCCCCTGATGGTGTCCCCAGAGCACAGGGTTTGGTGCCACGCCACCCCTGTGCTATCCTTCCTCAGTCAGGAATGCTCCCCCCGCCCCTTCCCAACCACTGGGATACCAAACTCTGCCGGATGGGGCCGTTCCGGTGGCACAGTGGCGGTGGCACCACCCGGCTGGGGCAGATGGGCACAACCCCAGCCCCAACATCTCTCTCGGGACCGTTTTACACATCCACCCCTCCCAACGGCCTCTGTTTTGTTTCCCTTTGTTCAAACAAGACAAGAAGACAAAAAACCCCCACCTACCAACCCCCCACCTTTGCCTGGCGCTCTGCGGTTTGTGGTTCCAACCCCACAAAACAATTGGCCCTGGCAACGTCTCCAAAACAGCCCCTGCCCCGCTCACCTGCCCACCCTGCCCTCCCCCTTCGATGGCACCACGGTCCCAAACCCCCCAAAGTCAGCCCAGTGCCTCCCCAGCTCCTGCCCAGGCTGGGGCAGGAGTCAGACATTGCCAAGTGGGCGAGCTTGGATGGAGGGAGGCATCCCCAAAGAACGGGTGTGAAAAAGCAAGAAAGGACCCAGGAAGGCCCTTCCTTAGGGAAAACACGGCCCTGATTACAGGCAGCAGAGCAGCCAGGGGGCCAGGCCAGGCCAGAGCTGCTTCCCTGCTGCAGCTGCTCTGCTCTCAGGAAGGAGGTGCAGGCAGGACTGATCTCGTAGAATCTTGTGAGTGGGAAGGGACCCACACAGATCATCGACTCCAGCCCTGCACGGGACAACCCCAAGAATCCCACCCTGTGCCTGAGAGCGCTGTCCCTGAACCCAGAGGCTGACTGCAGAGGCACCCAGGGGTTTTGAGAGCTCCACATCCCCCTGAAGCTGCTCCTGCAGGCCACGAGCTGCTGAGCAACACCAGCTGGGTGTCCGGAGGAGACACATCCAGAGCTGGTGTCCCCCATCACCCCTCCCCGTGCTGGAGGAGCCCTGGGCAGAGCCGAGCGCTGCCACGGTTGGGCAGCGGCGCGTGGGGCTGGCTTTGCTCCGGTTTGCGCGTCTGACAGGTGGGGCAGGAGCCACTGAAGCGGCCCCGCTCCCACCCTTGGGTCACCGCCCTGGGGAGGCCAGAAGGGCACCGAGCCCACTGGGCCCTGCCTGGGGCAAAAGCGGGCAGGAGCTGCTGGGTGGCCACCCTGAAGTCACCTGCAAGGGCAGGGGAAGGGCACGGCCCAGAAGGAGCAGGGAGACGCCATCCCCTGCACCACAGAAGGGCCAGGGGGTGCCTGCATTCCCAGCCTCCTGCTCCCTGGCTGAAGATGCCCACACGGGCACTCTGCTCCGGCACAGCGGGCACGGAGAGTGCCGATGTCCCCAGGAGCGCTCGGCACAGCAAGGACAGCCAGGCCGCGGGAGTGCGGTGGGACAGGGGACAGGAAGGCAGCTGCTGGTGGCCTTTTGGGTGCTGATGAGCACAGCACGGGGGGGGTGCCGCCTGTGGAGGCTTCAGAGCAGCAGCGCAGCGCCGGGGGAGGGGCAGCAGCACCTGAGCTGTCCCGAAAGAGACCCACTTTCCTCGGCACCGCCTCGGCTTTCTTGCAAAACAGCAGCTGCGCTTTCACTGCTGGTTCCAGATAAGCATCGCTCACAAGCAGAGGCTGCGGAGGCTCTGGGCTGTGCAGCGCGGGCAGCTCACGCTCAGCAGAGGGGCTGGGGGCGCGTCTGGGCCCGCGGGCACAGCCCTGAGGCGCCGGGAGCGAGGGCAGGGCCGGGCCGGGCCGGGCCGGGCCGGGAGCGGGCCCCGGCCGGGAGAACATCGGTGAGGGCAGGCTGCTCCTGCTCTGCCTCCCGGATTCCTGACGGGCAGCGGGATAACGAGGATGGCATCGCTCTGAGAGGGACACTCGGGTCGTGGGTGCCGTCAGCTGGGAAGGGGCATTAATTCTCTGAGCGCTGGGACTGGCAGTGAAGGCATCAGCACCTCCCCAGGCAGGCCCAGCGGGGAGGCCAGGCAGCAGCACCCACACAAACCCAGCCCTGCGGCTGCGGGATCAGGGCTTGGTGTGCACTCACTCCCCTCTCCCGTGCCTCTCTCCTCCCCTCCTCTCTGGAACGCCAGGGGATGGCCCTGCCGTGGGCTCAGTGATGTGCAGCAGGGCTCCGGCCATGGCAGCACCCACACCGCGGATGGAAAGCCCCGGGGCGTTAGTCCTGCCCACCAGCGAGCAAACAAACCCTGTAACTTGGCTACCAACCCACACAGCTGCTCCAGGGAGCCCCAAACCAGCTCAGTGCTGAACGGCCGCGGCACACCGGCGAGGTCTGAGCCCCCTGTGGCCCTACACCACCAGCGGAGCGGCAGCCCGGGCTGCAAACACCAGCACGGGGCACAAGGCTCCAGCTGAGTTTATCCACCTGGTGCCAGGGCTCCTGCAGGATGCTGGTGGCCTTGGGAAGCATCAGAGCCTGCCGGACCCAGCCCCAGGGGATGTGGACTCAGACCTGAGCTCGCTTTAGCCCAGCTGGGCTCAGGCGTGGAGAGATCGCTGCCCACTCACACCAAACACAGCCCCGCTGCTGAACCAGGGAGCTCAGACTGAGCTCAGCTGAGCCAGCGTGAGGTTTAGCAGTGAACACACATCCTGAGCCATCCCCTGCTGGATTTCATGGATGCACTCAGTGTCATGGCAAAGAAAATAAAATCTAGCTTCACGTAGAATCTCAGAATCACTGAAACTCCTGAGCTGGGAGGGACCCACCAGGACCATCCAGCCCAGCCCCTGGCCCTGCCCAGACCCCCCAACACCCCCACCCTGGGCATCCCTGGCAGCGCTGCCCAAACACCCCTGGAGCTCTGGCAGCCTCGGGGCCGGGACCATTCCCTGGGGAGCCTGGGCAGTGCCCAGCACCCTCTGGGGGAAGAATCTTTCCTGATGTCCACCTAACCCTGCCCTGACACAGCTCCAGCCATTCCCTCAGGTCAAATTCAAGCGGGCCAAGCTTTGAGCGAGCTCCAAACCCAGGTGTCCAGGGCTGGCCCTCCCTGCAGAAATGGAAACTGATGTTCACCAACTTCTTTTGAAGGAGAATTATATTTCTCCTTCAAAAAAAAAAAGATAAGAAAATTGCATCAACCTCTCTGTGAGCAACCATGGCAACTCGTTAAAATAGGTCAAGATGTGGGGGCAGATAAGGCAGCTCTGAAAGGCCGCTCGGCGCTGGGTGAAGAACACATCAAACGCAAACGGAGCTTCCGCCAAAATGCACCTTCTCACCCCAAAACGCGCCTCTGGGGCAGATACCATCAGAGACGTGCTGGGGCCACCTCCCTGGGCACCATGGAGGTAACAGAGCCTGAATAGGATTGTCAGCTCCTTAAAGGCATCACAGAAAGCCCTGGGGTGAGGGATGCAGTGTCCCTCTTCACCCTGCCAGTGGGGCCACCTCGAGGTGCCTGGTGGGCGCTGGCTGTGTCTTCAGCAGGGAAATGGAACCCCAAGGTCTTGGTGTTTTGGGCTCCTGGGCTGGCAGAGCCCTGCTCTGCTCCTTGGGAGGCTCCACCTCCTCGGCAGAACCACAAGCAGAGCCCAGACTCTCTCTGAGTTCCCCTGCTCCGGCTGCCAGACAGCACTTCCTCCCCCGAGTAAAGTGAGAGTAAAGCACGGCAAAGCACAGCCAGGCCTGAGCTCTGCCTGAGCCCCACTTCGAGCTCAGCTGGCCCAGGCCAGGCCTCCAGCACTTCTCAGTGGGCAGCCTGAGCGGGGATTTTCACACTGACACAAACCCAGAGAGTGGAGAGCACCCAGTTCTCCTCCAGTTTGAAACCCAACACATTCCACTCGCTCTCTCCAGAACCTGCTCTCACAGTGACCCAGCTCCGGCTCCCTTTGCTCAGAAAACCCAGTGCTGAAGATCTGGGGGCTTTAAAAGGGCTCAGAGGACATCTGTGGGGTCACTGCCTGCCAGGATCAACCTGTGCAGAGCCCATTCCCAATGGAAAGAGCTGGCTCTGCTGGCTTCAGCACTGAATATTGCCCAGCAGCATTCGGAGCGGGCAAACAGAGCTCCAGCTCAAGGATTTCCCAGTGATTCCAGATTTTCCTCTCCACATTTAAAGCCTCTCAAGTGAAGCAATGCAAAAATAAATAAAAAAGCCAGGCGTTCCCACTTATTGATCCCACCAAAGTGCCTGGGCCAAGGGATTCTCTTCCCAGCTCCAAGAGGGGTTGGAAGTGAGGCGAGGGAAAATGTTACGCAGAGCAAAGCATTTGGACTTGTGCTCTGGCATTGTGTGAGCCCAAGTCTGCCCTTCCCGAAGGCACTGCTCCAAGGACAGCCTTTGGGGTGCTGATATTCCTTGGAAAAACCCAGGGCCCAGGCGCTGGCTTCAGCTCCTCGCCTCTCTCCAGGGGTGGTTCTTTTGTGCTCTTTTCCATGAGCTACGTGGAGCAAACGTGGAGGGAAGTATCCAGCTTGGAAAGGAATGCTCCTGGCTCTGCCAGCACCTCGGTGCCTCAGTTTCCCCAGCTGTCCAAACGCATCCCAGGCTCCTGCCCAGGCAGTGCGTACCCAAAGCACTCCCAGGTGCCGTAAGGAAAGGCATTGTCAGGAGAAAATAGGAATGAAAATAGGGATGAAAAGAGCAACTTGTGCTCAGTGGTCTCTTTTCTCAGGAACATCGATTTCCATGGCACAGCAGAGAATGAGCCCCCAGGTCATGGTCCCTCCTCTCCCTCCCCAAGCCCCAGTCCCTTCAGGAACGCAGAGCACACTCATGTTTTGTATGGACTTGGTGGGACTCATTCAGCAGGCAGGGCTGAGCTCTCTTTCTAACTAAAGCTATAGCAACAAACCACTTCCTTTTTTACACTCCTAAAATTATCTCCCCACCTTTCCTCCCTCCTGCACCTCTCCCCACCCTCACAGGGCTCGGTGTCAGCCCCGAGATGAGCTGAGCCGTGCGTGGGAGGACACTCAGGGACAGGCGCAGTTCAGGATCTGCTCTGAACCTGGTGATGGTCTTTATCTGCACAAACTCTTTCCACCAGCAGCTCCCAGCTGGGGCAGGGCAGATCCGAATGTGCAGAGCCAGGGGAGCTGGCAGGAGGCTGCCCCGGAGTTTTCCTCAGAGCACAGGGAAAAGCCATGGCACGGAAGGGCTGGAAAGGATTAGCTCAGCTTTAGCTGGAAGCCCCATCCCACCAAGCTTCTCTCCTTGGAGATGCCAGGTTGCCGGAGGGCCGTCATAAAGAGCCAGAGTTTCCGTGGCCTATCACCTTCTCATCTCTCCCAGCGCGGGGAACGGAAATGGTTTGGGATGGCTTTGGCAGTGCCCCATCCCCACCCCACACCGAGGTACGGAGCACAGCCAGGGCCTCCTCGTGCCGGAGGGGACAGGAGCAGTCCCCGCCTCACACAGCAGGGCTGGAGGTGTTCCTGCCCCAGGTGGCCACTGATCAGCTGGCAGTGCCGCAGTGCCGCAGTGCTGGGGGCCCTGCAGCTCCTCGTGTGCAGGAACCAAACCAGAGCCAGCTCCTGCCAGAGCCAGCCAGGGGCACACGGGGCTCAGCCAGGTCCCTCATCCCCCATGAGCTGTGGGATGTGTGGGATGCCCACGCTCGAAGGAGATGCAGCCCTGGGCTGACCCCGCAGACACCCCAAAACCCCCCCTGCCACAGCGAGCTGGGCCAGCCCAGAGCGCCCCGAGGCTCTGCCCCCACGGATGGGGAGGTGCTCCCGAGGTGCTGGGGGCACAGAGGGGTCCCTACCTGTGTAGCCAGCCAGGGCAGCAGCAGGAATGACAGGCTTGTCCTTGTTCATGTCGGCCCGGTCCCGCACATAGTCCTTGAAGGTGCCCTTGGGCTTGTGGCTGGGCAGGGTGGCAGGGTAGTCCTCGGAGTCGAAGCTGTCGTAGGAGGGGACGCGCTGCAGGCTCTGGAAGGAGGACTGGCTGCTCCAGGACTGCGTCAGGCGGTCGCAGCTGTCGTAGCTCTCGATGCTCTCGAAGGAGTCCTGGCCTCCCAGCTTACCTGGAGGAGGCAGAGCAGGTGAGATGGGGCTGGCCAGCACAGGGTGCCCCACCTGGCCAGCACAGGGTGTTCCCCTGGCCAGCACAGGGTGCCCCACCTGGCCAGCACAGGGTGCTCCCCTGGCCAGCACAGGGTGCTCCCCTGGCCAGCACAGGGTGCCCCACCTGGCCAGCACAGGGTGCCCCACCTGCCCAGCACAGGGTGCCCCACCTGGCCAGCACAGGGTGTTCCCCTGGCCAGCACAGGGTGTCCCACCTGGCCAGCACAGGGTGTTCCCCTGGCCAGCACAGGGTGCCCCACCTGCGCTCTGTGCAGGCACAGGGCAGCTGATACTATCCCTTTACATCCCATCTCCAGAGCAAGCACAGCCCAGGCCTGGGATACTTTTACCTTTCCTGCTTTACCTTTGTCATTCAGAGCAGGGCTGAGCCCTGGAAAACTGCAGGCACAGAGAGACCGGGAAAAAACCCAAATCCAGCCTCTCTACCCAAGACTGGTGCCTGGGGCTCACTGGAAAGGGTCCCTCATTTCCAAAAGGCACTGTCAGAGACATAATTCACTTTAGACACTCAAGGCTGAGCTGAGGAGCCTAAACATGGGCACTCCAGGGCCTCTTTACTCAGAAGATGGGGAGGCCCTGGCACAGGGTACCCAGAGTAGCTGTGGCTGCCCCTGGATCCCTGGAAATGTCCAAGGCCAGACTGGACAGGGCTTGGAGCAGCCTGGGACAGTGGAAGGTGTCCCTGCCCATGGCAGGGGGTGGAACCAACTTCAAGGTCCCTCCCAAGTCAAACCCCTCTATGATTCTCTGATTTCTATGAGTCTCTTGCTGCTGAAGGGTATTGGAGATCCCCCATTGCATCCTCCAGCCCTATTCAAACACCGCTCGGGCACACCCAGCTCCTTTAATTCTGATGTTGCCTCCCAGATTTTTTTCCTTCCATCTGTTCCAGCCAGCCCCAAATCTGCAGCCAGCAGCAGGTTTGATGGAGGAGGAGGAGGGCCAATGGCTGAGGGCTCCAGCAGCTTTTTCCAGCCCTGCTAAGGTGAGCACAGCTGGCTTGTGTCAAAGTCGCTCTCTGGGGTATTTTTAGTTGAAGGCAGAACATGAGAGGCCAGATCCTCAGCAGTGCTGATTTACACCCCCCAGAGCCAGCCCGTGCAGCCTCGGCACTGAAACCGAGCTAAAAAAGGACCCAAAGAACAAACTGAAATTGCTGCCTCTGATCTCCCTACGCTGCCGATTGCTCAACATCTTTCCTGACAAGCTACGAGCGTAACAGGATCATTCAAGTTCACTGATTTCCCAAACCCGGCTAAAAACAGCTGCTGGGATTGTGCAAGAGCTCCTGGAGAAATTTCCATTGGCAGAGCTACCCACAGCCTGGGCCCGGAGAGCAAATCCCGGGGGAAGGGGAACGTGGAAGGGCACTGGCACACGCCCCCAAATATTTGTTGTGTTGTAGTTTGATGAGCACTTGCTGTGAAAAGACTCAACTACTGCAGGCCCTGCCCTGACTGCTGGCCTGGAATCACTGGGAGCTGGGATCCACTGGCTCTATTCTGCTGGGACAGCCCTGCTTCAAACTCTTGGTTCTTTTAGTTTTTTGAGGATTTCACCCTCCAATCCTTCCCTGAATCGTGCTGAGGGGAACACAGCGCTGCTGTACATTAACTGGCAGAACCAATTCCCTGAGCAGCCCTGCAGCACAGGCTCATTCAGAAAACAAATTAAAATCTGACAGAGATGTGATTTGTGTCAATCCATTAAAAATTCACCCTAATTCCACCTAGCTGGAACAATCACACCCTGCACTTACTCAGGAGAAGCTTAAATGAGTTTGGCAGCTCCACTTCTCAACCTGATGCCCTCACTGACAGGGCAGAAGGAAACAACTCCCGTGGGACCCCAAAATTCCCTCCTAAAGGCCCCTCAGGAGGTGACTGTCTGGAAAACCTTCACCCTGAGGTGATGCTGAAGGCCTTGACTTTGTGTCAGACTAACCTTTTAAGAGTGCAAGAGAGACATAAATATAAATTAACTGGGCTCTGCTTTATATTAAAAAATATTATATTATAAAATTATATAAAATTATACTTTCCCCCCACTCTGGGAGAATTTGTGCCCCAAAATCCTTCCATGGCTGAAATGCAGCACTGGTGTGAGCCTCTTGCAGAATGTTCATGTCTTTGCTAACAGCAGCATCAAGGGCTCTCTCTTCCCTCCCCTGAAACCATTTTTAGGTTTGCCACGGAGAACAGGCTCGAGGCACAGTTGCAAAAGCCTTCCTGCACCATTGCACTGTGAGAATGATGAAATCACCTGTGCTAAAGAAAAGGTCACGAAAAGGGAAAGGCGCTGCTGAAATTGAGGCAGAGAAACAACCCCAAAAGGAGAAGTTTACCCCAAATTAAAACCCTGCTGCCCTTCTGGCTCAGGTCACCTCCCTCCGAAGGAGAGGCAATAACACAAATAATAACTTCCCTGTAATCAGCTCTCCCAGCTTGGAAAAGGAGGGAGAAAGTTCCAGTGAGCTGCACGTGCGGTGGAAAGCAGCCCTGGCTTTCCTGGGCAGGCAGCTCCTCCTCAGCTCTCCGGACCAATGGGTTTAACGGCCCCACATCAAACCTGGCTCACAGCACGTCACCGGAATGAATTCCAGGCCTGGGGACACCTGGGTTCTATTCAGAGGGGCTGGCAGGAGGGTCGCAGCTCTTCCCCGTGCCCCAGGTTCCCTACCTGGAATCAGGAGATAATGATGCCCTTTGTCAGGGACTTTGAGCTCCCTGGATTAAACTTTGGCTTTGAACGGAGGCAGAGCCACATCCCCAGCCTGGCAGCGCTGATGTGATCACAAAGCACTCGCGCATGTGGGCCCCATGTGTTCCCAGTTTCAGAGCGTTAATTGGGAAGGTATTTGGGCTCAGATCCTCCAAAGTGTTCAGGGGTTTAAATCCCAACCATGTCCCTGTAACTCTTTGGAGAGGAGCATCGGGGGGTCCTTCAGCTCTGCTGCTGCCTCAGCCCCTGACACTGCACCTCCTAACAGAGCTCAGGAACTGGCTGCAGCAGAATATTTCAAACAAGCAGCCATCAAAATCCCTGGAGATAATGGATAAAGACTTTGGATCACAGAGTGCAAAACTCTTGTATAGCAATTCCTGATGAGAACTTGTGAAGAATTTGTGGGGCTTTGCCTGGGCTCCTGAAAAATGGGATTTCTACAAGCACCCAGCAGCTTGTCCTCCCTGCTAACATGAAAGCTCATTTCAATTTCACTCAGGTTCAACATCAAAGCACAGCACCAGAACTGCAGATGTAAAACAGGCAGCGGAGGAGAGGAAGGAAAGACCTTCCCTAAGTTTTCGCTGGAGAGAAAGGCAGGGAGAGACCAAAGCCACCGGGGAATGCAGCACGTGTGGGGAGAGGGCTGTGTTAGCACTGCACAGCTCCCTGGTGGCCTCGGGAGCACACTCCCACGGGAGGGAAGGTGAGAAGAGTAGGAATACACGCCAATCCCGGGTTTAAGCCCGGCTTTACCTCGGCTGGCACGGCCCATGCACATGTTGTCGGGCGTCACCACCTCCTGCTTGATGGAGAAGTAGTCGGTCTGCAGCGAGTCCTGCGCCGGCTCCCGCAGCAGCACTGAGGGGTAATCGCTCTCATACTTGAGGGACAGCAGCTCCTCCGAGCTGATGGGGTGCAGGGTCTGGTAGGACTCGGTGATGAAGCTGGGCTCAGAGAACTCGGAGGGGGGCACGCACTGGGCGTGCTCGATGCCGTAACCTGGGGGCACAACGGGAGCGTCAAAGCCCAGCCCGAAACAGCCCCAAGGGACCGGAGCATCCCCTACGCCCACCCCGAGGCTCTGATTTGGGTAAAGGTTCCAAAAGCGACAGAGATGGGGTCTAAAAATTGCAGCAATCAAGCAAAATTAGACACCCACAACCATCCTCAATGTGCATTGCACCAAACTCCTCCCAGGGGAAGGAAATAGCTGGAGAATCCCGGGGAGTGGAGCCTCAGCAAAGGAGCAACAGGGCAAAAATGTTTCACTGCTGATTGGGAAAGGTGAGTCCCTTCCAGTCCCCTCTCCTCAGTGCCAGAGCCTGGAATCCCAATCCACAGAGACATGGAATCACAGAATCCCAGATGGGTTTGGGTTGGAAGGGAAATTAAAGCTCATCGAATCCCACCCCCCTGCCCTGGGCAGGGACACCTCCCACTGTCCCAGGCTGCTCCAAGCCCCTTCCAGCCTGGCCTTGGGACATTGCCAGGGATGGAGAGTCCACAGCCTCTCTGGGCATCCTGTGCCAGGGCCTCACCCCTCTCTGAGTAAAGAATTTCTCCCTCACACCTGACCAACATCTCTCCTCTTCAGGTCAGTGGGATTTTTTGCTGGTTCATGCAATATCTCCCATATTTCCAGTGCCCTTAAAGAACATCTCCAGATCAGTGGCAATGGGAAGTGCAGGAGTGCAGATGGAGACTCATCCCTTTCCTTGCCAGGTTCCTCCCTGGCAATCCAGAATTCAGCCTTTTCCCCCCATTCCTGCCCTTTTTAACAAGTTTTTTACAATTCTCAATACTCAGGTGTGCTGAGGCCACTCCTAAGCTCTGCTGAGCTACAGCTTCAGACAAACAGTGCTTGAAAAATCAGATTTTGGCACACAGGGCAGCCACCAGAAAGTACAGAAGGCTTCCAGATAAACCCCAACCCCCTGGAAAAACAACATCACCCTTTGCATGGTGCAGACAAATCTCTGCTCAGAAGTGCTTCTGGCCATGAGAATGGTGCTAATTGCCACTGCTAATTGAGACTTACTAATGAAGTAGTCTGAGGTGTAGCGGGACTCGGGGTACGTGGTGTTCACTCCATTGGCTGGGTACGGTTTCACCTCTTCTGCAGAGAGCAAAGGAAGGAAATGTGACCCGTCTGAAGGCACACAGGGCTGTGCAAGCCTGGCTGTGACACAGAGAGCCCTGAACTTCCCAAAGTCTCCTCCCTGGGTTAAACGGGGATGTTCTGAGCAGCAGGAATGAATTCAGAGCTGAAATCCCACAGAAACCCGCGGCACGTGGGGTCCTTTGGGAATTCCTGCTGCAGGTATGGCCAAACTTAAACAAAACCAACCCAACCCAAGCAGCAACAGCTTGCTCAGCCAGGGCTCCAGGTGGCTCTGAGCTGCGTCATTTCCTTGCTGGCCTCAGGCTTTGTCACCCCTCCTTCTCCCCGGGAGTGCTGAGCACACTTCCATGGGTGAGCTCCTGGAAAAACTCCCCACACAGGGACAGTTGTTTTCCTGGAAAAGCCCTGTTTTTAGACCAGCAGTAGGAGCAGGTACCACATCCCAAACCCAGCTCCTCTAACCCCAAATCCGTGCGAATTCCCAGCCTGTGCAGCGCCTGGTGCAGGCAGAACACTCCACATTCAAAACCCGCCCTGTCCCTGACCCCGCTCCTGACCCTGACTCCTCTGTGTATGTATGGGCAAAATGCCAAATTTCAGCCTTTCCATGGGCACAACTCACTGGGAAAGGGCATGGAGCCCACCAGAGCATGGATTCCCTGCTTCCCGTGGCTTTTTCCAAGTGCTTCGCTCCTCCTGGGCTGCGCTGAATCTGCTTTCCCACGCAAAAGCCACCCTGCCCCTACCCTGAGCAGTTTTTCCATGAACACCTGACTCATTCCAGCATGGATTCTGGGCAGGGATACTGGGATGGGAGATTTTCTTCCCTTTAACCACAGCAACGCCCCCGGGCAGCTCTGGGCTGGGTTTGTTTCTGTGAGGCTCCAGAGATAACGCACGCACGTTCGCCTGCGAGGAGCCTAAATTTGGCCCTCTCCCCTGGGGATTGCAGGCTGGAAAATATTCCCTAACAACAGGAGGGGTTGTGCAAACACAGAGGACTAATGAGAAACGCTCTGTTCCTCTCCCCACGGTGTCTGCCAAGGGGCAGGGGGTGACCACAGAGCAGGGGAGAGCCTCGGCCGTGCTGACAGCCAAGTGCAGGGCACTGCTGACTGCTGGTAACCGAGGAGGTTATTTCGGGAAGAAATTTGGAAAAATAAGCCTGAAAATACCCAAATCCATGCGGGGAAAAGGCACCCGTGTGCTGTTTTTAAACCCTGAGCAGCCTGTGGTCCGTGAGTCACTCAGCGCTCATAGGGGACAGGGTCAGCTCAGGGGACAGCGGGGTCACAGCCTGTCCCAGCACGACCCCAGGCCAGCAGCACAGGTAAGGCCAAGCATCTCGGGGTTAAGAACCAACCCGAGATGATGGTGGGGAAGATGGAGAGCCAAGCTGGAGCCTGGAGACACCTGGATCTCCTCCCACCTCCCTCCAGGCGCACAGGGACACCCCCGGCTCCTCCCGTGCGGGCAGGGACAGCTCTGTTGTGTCTGTACAACACCAGCACAGCCCAGCTCTGGTCAGGAGCTCCCAGCTCAGCCCCAGGGCTTACAGGGAACAGGAACCAGTCCTGGGGGGAGGCTGGCTGTTCTTTGGACCTCTTCGTTACTCTCCAAATACCTCGCTGGGAAATGTGTTCAGAGCCCAGCAGAGGAGCCAGGGCCCGGCTTGTGCCCGAGTGACAAAGCCACCAGTGAAACCAGACAGGGAACGGAGACTTCTTGGTTCCCAGGGCAGCACCAACAGCGTGAAGACACAGAAATTCAGCTTTATTAATTTTCAGCCTTTCAGAAGAAGAGCTGCAGGAGGCACAAAGATTTCCAGCTTCTTTGTAAAAGCTCCTCCCTGTCCCAGACCTTTTGTGCCTTCAGTGCTGCGGTGGCTGAGTACCCGCGCATGTCAGCACTGTCTGAAATTACAGTTCCCGCTCTGCCACAAATTTACAGCATCAATCCCATCTCCACGGGTGGGGAATCTGCAGGAAGGAGGTGCAAACCCAGCTCTGCTGCCTCAGTCAGCACCTGCAGCACATCCCACCCTCTCCAGTGGTGAGGAATACGGACAAAATTACTCCTGCACAGCCTAAAAGATCACAGAATTACAGAATCCTAGGGTGGGTCGGGTTGGAAGGGCCCTTGAAGGCAACCTATTCCCAGCCATGGGCAGGGACACCGTGGGAGAAGGGCTGTGGGAAGGTGCCAGCAATGGCTCATTGCAAGGAGAAATTGGGGCTGACCACAAGGTTTGGCTTTGGTTAAACTGCTCGCTGTTGATCCAAGCACTGCGTGGAAAACATGCAAAACAAAAGGGACAGACCAGATTTAGAGCCCAAGAGCAAGAAAACAGCCTGGGAAGGGCTGTGTTTACCTTCTACAAACCACAGGTAGCAGTAAAATTAGTAATGGGCAATTAACATCCACTTGTCAATGGTTTCCTGGAAGGAATAACTGTGCTCCCCCCGCCTTCCTGCCACCAGGGTCAGTCGGACAGCACAGGGGACATTCCAGGAAAGCAAACAGCTCTGCAGGGAAAGGGGCTGCAAAAAGAGCCCAGGTGTGCTGCAGCTCCTGCTTGTGGATCAGGCAGAGGTGCTCAGCTCCTCACCTGCTCCTCAGAAACCATCTCAGGGCTCCTGGGCATCCAGACACAGAAAATCAACACCCACAATCAAAGTGTGTGTCCCCAGTCACTGAAAGTTAATGCCCTCGGGTGCTGTCGTGCAGGGAATGGCACGGGTGGCTTCTCCTCCCGGAAATGCTGGTTTTGGGGACGTGAAACCCCCTTTTATGGGACATGGAACAAAGCAAAGCAGCTTCCAATTCTCACTGGGAAAGTCGGGTAGGATTTTGGCTGTATTCCTGTACCCAGTTCCAGTGGAGGAAATACTAAAATTCACAACAGGAGCTGAACAGGCTGAGGAAAAACGCTTTGGAAAATCCCACCATGGATTCCAGGCAGGCAGAGCATCCCTGCCCACGGGGGATCCCTGCCAAGCAGCCAGCACAAACACTCTGCCTCTCTGGGGCACCGCCAGGATTTGCCTTGCCCGCTGCCGTCGGGATGCCCCTTCGGAATCCTGCTGAAAAGATGGGCTTTGGGAGATGTTTTTCCTGGGATTAAAGCTCAAGGGGAACACCTCCTGCTCTGTGGAAGGCCCCAAAGTCAGGCTGGCCAGGATGCCGTGGATTGCTCACCCGGGACGCTCCAGCACTGACCTTTCTGCAGGATCTCCAGATGCTCCCAGAGGATATCTCCCACAAAGTCAGGCGCCAGCTCCAGGAAGCACTCCTTGCCCAGGGCGCAGAGGGCAGCTCCATTCATGCAGAACTTCTGGAAATCCACTTCCTTCAGGCTGAACTCGTTCACTGCCCACATCACCCAGTCCCGCACGTGCGTCTCCGTCCACTGCTGGGGGTCTGCAGAGGGGCCGGCAGTGAGCATCCACGGGCGGTTTTCCCAGGAAAACAGGACCCAGGCAGTGCTCCAGCTGCCCTGCACTAGCACAGCCTCATCCATGGAGACTGGCAGCCCACTGGCACCAGGGTGCGAGGAGCACAATGCCCAGTCTGCATCAGCCTTAACGCGGACGCTTTTCATCCAAGGAACGAGCCTTGGGTTTGTTTGGGACTTCTAAAACTCCCATCTCTGACCCCCTTCTCCCACCTTCTCCCACCCACTCCTCCGATTTTCTTGGCTTCTCCCTGTCACCAGCCTCTGGTGCGAAAGGGCCCCTGGTGCTAAAGGGCCCCTGGTGCTTCTCAGGTTAGTGGAGATGAGTGGCCACGTTTCTCCGGCTGAAGCTTCCCAGAAGCTCCAGGTGGTATTCCAAAGGTGGTATCACCTGAGGAGAGCCAGCAGAGGAGATAGCAGACAGGGAGAATTGTGGGCAGCCTGGCAGGAGGACATGATCCCTGTGGACACTGTAGGCTTGGGAAACCGTGTCTTACCTTTGGGAATTCCCAGCCGCTGCTGCTCCTTGGCGAAGCCGCTGAACGTGGCTTTCAGTGCCTGGGACATCATTTCCTTGCTGCTGGGGGTTAACAAAGGCACATCCGCACATTCCATGTCTGAAAGAAGCAGGGCAGAAACACGGCTGTGAGGACACGGGACTGGGAAAGACAGCAGGGAATGCCAGCCATGTGCACATGGTGTCCCCACGCTCCTGGAAGGTGCTCCTGGATGATTCCAAGGCCTTTCCAGGCATCAGCCTGCTGGGCTTCAGCATTCCAGGTGTGTCTGGAGCTCTGGAGCGTTCGAAATGGCTCAGCAGCTCCAGGCACCGAGGAAGGCAAAGAGTCCCACACGAGGGTGAGCAAGAAAGAGGGAGAAAAGCATCCCTGAATTACCACTCTGTCATCCCAGTCCAAGGAAAAGCAAGGAGAAAATTAAAGAATCCTAGAAAATCCTTTATCCTAGGAAATTCCTCCCTGTGAGGGTGGGCAGGCCCTGGCACAGGGTGCCCAGAGAAGCTGTGGCTCCCCCTGGATCCCTGGCAGTGTCCAAGGCCAGGCTGGAACAACCTGGGACAGTGGAAGGTGTCTCTGCCCAAGGTAGGGGGTGGAATGGGATGGGCTTTAAGGTCCCTTCCATCCCAAACCATTCCATGATTCCATGACCCCATGGAAAAGTGAGCTGACAGCAGGCTGGGACAGGATGGAGAAGCAGCAGAAAACCCGTTTGAGGAGGGAAGGAAAACAAAGAGCTGGAAAATCCCACATTAGCCCGGAGTTACGTCATGCACATCCACGCCATGGAGCGGCGGGTGAGTCACGGACAATGCCAGCATCCCGTGGGACAGCAGGGCCAAGCCAAGAGCCAGGCCTGGAGCAAATCCTGACGAGGAGAAAACCTCTTCCTTCCCTTTTTTTAATCCCTTTTTCTAATTTATTTGGAAGGAGGCGAATCTTTGTAGCCAGAGAGTCTCACAAATAAAAGCAACCATTTGAGGCAAAATATCTGAATAAAGGTTTGGCACTTTTTCCCATACTTTCAGTATTCCTGAAAAACATTTTTGATGGAGAAGGAAAGCTTTGAACAGCCACCATCCCAAAAGCCACATCGGCCTCCCATGGAAATCTTCCACCTGGGGCTGGTTTAGCACTTCAGCCTAGTGGAAATTTTCCATGAAAACTCAGTGGAAAAATGACACCATGGGCAAAGTCTTTGGTGTTCTCATGAATATCTGGATGCCGACATCAAAAATCAAAGAATTCCCTGTCTGGTGGAAACTCGGCCACCGCGGTTTTCCATCGCTCCGAGTTCGTTCAGCTCCTGGTTTAATAAACGTTTACACCTGCAAAGTGCTGCTGAGGGCAGCGTTGGTGCATTCCTGATCAAACACGGAGTCAGGGGTGGGAACAGCCAGCCCAGCTGCTTCCCAGTCTGCCCCAGTCTGGAGCTCCTGCTCCACTCAACTCCTCCCCAGCCAAGCTCATGGGCATCATTTAAAGGCCAAACAACCCAACATCGGTTTTTTTCCAAGTGGGAATCTGGGCGTTGGGTCAATACAATTCCAGGGCAGTGGTGGAGTCACCACCCTGAAAGTGTTTAGGAAACGTGTGGATGTGGCTCTTGGGGACGCGGGTTGGTGGTGGCCTGGCAGTGCTGGGGAATGGTTGGACTCCATGACCTGGGAAGGCTTCTCCAACCCAAACAATCCTGTGATTCCATGGATAAAGCTCCACATGCGGCTCTGTAGCACACAGTGAGGGTGACAACGCTGCAAAGCATTCCCAAATCATCCGCTGGATGCTCCCGACGCGATTCCACTGCCAAGCCAAGCAGAGCAACGCCTCTGTCCCCACTTCTGCCCCTTCCACCTCTCAGCTCCATCAAAAATTCCCCCCTTCCCTTTGCACCTCCTGCAGCCAAGTCCCCAAGGCTCTCCAGAAACCATGTGCAGACCCTCGGCTCAGGTAGGAGCAGTGAAATTCCCGACACGGAGCCTCTCGGGACACAATTCCTGCCCTCAGCCCACCACACAAACCCAGGGTTGCCTCCACGGTGGCAGGATCGGGACCTTTGAAAGCAAATCCCACCTCCAAGGGCTATTTGGCAAATTACACTTTATTATTTACTGGATTTGGCTGGAGAGGGCACGGAAAATGAGCAGCCACCGTCGCTATCTCTGTTCCCCATCTGCTGCCTGCGACAACACCGGGAGAAAGTGGCTCCGTGCCCCTTTCCCTTCATCCTCAAGTTACATTTGAACGCTCTGCTCTCTCCGCTCTGTGGTCACAGGGACCACCCAGGAATCCGCTCCCTCCGCCCGCCTCAACGGCAGCTCCCGCCTGCTCTGGGCAGATGAGTCAGGCCCAGGCTGAGAAAACGGTTCTAACCCCAGTTTTAACTCTGAATCACCCATGAAAACCCGCATGGAGGTGCTGTCCTTAGGCCAGTCACCAAGAGCAGGGTGAAAAATGGTGTTTTTATCTCTGCAGCAGCGAGGGCCCATCCCTGGTCCCGCTGTTTCGTCCTGCAGGATCCGTGGGGTTGGCTTTGCACAAACCCAGCGAATCAATTTTTCGGTAGCAGGGGGATAAGGTTTCGGTTTGGGAAGGTGAGCGCTGAGCTCTGCACAAACAACCTGTCAAAACAGGGGAGACTCAAAAGTGATTCCCAGGCAGAGGTCACAGGGAAGCAAACAGTCTGTTCCCAAATAAAAACAAGCCATGTCAGAGGAGGGTTTCTACTTAAACACCCAAATCAACCCAAATGTGCATTTCAAGGCTTCTGCAAAGTACGCTGTGCTCGGCAGATCTGGGACTGAAACATCACCTGCTGTTTTTCCTGCGAGATCACAGCCACTTGTTCAAATTTCTGCCGAGGACAAAGTGGCCCCAAAGGCCCAAACCTGCAGAGCCTTGGCTGGGTCGGCAGTGTCCCAGAGCTGAGGAAAACTCACCCAGGGAAAACTGAACAGATGCAGGAAGCTCTGAGGACGTGTCTGGGGACAAGGCTTGGCTGGGTGACTTGAGAAAGATGGGATGTGTGGACAGTTTTTACCCTAAATTCTGCCTCTGCTGCTTTGGGGATCCTGGAATTGTTTAAGTAATTAAATATTTATTTAAATGTCGGGGGGTTTATGTGCAGGGAGCACGGTGGGCTTCACCCAGCTCCGTGCAGGGCCAGGAGTCACACTCAGTGATCCCTGTGAACCCCTACCAACCCGGAATGTCCTATAACTCCATGAACTTTGCTGGGCGCAGGGAAATTCCTTCCCATGGAGGCAGACCCAGCCCTGGCAATGTCCTCCAGCCCTTCACCTCCACTCTGGGACGCCTAAAGGTCAGAGCCGAGCAGCATTTCAGGAACAAAAGCAACAAGCCCGGCTTAGCTGCCCCGGTATCAGCTTTCAGTGCCATCTGAAACCTGTTTGCAAGATTTTAATCAAACCTCGCACCAATCAAACCTCTCCTTTAGTGCTGCCCACAGAGCACAGCGCCGGGGCGGGAGCCAGCACCAGGCCCGGCTGTTCCACCTAAACCCGGCTTAGCAATGCCAGGCCTTTAATCCCAAAAGCAAGCCCAGCAGCAGGGGCCAGACCGGGATTTGTGGCTGGTTCTCAGGAGCCATCAGAGCCCCCCTGGCACGGCTGCCACGTGCACGGGGCTGCGCGGGTGCCTTTGATTTCCCTCCCGGGAGAGCAGGCAGGGAGTCACGGCTGGGTTTTTAAACAGTGCCAGGAGCTGCAGCCGCCCTGGAGAGTCATGGCAGCAGCATCTGTGGAGCAGAGATGCGGAATTTGCCCCGCACAGGGACAGCTTTCATCCGGCTGCAGCTTTCCGGGGCAAAGAGGGATCTGGGGGCTCCATGGGTTCTCCAAACCAGGCCCCTCCGGCTCCCTGACATCCCTGGGGAAGGGACTTTGGGGACACAAGAGGATAAAACACCCTGACATTGCCCTGGATGGGCTCTGTGCTGAGGGGGACCTGCCCAGACCCCCCGGCCAGGGGCACGTGGAGCCTGAGAGAAAACCAGGAGCAAAGAGGCCAAGATCACCAAGTTCATCTCGCAGCCAAATTCCCACTCTGCTCCCACCAGGCCCTGCATGTGTAAACTATTTCCCCACATCTGATCTTTTTAAAGGACTCGGATTTACAAACTTTAGGGATTTTGACCTTCAAACGCACAGAACTCCTCTGCACGCCAGAGCACTCGCAGCTGATTGCGGAGGGAAAATAAATGGCAGACAGGGGAAAAAAGGGTGCTCCGAGCAGAAGGACAGGAGCAAAGTCATTTTTCAGCCGAGTTTCCACTCAGGGTCAGTGACTCCTCCAAGCTCCCCTCGGCCACTCACTTTTTCTTCCACCACAGCCCCAGCGAGTCCCAGTGTGGGGTTTCACCCAGTAGCTGCTGGAAATGGATGTGGGCAGGGTGAGAGCGGAGCCGCCTGACCCCACAGCCACCTTCCGTCCCTGCCCTGATGGATGGACGGGCACCAAGGGCAGGAACCCGAGGTCTCCTCAGCCTCCCCTTCCCAGGTGCAGAGCACACTGATGTCGTGGAGATTCCAGGCCTCTGGGTGGCTTGGCAGAGGCACAGGGACAAGGGGGAAAGGCTTTAAAATTAAACAGGGTAGATTTAGATTAGATTTAGATTTAGATTAGATTTTATGAGGAAATCCTTCCCTGTGAGGGTGGGGAGGCCCTGGCACAGGGTGCTCAGAGCAGCTGTGGCTGCTCCTGGATCCCTGGCAGTGCCCAAGGCCAGGCTGGACGGGGCTGGGAGCCACCTGGGACAGTGGGAGGTGTCCCTGCCATGGCAGGGGTGGCACTGGATGAGCTTTAAGGTCCTTCCCAACCCAAACCATTCCAGGATTCCGTGATTAAATTTGGGAGACGATGCACGTTGGTGTCAAACGAGATCATTTGCAGGGACTGTGCATCCAAGGGCTCTGTGAATCTGTGCCTGTGTCCCTCAAAAACCTCAATCCTTGAGCCCCGAGCCCGCTGAGATCCCCCTGGAGCCCCCATCCCATGCCTCTGGAGCTGCCCACGCTCCAGGATGCCCTCCCACTGCTGGATGAAGATGGAGCAGGAGTTTCCCAGGGAGACAGGGGTTCACTCTCCCACTCTCTTCCCACGTGCCCACGGCGAGTCCGTGGCCACCGAGCCCACGATTCCCCCCTGCAGCCCACACCGAGCTCATCCCGAGCCCCCTCTGTCCCAGCCTTCCCCAGGATCCAAACCAGGGCACAGTTGGAGCACAGATTTCCCAACGTCCCCCAGCTGGGAGGGTTCAGCAGCTGAGAACCTTTCTCAGGATCAGAGGAGGCTGAGGAGAGGGGGGCCGGGAGCCGAGACCCTTCCCACGCTCCCCAGCGAGGCTGCCTGGGCACCGCGGAGCCACCACGACGTCCCCATGTCCCCAGCTCGGGTTTCCAGCACCCCCAGGCACCTCCAGCCCCTCGGGCAGCTCTGCCTTCCCCAGGTGCCCCCCACCCTGGAGCAGGGCAAACAACCCTGGCTGAGCCCCCTGTAATTTAGGCAGGATTAGGCAAAAATTTGTGTGCACTTTTGAACTGTTTTCACAAGCGTTGCCTCTCACTCCCACGCAGGAAGCAGGAGAGGAGCCGGCCTGTTCCAATTAGGGCTCCTCGGACCCAAAGGGCAGCGAGATCTGAGGGGGGGAAAGGGAAAATGGAACAGAAAGCTGGAAAAAAGGGACCAGAAGGAAATCTGGATGTGGAGCAGGGCTGAGCACAGCGAGAGGCATTGCTGGGGCTGTGGGGATGGGAGCAGAGGGGGAGATTTGGGTCCCCTTCCTGCAGCAACTTGCCACAGACCGGCCCTGCTTCCCTCTGCAAGGATGGCACAAAAGGTGCAGACATTTGCTATTTTAATTTAAAATAAACATATTTCTTCCAAAAAAAAAAAGAAGAAGAAAAATAAGTCTTTTTTTTTCCTCCTTCAAGCAGTGAAAAATAAATACTGTGAGATGAAAGCTGGGCTTCAAGAGAAAAACAAGAGAGGAAACCGAAAGCCCACACTGCTTAGCGCTGCAGAAAGCCCAACAAAGCCGGCTTTTTTCCGGCCCTCAGCAGCTTTCTTAGGGAGCTGTGGTGTGCCATGGGGGCCAGCTCTTCCCCTACAAAGCAGCCCAAGCGCTGTCCCCCCTAAGTGCAGAGAAAAGCATTTCTTCCCAAGTTTGGGCTCCCAGCGCTTGGAGCACCGGAGGGGATGGTGCAGCCGCGGGTGAGGGGTTGGGATGCTCTGCACAGCCTCGGGATTTGGGGTTCAGCCGTGTGTCCCATGAGGAAAACTGGACACGGAGCAGCCCCCAGGGGAGGGAGGGCTGGGTTTGGCTCTGGGGCTGTGGCAGCTGTGAGGAACCAGGCACAGGGAAAGGATTCTGCAGCCACCATCAGTCACACCCTGCCCTGCTCCGGCTCCTGCTCCTTCTCCCTCCCTCTCCCTGCCTCACAGTGCGGGTGTTGGATGGCAGTGCTGGGAAAGCAGCATCCTTGGGAGTCCCAGGAGCTCGCAGGGGAGCAGCCGGGTGGGCAGCTCACTCCGTCCTCGGCTTTTGTGGGAGAGAAGAGGGAATGAAGTGCTAGAGAAAGGCCAGGGCCGAAGCTGAGCTAAACCACAGCCCCTGAGTCAATGCTCATTGCGATTACGGGAAAGCTCCCCCAGCTCAGCAGGGCCAGGGCCCACGGCTCCTCTTCCTGCAGCAGCTCAGGGGCTTCCCTCAGCTGAGGATTGGCACCATCCTCCCCATTTCAGCTGCTGGAAGGAGCGCAGATGGATAAAGCAAACCCTGGGGAGATTCAGGATTCAGGGGAGGCTCAGGAATGTGACCGTGGTTTAACAGCCCTCATCAGAACCATCAAAGCAGTCAGAAACAGGACTGGTCATCAATAAAATCCCATCATTGCTGCCCAGAGCAGCTGGGGCTGCCCCATCCCTGGGAGTGTCCGCGGCCAGGTTGGACGGGGCTTGGAGCCACCTGGGGTAGTGGGAGGTGCCCATGGAATGAGAAGAGCTTTGAGGTCCCTCC
>VXBT01009164.1:185570-206146 GCA_013400235.1 Oriolus oriolus
CCGGGGGGAACGGGGTGTCCGGGGATGGAGGGGGGGCAGCGCATCCAGGGCGCCCCCGCCCCGACCTCTGCTCGCATCCCGGCCCCCAAACGCGACGGGATAAGAGTTTGAGCCCGGGAAAATGCCGCCCTGGCTGGAGCCGCTGCCCGAAACCGATGGTTCCTGAAACCGGGCCAGTTGTCTTCACCCCGCCTGTCTCGACACGAACCGCTGCCTTCACACTCACCCCTTCAGCTCCCATCACCCCTTCATGCTCACATCATCTCCTCACATTTCCATCACCCCTTCACATTCCCATCATCCCGCCGGGAGCAGCCGGATCCCGTCCCACACATCCAAACTCAGGGGCGCAGCCTGGGCAGAGCTGTGCACATTGTGTCCGGGTGGGTGACAGCCAGGGGTGGCTGTTCCCAGGCCGGCTTGGCAGAGGTGGGAGGCCGAAAAGAGATAGGGACTGACTGGATAAAAAGCATCTTGAAGATGCAAGATGAGTATCACCCCAGCACGGTGTTGAGTTAACAGAAGAATATCGGTTTTCACATGAAATCTGTTTGATTGTATTTAGGTAGCACAAACTTCAGACCACAAACGGCAGAGCAGAAGGAGAGAATGACTCACAGATGTCAGCTTACCGGCACGGAGAAAAAACGTCAGTAGCAACCAGCTCTTGTGGTTCTGTGACTCTGAAAGTTTGTAACAGCCTCCGACTCTGTGGGGCAGATCAGGCTGCTCCCATCAAAGATGGGCTCAAGTGAACACAGGCCGGGGGTCACGGTCACTGCCCAGCCCTTGGGATGGACCAGGGTCCCGCTTGCAAACCCCCCTGAAACCTCCCAAGGCCCCGAAAGATGAGCGGCAGATGCAAACGCTGCAGCTCAGATTATTTCGCTTCTGCAGCGGGGCCTTTCTCAGCCACCTCGGGCGTATTTATAGCAGGAGATCTGTGCAACCGAAAGAAGCTGCGAGGTGCCGGGGCAGGCGTGGAGAGCTGGCTCTGGCTGCACACACGGCTTTGCCAAGGCAGGCAGATCGAGCAGCAGGAGGGCTGAGAGCTGGCAAAGACGGG
The DNA here is from genome assembly GCA_013400235.1 of Oriolus oriolus. Lineage (NCBI taxonomy): Eukaryota > Metazoa > Chordata > Aves > Passeriformes > Corvidae > Oriolus > Oriolus oriolus. The sequence goes on from VXBT01009164.1 coordinate 186,637, forward strand.
CAGGGAGCTCCAGCCCAAAGTTCATCTTCCTCACGCACTGACAACCTCTCCCATTCCCAGTTTTACAGGCAATCTTGTTTCCAATTTACTTGCAAGCTCAGTTCTGGGCAAGCTATTCCTGCAGCAGTGGAGCGGGACCAGCGATTTGCTGTGATGAAAAACCTCCCTGCACTGACTGGGAGGGCTCGAGAGAACCTGAGCCGTGCTCGGGGTTGGAAACCTCGGCTGGTGGTTTGAAACCTACCACAGGAATGAACCTGGAAATCCGAAGGTGGGAAGAGGATGGCTGCAAGGATAAAATGCGGTCCCTCCTCGGAACAGGATCATGTGCTTGCACCTGCCCTCGGTTTGGGTTTCTTTCTTCCCCCTACAGCAACAACTGAAGGAAGAAACTACAGAGAGGAGATTTAGCAGAACGTTTCTAGGTGAAAATCAAAAGGGGATTCAGGAGAAACAGCTGCCTGATCTCTGATCCCTCCAGAGCAGGCTTGGGAAGAGAAACCCGATGCAGTTATCAGAGCCCCCCAGTCCTTCCCTTCCTGCGCTCGGCCGGGCTGGGATCCCGCGGCAGGGAGAGGAGGGAGCTGGCCGTGGGTGCTGGTGTGCGCAGCTGCCTGCCGGAGCCAGCAGAAAGCACCTGCGGTCCCAACCGTATGGAAATGACCCCCCCGGGCGGATCGTTCGCCCCGCTCGGAGCGCGGCTGCAGTAAACCGCAAGCCCCGGACCGAAACAGGGGAGGAGGCGGCGCGGCGAGGTCACTGGGACTCGCCCAAACACAAACTGGGACAGGCTGTTGGTGGCACAAGGCACAGGGCTCTCCTGGGCAGAGCATGGAGCCGCCAGGGATCGAGATGCGGCAACAGGGGAGGCAGCGGGTGCCCTGAGTTGTCTCTGCTTCAGCCTTGCTCCCCCCCGGGCCGGTGCTTTTGGCTCAGCCTCTCGTGCAGTGTTACAGTCCCGAGGACTGGCTGAGCTCCAGGGCACCTGTGCTTGAGACCCTTCTCTTCTGGACCACGACAGAGCCGCTAATAAAGACCTTTCTCACAGCTTGTGTGGTTTTTATTCGGAGAGATCCACACGCTGCTGGCATCCCGGCTGAGCCCTGATCCCACCCAGCCGAGGACACCGAGCCCAGCGTGGTGCAGGATGGCTGCAGAGGAGCTCAGAGCTCTGCCTCAGCCCCTTGCACCTCCCCAAACCTGTGTTCCCTTTTGCTGGTGCAATGCATGGCAACCCCTACACGCAGGGAAACTGGAAACGCTTCCAAAAGTAGCACCAGGGCCCAAATCCCCAAAGGGGAGGAAAAGAACGGAGTGGCTGCGGATGGAGGTTTCCTCCCAGGGCAGCTGAATCTCTCCTTCGAACTCCATCCCAGCAGCCGCCTTAATTTGTGTTCACTTCAGAGCTGCAACATGAAAGCCCTGGCTCTGAGCTCCAGCTGAGCCGCTCAATGGCTCAGTGTTCGCAGAAGGCATGGAAGGAATCCATTGATTAGTTTCTTCAGCTGGGATGTGACCATTCCGAGTCCAAGACCTGCCAAACATGACTTCGCCCCAGCAACTGGTTCCTATTTGCTGCTCGCAGGCTTTAGAAAAATCTTTCCTCTCCCCCGTCCAAGTCTCACCCTCGTTTTCCACTGGGCCGTTACTGAGCGTTCACATCCACTCGGGCTCTGTCCGGGCGGGGAGGACGCGGGGCTGGAGAGCGGCCCTGCAGCCCAGCGATGGCCGATAACCATCTGCCCTCCCTCCACAGCGCAGCCCCGCTGTTGGCAACCTCTGGGAACAAAGAAAGGACAGGCAGGAATGCCCCATTGTTCCCAGGGCCGCTGACTAACCTTGGGTTAACAGAACAACGATAATTATTATTAATCTAGCACTGAGGAAAGGTGTTAGGAGAGAGGAGCCTTTGCTGCCATTTCCGAACCTTCCATGAACTCTCTCCTGGCTGGGGTGGCTCTTTCACTTCTCCACGGCCAAATTCACGCCTGTCCCAGCCCAGGGCAGCTGCTGGCTCTCCTTCAGATGCCATGGAGCTGGGACAGCTTCTCCTTTCCCTTGCATTTCCCCATTCTCATCCCAGCAGGAATTAGGTGCATCTTCTGGTCTGGAGAAGGAGCTTTTCCGAGCACTGCTGCTACCAAAACATGGGGTGAAATACAACGGCCACGGAATAACGTGGAGCATCCACCCAGCTGTAATGGCCAGGAAATGAAGAACACCATATCCAATTAAAACTGCAGGGGGATATTTATGGCAGAACGTAATTAGCCAAATTGGAGCCTTCCCCAAAACTGCCATGGGATTTTTAATGACCGCGAGCGGTCAGGGATTGGGTTTGATGTTTTGTCAAGTAAACAATATCCAGAGGGCATGAGACAAAAATCAGGAGCAAAGGGGAGAGGAAAAAAACCCCAAAAACCTGTCCTGCAATTCCAGGGAGAAACGGAGACATGAAAGGATTTATCGTAACGGGGACATTGTTGGAAGGAGCAGCGGTCACCGCTCCAAGAAAGGAAAGAGCAGGGAGGTGGCCCTGGGCGTGGAGGCGGCCCTGTGCAATGAGAGGAAAGAGCAGGCAGCTGCCATGGCCGTTCCCCTGGGAGATACCTTTCCTGGAATTTAAAATGATACGAGAAATTCTTTCAAGCGCCGTAATAGCTGGGAAGTATTGGAGTATTTTGGTACGAGGAGGCTGGATTAGCCCTGCTGACTCCAGCCTCCCGTTTTTGGCTCGGGCAGGGAAGCAGAGCTCGTTAGTGGCACATCCTCCGTGTGACCCCGGGCGGGCTGTTGGAGCCGGGCCGCTCCCAGCCTCAGCGCCGGGGTCCCGGAGGTGCTGACCGTGCCCCAGATGTGGCCCCTGGGGTCCCCTCGCTGAGGGGCTGGAGGCACGGAAAGTCCCCCAGCCAGGGCAGTGCTCCCGCTGGGATCTCGAGCCCTGGGCCGGCCCAGCCCCGGGCCATCGCTGCCACAATGCCCTCCTGTGACCGCCCGTCCCCGGGCTCCGAGCCTCCGCGGCTCCTGCTCTCATTAAGTCCCGGCGGGGAGGGCTCACAAAAGCCGCTTTGTGGCCAGCGGGGGTCAGGGCTCGGCACGCAGAGCCACAGCCCCATCACACGCCGGGGGACCCCGAGCGAGCCTCACGAGCTGCCCGAGCATCTCCAAGTGCTTCCCAGCCTGCCGATCCCGCACCTGAGGAGCTGCTCTGGGCTCCAGCAGCGCCACCCTGACGGGAATTCCGTTGGCGGGGTGCGGTCACTGGCCCGTGTCCCTGCTGGATGGCAAATCCTCGTCAGCTGCTCTGCAGCGCTGTTTGCTCTCCGGACATTCTCCCTCTCCCCTCAAATCACAGCACCGAGCTCTTGGGAAACGCACCCCGAGGGGTTTTGCTGTTGAACTCCCGATATTCTCAATCCCACCGGGCATGTGCGGCTGATACACATCAAATCTCACCTGCAGGACCTTCTCCCACCTTTGCTCGGGTCTCTCTGGCCTCAGATCTCTGTCCTTCAGAGCACAGCCAGCTCAGGTTTAAGCAGCACAGCTCTGCTCGTGGCTGCACTCTTGGCACTCTCCAGCCTCTCCTTACCGAACCGATCCCTGGCAGCCCTCGGAATTCCCTTCCCTGGGACACACGGACGGATCGCGAAGGAGAGGCAAAGGGATCATTGCTCATAACCGGTCTCCTGACAGCCAGGCTGTGATCACTGATCTCTGCCCTTTCCATCTTTCAAAAGCCCACCGCCACCCAAACAGCACCCAGTGCTTCACCAAGCACCGAGGGACAGCCACATTGCACTTCAGCAAGGTCCAAGCGCCACACAAGCACCTCCCAAGGAAGGTGAGTCCGGCTCCAAGCTCTGGTAGAGAACCCACAGCCTGAGGAGTGGCAGCCACCAGGAAAATCCCCTGCTCGCAGCCAGCTGGAAGTGACCAGCCCAGGAAAACAAACCCCAGGACTGCAGTGACGCCCAGGTTAATTGCAGGACAGAGGGGTTCAAGTGATGGAAGTTTAATTCCTGGTCGATATTTCCACCTTTGTGCCTCCATCCCTCTTTTTGATGACGCTTTCTCCCTTCCCGAGGAGCTGGGAGTTCAGCAGTCCCAAAGGAAAAGCTCGGGGGCTGGGGACCGTGATAGGGCCTCTCCAGAGAGATTTGAGGGGAAAGCTCAGGAAGGAGAACTGGGATTTCCATCCCTGGTTGCACAGGACCCTGGGAGGCACAACCCACCAAGGTCCAACAGCCAAGGTCCCTCCCTCCCAAACCACTGCCCTGCACGGCCGTGAGGTGTCAGGTGCACACAGTCAGTCTGCAGAGAGAGCTCAGGGATGGGCACGATTATCCCAGAGCACGGGAATTCCAGGATGAGACCCACAGCCCTGGAACCGCCCTGCCCAGAGAGGCTCTGGCAGCAGAGACACCCTCAGCATCACCCCTGGGATGAGGGATCCGCCTGCAAATGCGTCTCAAAGAGGAAAAACCTCCTCTCCCGCAATTGTCTGCGCTTGGCAACCTGGCCTGGCAGCGAACGAACGCCAGGGGAATGTTCCTCCCTACACGTGTTTGGGTTTTTCGGGGTGGTTTTCTTGGCCGCCGCTCCTGGCTCAGCAACAATGCCCGGCTTGTTCGGCCCCGCGCCGCAGGCCAGGCTTGAATGGATCTGTCTAAAATTATAAGCGGGGCAGCCCCCGGGCTCTGCGAGATCACAGAGCCCACGCTGGGGCTGAACAAAGCCCCCGCTATTTCCCAACAATTAGCCCGGCTAAAAGGACATCTATCCGCTGCCATCAGAGCCACCACGTGCCTCCCAGCCAGCCCATTGTGCGCTAATTAAATAACACGCCTCTCTCCCCGGGAGCGGCTCCTGATTAGCTCGCCCAAGGTCCTAAATCCTTGCGGGTGTGAATGGGAACAGCTGCTGGGCAGGGAACTGCGGCTCCAGAGGGGACGTGGTCACCCCGGGACAGCCACGGCTGATTTCAGGGGGGTTAAGGCACCTTAAAGCTCCTCCAGTGCCACCCCTGCCATGGCAGGGACACCTTCCACTGTCCCAGGCTGCTCCCAGCCCCATCCAGTCTGGCCCTGGGCACTGCCAGGGATCCAGGGGCAGCCACAGCTGCTCTGGGCACCCTGTGCCAGGGCCTGCCCACCCTCACAGGGAACAATTCCTTCCCAATATCCCATCAAACCCACCCTCTTCTAGTCTGAAGCCAGAAGATGGGATGAAGCCCTCATCCCATCTTCAGGAAGCTGAGATCCTGAGATCCAAAAAAGTTCAGCACACTCTGCTTCCCTTTCCACCTCCCAGCTGCCTGCAGCAAAAGTCGTGAACACAGATGATTTATTTATTATTTTTCATGCTTTGAAAAAATCCGATGCAAGTGTTTTTTCTAAATAGGTTCCTGGCTGATACAGACCAGTTTGTTATAGGGTTTTTTTTTCCTTTTCCCACACTTCTCGTTGGGTTAAAGCAGTGAAAAGAAAATAAACAAGGAAAATGTTGTGTCATTCAACCAGAGCTAAAACTTTCTATTTTTGCACTTTTAATATGGGAAGGAATTGCAAAACGGAAAAAAAAAAAAAAAAAGGCCTATTAAAATTAATTTGTTAACAAGCTCTTTTCACCCAGTTAGTTCACCTCTTCGAGGAGGATTCTGTGGGAGGGGAAGGCCTCGGATGAGGAGGAGGCAAAAGGGAAGCTGGGAAGGCCGATTTCTGCTCTGTGAGATGAAACAAAGCAACCTCTGGGGCTTGGGGTTTCCTTCCAATCTGAAAAGGAGTTCTGGGAAGGGAAGAAAATCCACTCGGATGATGAATCAAACACCCCAGGGCTGCCCGAAATGTCCTGGGCCACCACAACCATCATCCATCCCTGGGGGAGGTGGACACGGACCTTCTCAACACCTGACCTGCCCCAGCTCGAGCCCAAAGCCACGGGAGGATTTTCTCCCCAGCCCAGCCCAGTTCCTAAATCACTCCAGATGTTCAGCACCTTTCCCCACACGCTCCCAAGAGCCGGGAGAAATTCAGTTCCCTTCTGTCAAGGCCCCAGTCAGCAATAGTTGCAAATATCCCCTTTAAATCATCATTTCCCACCCCTGGCTATTTCAATCATCGTTTTCACACCGAGGGAGCCTGGCTGCAGGACGGGGAAGGTGGGGCAGCAGATTAATGAGCTGATTTCCTGTGGACCTGAGGCTCCAGGCTGGAAGCAGCTGGACCTGCTGCTGCTGCAGAGCTCCATCCACCCAAGGAAAACAGAAAATCCCCATTCCTCATCCCTCGTGGCGGGGAGGCAGCGGGAGGAAGGACACAGAGGAGGAGGAGGAGGCAGAGCTTGGTTTGGTTCTAATGGGAGCCAAACCCGGCTCCTGTTTTCCAAACCCTCCCCAGGGAGCAGCTCCTGGTGGAGCTTGGGTGGGAAAAAGCTGGGAAGCTTTAGGAATGCATCAGGGAATTACTAATCAGTGTGTGTGCACACCCATGGGGTTCCACAGGAAAAGCACAGGGATCAACTCGATGCACGCCGTTGTTGAAATCATATTTACCCTGCACTCAGGAAATGCAAAGGTTTTACACCAAATAACCAAATTTTACACGGATGCATCCACAGGGCCAGGAAAAACATCATTACAAGATGTGCCACGGCTCACACGAAGGCCCGGAAGGGGCTGCACGAGAGTCCAGCCCCAAACCCAGTTTAACACGACCCAGGAGCAGCCTCCTCAGCCCTCAAACCCCGCAGCCAGGTCTGAGAGCTCCGTTCATCCCAAACTCCCAAGTAAAGGGAAGGAGCCAAGAAAAAGCTGCCTCCCCTCACCCAGCCAGTGCCCTCGATCCCAAAGCTCTGGGAATGGCTCCACAGCCACTTGATTAATAAGGGCCCAGGGGGGGGAACCGTTTATATAACCTCGTCTTCTCTAAACTTCCTAAGTGCTTCAGAAAGTGGCTGCCCTGGAAACCCAAACTGGAAACGAAAAATATTATCCTGCCATTTGTAAACATCCCTGGTGCTAATGAAGTGAGGAGCGGCAGCGATGGGCAGCCCGGGTGAGGTGCTCTTGGCAGGCGTGGGAGAGCCCCAAAACCCCTGATTCAGGTGGGTGTGGAGGGGAAAGTCCTCCCACCACGATCCAGTGTCGCTGGAGCTGTGAGGCGCCCGGGCAGGGATTTGGGAAGAGGGATGGTTATGGAAGTATGGCTGTGCTAAAGGCAGCGGGGAGAAGGGCAGGGTGAGCCCAGCCAGGCAGGAGCAGGTGCAGAAACCCCAAAAATCATTCCCTGAGCTCGGAGTGTGGCTGGGGTGAGGGAGCACGTCCTGCTCCTGGAAAGCAGGGAGGGAATTCCGGTGCTTGCTGCGCTCCGGCCTCTGCGGGATGAGCTGCCCAGGCCGGGCCGCTCGTGCAGGTCAGCAGAGCATGGCTGTTTACGCTGAATAAACACAGAGCAGCCCAAATTTAGCTCTCGGGTTCAACCACCCCGCACCTCACAGCCCCTTGGCCACACATCCCAGCCAGAGAGCCAGGACAGCAGAACGCCCCAGCCCTTCGCTCCATCTGCTTTCCCTGCTGGCATTTCCCACGGAGATTTGTTTTTGCATCAGCACCAGAAAACGCTGAGGTTTGGCTGGAAATGTTTGGATTTGGTTTTGACAAAATATTGATGATTTCCGCCTGATGATCTGTCACTTTTGGCAGCAAGAGGGAGAAAAGTGGAAAAAAAGAGAGGTTTTTCCTCAAGATGTGGGGACTGAGCTGACACCTGGCCTGGGACTTGGCACAAGGGGAAGGCGAAGCAAAGCTACTGGGCTGCCCCGTTATCCTGTCAGTCTGATTAGTGCAGAGCAAGGAAAGCTGCTCCCACTTCCATGGCGTGGCTGTTTGCCTGGATGGAAACACAGCCAGAGCTGCTGGACACGGGAGGCCTCTGCTCTCCTGGGGTCAGGCAGGGGCTGTATGCACAGCAGAGGTCTGGACACCTCTGGAGATGGCTCAGGTACCCCAAGGTTGCTCGTGGTGAGGAGCTGGTCCAGGGCAGGAGGCAATGCCAGCTTTATTTCCATCACTGCCTCCCAGATTAGTCCTGTCTCTGGGGCCTGGAAAACTGGGTTGAAACCTCCCAAGCGCAGACTCTTCTGCAAGATGCCTGGAACTGACCAAATTAGAATTTTTCCATGAACCGGCTCCCTTGGGGCATCTCTTCCTTTTTTCCTTTTCTACCTCAGTGCTGACATCAGTTTGACCAAAGCAAGAGCCCCCTGGCCCTGCCTGAACCTCAGATGTGGAGAGTGAATCACACAGACCAGGGACAAAGGCATCCCTGGCTCCTGAAAAAGAACTGCTGCTGACTTAAGAAGAAGGAGTTTGGGCTGGATCTCCTTAGAAATCAAATCTCCCCTTTGGTGGAGCAGTTTCTTTTCTCCATTTCTCCTAAAAACCAAACCCTGGCACAACCTGAGGCTGTTTTCCCTCGTCCTGTCCCTTGTTACCCATGAGAAAAGACTGACCCCCACTGGGCTCCACCCTCCTGCCAGGGCTTTGTGGGGATCCCAGCTTTGCATCCCAACCTGCCCTTGCAGCATCACGGGGGAAGGAGAAACGTCAAAAGAGAAGCCCAGGATCTAAGAGGGAATCAGAGGTCTCCAAAGCAGCTCCCAGAGCATGGAGAAGCTCCTTAGGTGAGCCTAAAGCTGAAAAGGAGCCCAGGGGCAAATGCCACCCTCCACCCCAAGCTGTTCCCACAGCTCGCTGAAGCCGCTTGGAGACAGGCAAGCGAGTGTCCCACGACTGTCCCGCAGGGAAACCATCACCCCAACACCCGCAGGACCTCGTTATCCCTCCTGCTTCCAGGGGGCCTGGCCCTCCCCAGGACCAGCTGCACAGAGGAGCCACGTCCCAGCTCTGGTCAAACAGCCAACAGCTGACCCAGTGCAGCTTTTCCAGAGCCTGTTGATCCCAAAGCCCGCGGGGGAAGGTCCGTCCGGAGGGCTGGGAAAGGCCAGCACGTGCTGGGGAGGCTGGAGGCAGCTCCAGGGCCGGCCACGCCGGCAGCCAAGGATCCCTTCAGATCTCTTTCTGTGTGTAATCCGAAGCACTCGCACAGCCCCGCTCTCCAGGGAGCCCCAGCCACTCTCCCGACCTCGCTGAATTAAGCATGGCCATAAAATGTGCACTGAATTAATCATCTGCATCTCCAACGTGAGAAACGGCTGTGCAGGGCTCACAGGAGCGGCTGCAGGGATTCAGGGATCTCACTCCAGTGGAAGGCAGTGGGGTTTGGATGCCTAAAGACTTTCTGGTGAGTGATGGAGCCAAGGTCTCCCAAAACCCAGCGGTAAGACTCAGCCTGGTCTCCCAGATCTTGTCCCTGAGAACCCTTCTCCCATAAAAAGCCAGGTTGGACGGGGCTTGGAGCAGCCTGGCCCAGTGGAACAGGGGACAAGATGAGCTTTGAGGTCCCCCAGCCCAAACCATCCTGGGGTTCTCTGATTCCATGACTATGGATACTGGGAAGAGCCACCAGGACTGGGAGCTCGGGTGGGTGAACCCCCCACCCCCTGGGAAGAGGAGGTCGCGCTGCGGGGTCCCTCCAGCCCAGCAGCCGATCGCAGCAGAGCTGGGGTGAAGGGGGATGTGGGAGAGCAGCAGCACATCAGGGACCCCGTACTCCCCCCAGGAGCTCCAGGCAAGGTGAGAAATGTCACAGACACAAGGCAGGTTCTGGCAAACGAGGCGCAGAGAGCTCCTTTGGAAAGCTCAGCCCCGGCTCTGCTGGGAACAGGAGGAATCATTCCCATTCCCACTTAACAGCAGGGGCTGATTTCTAGCCCATTTCAGGAGAGCAGAGAGATGCAATCCCTTCCAGGGCTTTCACGGAATATCCATCCTAATGCTGTCCTTTAAGCCTGGCACTTCTTGCTGCTCTTCCCCCCTCCAGCCTGGATAAACTCCCGGAGCTGTGCTGGGGCACAGGACAGTCCCATCCTCCTGGAAGTGTCTCTGTGTTGGAAATAACAATTAAAGGAACAGACAGACCATCCGAATTGACCCCCCCCACAAACGTCTGACAGCAGTTTCTCAGGCTGAAGTGATGCAAATAGCTCAGATAAGGCTCAGATAAAGTATCTGTGCTCTCAAGGGCTTATCTGAGCTGAACACCAACTCCAAAACTCCTGAAATTTGCCCCGTGGGACTGTCTCTGGAGCTTGATTTCCATCTGAAGCCCCGACCTCCAGAGGCTGCAGAAACAGCTCCTGTTCAAATGCATTCTTGAGATAGCAGGGTGGGACCCGGCAGGTCTGCAGCTCCCCTATCGCGGCTATCTGGGATTTGCCTCCTGGTGGGAATGTCGCAAGAGCGGGGCTGACAGCTCAAGGAACCGGTGACGGCACCTTTCACCAGCCCAGGGCTGAGGGAAAATCTTCTCCGGCTCTGATGGAAAGATCATTTTCCCTTGGCTCGGGATTGTTCCGTGCTGCCTTTGGCTTTCGGGTGCTGCTCAGTGATTCCAGGCTTGTGGGACAGCTCAGGGCGCTGGGAATTCCATCAGGGACCGCGGCAGTCTGGGCATCGGGATGAGACTTGGGGTTCCTGGGTGCAAAATCTCTCTGGGTTCTCTGACAGTGCCAGCCTGGCAGGAGGCAAAAGGAGCCAGCAACCCCTGGGACAAGGTCTGGTGGAGCAGCCCAGGCTCTGATATTCACTTATAAACATTCCTGAAATCCAGCCTCTCCAAAAACACACAGAGCTGCAAAAGCTGTGAGACCTGGCAGTGGCATCCATTCCTAGTGCTCAGCTCGGGATGGGAAAGGAGCTGGGAAGTGCAAGGCCAGGCCCAGAGAAGGATAATTGGGATCTCTTTAAGCTGGCACAAAGGCCCCTGGGCTCACCATTCCTCATCCTGTGGGAGCACCAAGGCTCTCCCATCTCGCAGCCACATCCCAAATTCCGTGTGCTCTACAGGCACAGGAGTAAAAGAGAGCAGGAAGGATCCCTCCTTGGAGGGTTTGCAAGTAAAGAATCCACAATCTAATCGTTTGTACACCTCATGCAAATCTGGCCAGGGTGGGAAAAAGGAGCTTTCTGAAAACCTTTCAAAGCTCTGCAGAAATTGCCCAAATCCCGCTGATCCAAGCAGAGGGAGATTTCCTCTCTGCAGAGCTTTGCAGCCGGCAGGCAGAGTTCTCAGGCAAGAATAACGATGAAATTCTATAGGATGGCTCATAAACCAGAGAAAAAAATTCATTTCCTACTCAAAATTCCCAACGGCTCATTCCCGAAGGGCCACAGGACTGCTGCGGAGCGCTGCCTCCCCTTCCACCCCGCGCCTCGCCCTGGCCACAAAACTGGGATTGAGGGAAAATGTGTGGGCAAGGTCCTGCTCCCAGGGCTCTGCAGCACTGGCAGCCCCAGGGTTAACCATGGGCACCAGATCCCAGGGACTGAGGGAAAATGCTCCATGGGTGGCACTGGCAGCCCCAGGGTTAACCATGCGCACTGAATCCCAGGGATTGAGGGAAAACGAGTGGGCAGAGTTGGGCTCCCAGAACTGGGAGCACCAGAGTGAACCACAGGGCACCAAATCCCAGGGACTGAGGGAATGTGAGTGGGCAGGATCCAGGCTCCCAGAGCTCCATGGCACTGGCAGCCCCAGGGTTAACCACAGGGTAACCAGATCCCAGGGATTGAGGGAAAACGCTCCCTGGATGGCACTGGCAGCCCCAGGGTTAACCATGGGCACCGAATCCCAGGGATTGAGGGAAAAGGCTCCCTGGATGGCACTGGCAGCGCCAGGGTTAACCATGGGCACCGAATCCCAGGGATTGAGGGAAAAGGCTCCCTGGATGGCACTGGCAGCCCCAGGGTTAACCACGGCGGCGCCCTGCGAGGCAGCGATTTCTGCTTTATTTCAGCAGGGGAAGTGTGTCCCGGCCTGATTAGCCCAATGGTTTCCTCTTTTCCCATAACCTCCAGACCCCCATGGCCTAAGTGTTTACTTTCTGAAATAAAAAATCTGCCAGTGTTTTTCTTTTTGCGGGGCATGTGTATTTTGGGAGGATTCGGGGGGAGGGAAGTGGAGGGGGAGCTGAGTGGGACGGGAGGCTGGCGCACACCTCCCTCCCCTCTCCCACCCCTCACCCCAGCTCCTTCCCAGCTGCAGCCGCGGAGCTGAGACTTCTGGCTTCGACGTGAGGAAGAGAGAGAGAGAAACGCATTAATGAGAGAGTTCAGGCTCTTGCTCCAGCAGCCATAAACACGGGGAACATCTGGAGGGGGAGAGAGGTGCTCCGAGCTGCCAGCAGCTGAAAGGATCAGGCTGTTTGCAGGGTCCTGGGTTCCCTGCTCCGCACAGCCCATTGTCCGTCCGGGGAGAAAACACAATCAGAGGATCCTAAAGGGTGAAGAAACCCTCTAAGATCATCCAGTCCATCATTCCCCCAGCACTGCCAGGCCCACTACTGAACTGTGGCCCCCAGTGCCACATTTTTACACATTTTTTGAACACTCCAAGGGACAGGGATTCCACCACTTCCCTGGCAAGCCAGTTCCAGATCTCTCTCCTCATTTCTGCTACCCTCCCTGCTCCTCACCAGCCCAGCAAAGCCCCGCTAAGTGCTGCTCTGGAGAGGGTGCTCTGCTGCCCAGTGGCCCCACAGGTCACGGTTCCAAGGAATTTTCTTGGGAAAGCTCAAACACTGCCTGCCCCCCCGGCCCAATTTTGCTTTGTGTGGCCCATCTGAAGTGTTTGGAGGTGCAGGATGGTTCCCTCCTCTGGAAAACCGAACAGGCACATCCAGCTCACCCCATCCCTACAGAGGGGTCAGTCCTGCTCCCAGGGCACCCCAAAACGAGACATGTCCTACAGGCATCCTCAGGGCATCACAGAAGCCCTGGACAGGCTGTGCCTCAGTTCCCTTCCTCCCAGACTCCACACCCCGTTATCCCCTTCCCGGACAGGAGCTTTCAGTGCTGCTGCTCATTTTTGCAGCTCCCTAACCTGAGTTTTGCCTCTTGCTGAGCTCCCACCCCTCCTTTACACCTGAGAACCCCAACAAATCTCCAGGCTTCGCCCCAAAACCCACACACCAACGTTCCAGCTTTCCCCCAGCCTCATCCCGGGGACCAACGCCCTGCTCTGAGCACAATCCCTCATCCCCAGCTGACTCCAGTCTGCAGCTCAAGTGGGAAAAGAGCTCTGAGCTCCTTCTCTGCTGATGACCAAGGCACAGGGAGCTCCCTGGGGTTTTGGCTCGGAGAGGCGACACAGGGAATTTTCCAGAGTCAGGCAGGAAACCAATGGAAAAGCGAAAGCCTGGATTTTTGTCATTCTATTGCCTCAGTGCAAATAATCCTCCCCAAGTGCCGAGTTACAGCAGGTCCCAGCATCACTGAGCGCCACGGGAACACCTGTGTGTGCTTTCCTCAGCTGGGAAACAACAGGAGCCACAGGAACTCCAGCTCCCACGGACCTGAGAGCAAAGCAGGGACTGCTCATCCTTCCCAGGAGATTCGAACACACCCCCAGCATCCCACAGCCCCGCAATTCATTCCCAAGGCACAGAGGGATCTCTTCTCTCCACCAACAGACTGGAAAGTGCCCTTAACAGAGAAAATGATGTGTGTCCTTCAGCAGCCCAGAGTGTCCCAGCACGGCAGCGCTCTGGCCTTTGACTGGAGCCAGTGGAACACCCAAAGATCCACAGAGGAAAAGTGAAAGAAGCCCCCATTCCAGCCAGGCCCCGAACAGCTCCAGGGCCACAGAGGCTGCGTCAGCTCAGCGGCCAGAGCGTGACAACAGAGGCTGAACCCTCCCCCAGCCCCTGGGCCAGGGAGAGCTGGGGGTCAGGGGATGCAGCAGCAGGCTGGGAAGGGCAGGATTTTGTGCAGGGCTTTGTCTGAGCCGTGGAATGAATTCCCATCCAGGGCATCCCTCCCCATGGGGGCTCACCCCCATTTCCCCCCGCCCTGCTTCCCTTCACGTTCTTTTACATCCTCCCTTGCCTGCTCCTGGTTTGTTACAGAGGCTGAGGAGAGCCCAGCTGGCTCAGGGATGAGCCTGGCTGGCCCAAGGAAGGGCGTGGCTGGCCCAGGGAAAAGCCTGGCAGGCCCAGGGAAGAGCCTGGCTGGCCCAGGGAAGGGAAGAGCCTGGCTGGCCCAAGGAAGGGAAGAGCCTGGCTGGCCCAGGGAAGGGAAGAGCCTGGCTGGCCCAAGGAAGGGAAGAGCCTGGCTGGCCCAGGGAAGGGCCTGGCTGTCCTGGAGAAGGGCCCGGCTGGCCTGGAGAAGGGCCTGGCTGTCCTGCAGGCGGGAGCAGCAGCTGTGGCCCTGTGAGAAGGCGCCCATTCATCTCCGCGAGAGCGTGCGGGGGAGGCAGCGCAGCACAGGGGAGGGGGAAGTGTTGGAGGAGGCTGAGAAAAGGAAGGAGGCCGCAGTTAAAAATAGGATAAAAGGACATGAAGAAAAAAAGAAAAAAAAAAGGCAGATTTAAAAAAAAAAAAAAAAAGCTGCACTCGAAAAACGCTCTGCAGCTGGAGAAGCCATCGGGCTGAGCCTGGTCAGCTTTACCTTCCCCCCTTCTGCTCCTCCTCCTCCCCAAGCCCCCTTCCTCTGAGCGTGAGCCTGGAAGACGGCCCAGAAAGTGCTCACAGAAAGCGTTTTCCTGCGGGGTTCTCCGCCGGGAGAAGAGCAGGCAAAGGAGGGGGACACGTGGGGAAAAGCAGGGAGGGTTTGCCACGGATGCAGGCGGCCCCGTGGGAGCCTGGGCTGGGAGCTGGGCTGGAGGGAGGATGACAGGGTCAGCAGATTGGGGGGCACAGGGAGCATCCAGCCCTGCTTTGTGCGGGGTCAGAGCACACCCAGGTGTTTCTCCAGCTGCCCAAACCAGCCCAGGCTGCAGGGACTTGATGCCCATGAAGCACCAGCTCTGCTTTTTTCTCTCCTGAAGATCCCTGGAATTGTTCGAGGCCAGGCTTAAAGCAACCTGCTCTGGTGGAAGGTGTCCCTTCCCATGGCAGAGGTTGCAATGAGATGATCCTTAAGGTTCCCTCCGACCCAAACCATTCTGGGATTCTGGGATTCACTTCTCAGTGAAGGCAGGAGCTCCAGAAATATCCAAAAGGCTGGGAATACCTTCAGCCCAAGGATGCTAATTCAGCACAACAGTTGTAGAAACTTCTCCCGCTGCAGTCGGAGTCGTTCCACCCCTCACTTGCCATTAACAACAGTTTTATCTCCCCTATCAGCAAGGAAAACAAACCCACTCCGAGTGGAAGGGGCTCTTCAAGTGGCCTTGGCTCCTAAAGGCAGCACAGCCAGCACTGTGTCCCTGCTGGAATTGTAATGGAAACACAGAACCCCAGAGTGGTTTGGGCGGGAAGGCACCTTAAGGATCATCTCATTCCAACCCCTGCACCATGGGCAGGGTGCCACCCCCTAGGTCAGGTTGCTCAGGGCCCCACAATAATTTGATAATTCCATTATTAAATATTTTCTTCCACTCCAGTTTTACATCTAACCTTGCATCATCCAAAAAATATTCCCAGGGAGGAATATTAGGATCTTATTTCTTTATGGATTCACCGTAAGGTGCCAAGTGTGGCTTTCAGCACCCTTTCAGCAATGCTTTGGGCAGCCACAGGGCACCTGCAGGTGGGTGGCAGAGGCAGCAGCCAAGGTGCCTCTGCAGCCCTGGTGCCAGCTGTGCAGGAGCAGAGCTCCTGTCCCTGAGCACCCAGCAGCTCCCCTCTGGGTGGCTTTGCTCTGTCACCTCTGGGCTGGGCCTTCCCTCGCTGCAGTGATCCCTGAGCAGTGACATCCCCAGCATGTGCACCACACATTGTGCCACGAGCTAACAAATAAAACTGACTCCAGGCCCCTTTCAAATGTTGGCTTTTCAAGCCAGAGAAACTCCACCCCTTCTTGCTTTATCTATGAGCTAAATCCACATCAGGCTTTCCTTTATCCATATCACAGAGTAATCTTATCAGCTTGGAGCACAGTGTAAATAAACTTGCCCAAGCTTCAAAGGCAAAGCATCTTCCCCAAACGCAAGCAGCCCTCAAACTCTTAGAAATGTTGTGGGTTTCTATTGCAGGAGGATATATTCACACTTGCATTTTCCTTGTTGACTTGTTTCTTTCACCAACATCAAGACCATGAAAACCAAAATAGCCTCTGGTGCAGCAGAAGAATAGATGACAAATGGTTTTCATGTGCAGCCGAGACACAAAGGAGAAATGAAAGGCAGTTCCTGGCCCCATATACAAATGAGAGTTTCCTCTCATTTAAAATTAGAAACTGCTCTAGACTGAAGAACCAGAAACGCTAAAAAACAAATCAGAGAAAGAGCACCTTGCATGGCAACAGGAAGAACTGAAAAGTAATTCTTAGGTATTGCAAGAGAACCAGGGGCCTGTCCTGCTCATCCCAGCTCACTAAAAGCTGGAGCAAAACTTGTGGAAGACAGCAACAGCTTGGATTTCTTCCCCTGGCTTCACTGAGGTTTGAGGCAGGCTCCAGCCTCTGCAACAAGAAAGTTCACAGAGCCAGCATGGGGTAAGGAAGATCTGGGCTGCAGATATGTTGGTCCCTGGAGAGAGCACTTCCACAGAAAATGGGAGAGGGCTGGGGAAAAAAAAACATAAAAAAACTTTCCAAGCACAGACTTGCAAAATGTTTGAGCAAATCCAAATGCTGCCAGGGCAGATTTCATCAGAGCAGAGCTGACATCATGCTGAGAGAGGTCACCCACAGGAGTTGAGCAAATAGCTGGAGCAAGGACGCCTGGGAATAGCAGAGGGGCTTTGCTCTGGCCACAGGCACAGCTCTCTGTGTCCATCTCCTGCTCACGCTCAAGTGCTCACCAAAGGAGAAAGGAAAAAACCCAAATGCCTGAACCTTTGCCAAGGAGAGATTTGAAACTGTACATTTGACCGCAGCAGTGGCTGGTTCTGGTGAACTCTTCAGCTGCAGAAAGTCTCTGAAAATGAGGGCTTTCCCTCCCCAGGGGCCAATGAGCACCACTAATGAGCAGGAACCAGTCCCAGGAGAGCAGCACATGCCACGGGAAAGCTGACACGGGATTTAAGTGCTTCAGGACAGGCTTATGTGGGACTGAAGTGAAACATAAACTTCATCTCAGCCCTTGGCAAAGATCACCTTTGTGAAGCCTGAGCTTTTTCTCTTGGTTCTGTGGCTGGGTTCTGTAGCCCAGGGCCAGGAGTACCTGAGCCCTGGGCTGCTCCATCCTCACCCATCCCAGGCCAGAGAACATCTGCTCATACGGGAGTCCAGGAATCCCAGGATGGTCTGGCTTGGATGGGACCTTGAAGCTCATCCCATCCCACCCCACCTCCCACACCACAAGAAACGGCCCAAAGTGCAAGCTCAGCACAAAAATCCCTGTGTTGAAACACACGAGGGGCAAGAATCACACACCAATGCTTCTGTAACAACTTCCAAACTCTAAATGTGTGGGAGGAGACATCCCCTAGGCCAGGCTGGGAAGACATTCCCTAGGCCCAAATAGGGAAGACATTCCCTAGGCCCAAATAGGGAAGACATTCCCTAGGCCCAGGCTGGGAATTTCTTTAGCTGATGCCCCAGTGTGGCCTCTCACCTCTGGCTCTGGTGACCACCACCCTCCCAAGGAATCATAAAATCTCAGAACTGGGTTGGAAGAGACCTTAAAGCCCATCCAGTGCCACCCCCTGCCATGGGCCTGGACACCTTCCACTATCCCAGGTTGTTCCAAGTGTCCCAACCTTGGACACTTCCAGGGCTGGAGCAGCCACAGCTGCTCTGGACACCCTGTGCCAGTGCAAGGCATTGAGTTACAAGAGACCCAAAATTACCACCAGAATGGAAAGGAAATTTGGAGGTCCTTGTTTCCTTGCAAGCCTCCATGGATGCCACTTTCCAAAGCCACTCACCAGGAGCCAGGACATCAGTCCTGCAAATCCAGAGGATGCCACCAGCAGCTTGGCAGGTCCCCCCTGGCCATGGGATCCTCCTGGAGACCCCAGGGAGCAGCAAGCAGGGCTGCTGCCCCTAAATGCAAGGGAGGTGGACTTCAAAATTCCAAAAACCAGCAGCATCACCAGCTGGAAGAGGAGAGGAACTCTCCCACACCATGGCAGGGAAGAAGGAAGCTCCCACCCTTCAGCATCACTTCGATAGGGGGGCAACAGATACAAAAAACTGTATTTAAGGGTTTTTTCTGCTTTCTGGGCCAATCTTCACTTAGGGAGACCGCTGACACCATCAAGGCAGGTACCAACCCAGTGATGCTGTGCCTGAGAGAGGCACTAGGGGCAAAAACCCCAATAAATGAAAGCAGGACTGGGGCAGAAAGCAAATCTGGAGGAAGACCAGAGGCACACACAACAAATGGGGATTCAGGCTCATTTTCCCAGCTGAGGCTGCTCCGAGTGCCCCAGCACAGGGAAGGTGCCACCCCCATGTCCTACCCCTGCCACTCCCATGCCACCCCTGTGTCCTACCTGTGCCGTAGTGCTCCAGCCCTGTGGGCACCTCCTGCGTGGCGGGCTCGTCCCACAGCGGGCAGCACGGCCTGGGCTGGCAGCAGGAGGCCTGGAAGCCGCACGTCACCCAGGGATCCTCGCAGGGACCAGGGACTCCTTGTTTCTGGAAGGAGAAGGGAACGGTCAGGGGAGCGGGACCCCGAAATGTGCGGGGGGCAGCGGGGCTGCCCCCAGAATCAGGCAGCAAGTCCTGCTCTGGCAGATCCCAGCTCGTCTGGCTGAGGGGTGTGGGGACGGGGCCAAAAAGGGCCTTTTTTAAACCAGTTTGAGGAGAAAAGTGAAGGTTGGAGTGGGGCTGAGCTCGGCAGGATTTCAGGGTTAGGGGGCTCCCGTGGGGACCCCCTCTATGGCAGGGGTTTGTTCCACTCCCCCACCTGGGAATGCCATTTTCTGGCAGCAGGAGGCCCCAGAACCTCCTCAAAATGTGGGGGGGTCACCAGGGGGTGCAGAACCACAGCCCTGCCTGGGTACTGTGGGGGAGCCTGGTCCCAGCTCTCATATTTATATTCCTATTTGTAGGGACACTATTTGGGATTATTTCCCTTATATTTGGGTTGTTTATGTTTATATTGGTTTTATTTTTGTGTCCACAGACATGTATATACATGTGGTGCGCACACATGGGTATATGAGATGTACACATGCATATATCATTTATATAATATCATTTATAATTTATAGAATTCATAGAATATATAACTTTTATATAAATTGTATGAAGTAATTAAATAAATAGAAAAATATATTTAATTAATATATTAATTAAATAGATACTATTCAAATTGTATAATTTATATAAATAATATAATGTATAATAAAATTTTTATATAATCTAATTATTACCCATACATTACATAATATACTGTATTATGATGTTAACACCCAATACATTATATATATACTGATTATATGTGTGACAAAAGCATTTATACACTCATGGCTCTGTAATCCTAGCTTATAACTCAAT
>VXBT01009164.1:206220-219111 GCA_013400235.1 Oriolus oriolus
TAGTTAATATATATATAGTTTTATAATATAAAACTATAAAGAAAATATATTTATTAGACATAGATATAGAGGTATTTAGAAGCACAGATTTGTTTAGGTTGGAAACAAAGCTTTGAAAAATGATCCCAGGATATAATTTTCATTTTATTTTGTACACACCTATTTTATACATATATATTTGTATATGTATGTATATGTGCACACCATATTTATTATTTTCATATTACATATATTATATACATTATATAATATATATTATATATAATAAGTAATAATATATATAGACATTACATATCTATTCACCATGTACACACACATATGTGCATATGTACCATATAATAAATACCTTGCATTTAATTGTTTCTCTCCCTAGGAGAGGACAATCCATGCCCATACCCATAAATAAATGCAGGATGTTTGAATTTTTTATCATTGTTACCGTTTCCCTGCGGGGGAATAGATTTCCTTGATGGCCAATCAATATTTAAAAGCCAAATGCTTGCTCAGAACCATTTAAAGGAAAGCTATGGAGCTGCCTCGGGAATATTTCACAGCTCAGGGTGGGCTTTTCTCCCCAGTTTGGGGAAAATGTTGGTTTTTAGCACAAGTTCTGCGCAGCCTGCGGTGCCAGCCCAGGGTTTATCTGACCTCTAACGCTCAGCAGTTCTTTGGACAAACAACTACAAATGTCATTTCTCTAAACAGAGGTCTGATTTCTCTAAATATAGCTCTGATTTATTTAAACATGGATCAGATTTCCCTAAATATGGATCTGATTTTCCTAAAAAAGGCTCAAATCCCTGCCCAGCCTGTCCCAGGATCACACTCCAACCTTTATTGTACAAAACCACCCATCAGCTGCAAACAGAGCAGAGCTGGCTCAGGAGAGGGAGCACCGGAGTGGTCCCAGAACTCCAGGGAACCTTTGCCAGCTGCTGCCCTGCTGTGTGCGGATCCCACTGGTGCCAGGGGAAGGTCAGCAGGGGGAGCAGGCACCCGGACAATGGTTCCCCTGACAATCCTCCCAGCACAAGCGCAGGAAATTCGACGCAGGATCCCATTTCCAGGGGAGGTTTGCAGGCTCCAGAGGCTCAGAGAAGCTCTGGGTAAACACTTGGAATTCAGGACTGCTCTGAACTCCCTAAAACCTTGGGGTAGCCAGGAGATGGTACCGAGCTGGGTCAGGGTTGGAGAAATCACAGCGACCTGAGAATAAAACTGCTGGGGTAGGAAACCAACCCCAGTTCCTGTCTTTTACAGAGTCATGGAATGATTTGGATTGGAAGGGAACTTAAAGATTGTCTCATTCCACCCCCTGCCATGGGCAGGGACACCTTCCACTGTCCCAGGTTGCTCCAAGCCCCGTCCAGCCTGGCCTTGGGCACTGCCAGGGATCCAGGGGCAGCCACAGCTTCTCTGGGCACCCTGTGCCAGGGCCTCCCCACCCTCACAGGGGAGACTGTCTTACTAAAATCTAATCTGTGCCCACCCTCGAGCAGTGCAAGGCCATCCCCCCTTGTCCTGTCCATTCCTTACCATCATTCCAGGCCGAGCCAAAGGATAAGGAGCTGCGTTGCCAATGGTGGTGTCCATGTAATAACTCATCATCTTGGAGGTGCCTGCAGGAGTGGAGGTGAGCATTAGATTCTGTGCAATAAAAACTGCCAGCACCAGCTAAGCCCGTGCTTTCCACAGCTGTGTAAAGCTTGGAACACCTTAATGAGTTTAAGCTGGAAAAGTTAAGAAGAAAAATACCCGGATGAATAGGAAATATTGTGATTAGAGGGGTGGTATCAACAATGCAGCACCCTGATGCAGGAGTGTAACCAGGAGAGAGCCTGACTGGGGGGAATGAATTATCACCTGCAAGTGAGGGAGCTGCTCTGAGGGAAGATGAGATCATATTTCCTTTGCTGGAGAATTGGTGGGAAATTGTTGCCAATTTTTTTCTTTTGAGAGAGAAAAAAAAAAAAAAAAAGCAGTTTGTTGTTGAGATCAACACCTTTCCTGTGACAGCTTTGTCAGGCCCGGCCTGTCTTACAAAGAGCTTCGCTGTCCTCAGGACACATCCTCTGTTTTCCCTGAGCTTAGGCTTCCCTCGCTGAATCTCCCGCTTGCAGTCCCACGCGGCATTCCTCACACGGGATTTACTCTCCTGAGCAAGTGCTCCTGCCAGAGCTGCTCATTAGCTGGGATTTTTAATCACCAATGAACCCATTTGTGTGGCCAAGGTGGAGGAGCTGCAGCGTGGCTCTGTTATCAGAGGTGTGGATGTTTTCCCTCTCTCTTTGCAGTGCCCACAGAAAACGCAGGGAACGCACTGTCTGTGTTTTGGGGGATGTGACTGCAAGGTGCTGGGAGGAAAGGCTCAGGCAGGATGGGACCTGGAGCCAAGGGAATGGCTGTTCCCAGCCTGGTGACACTGAGGAGCTGCTTTAACCTCCCTGAGGATGCAGCTCCGGCTCCTCGGGAACACTTCTGGATTCCTGCAGAGCCCCGGGCTGTGACCACTGCAGGTGCAAACACCTGTCTGAGTTATCCTACAACAAAATCCCAAAACCATCAAGTCCAACCCTTAACCTGGAGCTGCCAGGCCCACCCCTATCCCGAGTGCCCCTTTACACAATTTCTGAACTCTTCGAGGGAAGGTGACTGCACCCCCCTGCCCTGGGCAGCTGTGCCAGTGCTCGAGTGGAGACATTCTCCTGGTATCCAACCTAAACCTCCCCCGGCACAGCCTGAGATTGTTTCCTTTACTCCTATCACTTGTTCCCTGGGAGAACAGACTGAACTGCCCCCGGCTGCCCCCACCTGTCAGGGAGTTGTGCAGAGCCAGAAGGGCCCCCTGGGCCTCCTTTTCTCCAGGCTGAGCCCCCCCAGCTCCCTCAGCTGCTCCCCCCGTTTTGTGCTCAGCTCTTCTCAGCACAACCACATCACCTCCAGCCTCCACTTCTACACTGGACTCTTGACCACCTCCTGGAGGCCCTGGGACCCTCTCCCAGCCTTCCCTCTGCTCCATCCCCGGGGGCTTCACTGCTGCCAGAGCTCTCTGCAGTTCTACACCCCCAGAGAAGGGCAGAGCTGCTCTGGCTGTGCCTCACTCAGCACCTCAGCAAACAGGGACCCCCAGAGCATCTCCCCCGCGCCCTGTGAGTAATGGCCCAACACAAACCACCTGCATGTGCACGGTATTAAATTATCATCATCATTTCCTGCTGCTTATTACTAACTCTGCCTCTAACACCAGCAGGATTTTTTTTTCAAACTTCTCTTTTTTAATTCACAAGACTGAAAACTACCCCTCCGGGGTGGAAGAAAAACGAGCCTGTTTCTCTCTGTGCCGTACCCAAAACCACACCGAGCACGAGTTAGTGTGGCTGAGAAGCCTTAACTAATCTCGGCATCTGTGCACGCCCTGCCAGCCCGCCCTAACGAGGCGTTAAAACGCCTCGGCTTAAATCTCCCTGCAGCTGGGGCAGCTGCAGCTGGGCGAGACAAGGACTGTGCGTGGAGCCCGTTCCTGCAGCCTGAGCGACCCCAGAACGTTTGGGTTCGAAGGGACCTTAAATCTCATCCCGTTCCACACGGCAGGGACACCTTCCACGAGACCAGCGTGCTTTGAGCCCTGTCCAACCTGGCCCTGAGCACTTCCAGGGTGGAGCATCCCGGGCATGAAGGGCATCATCCCCTAATGCAGGGCGAGGTGCTCGATCCCAGCCCATCGCACGCCCGACCCCAACCTTCAGCACACGGAAACCATCTCAGGTAAACACGGGCTGACCCTGCCCTAAAGCAAAGGTTGATGCTGCCAAACAAAGCAAGACAGGGTGGAACGGAGCCAGAGAGAGCTGGGGGCTGTTCACCCGCCGCGGTGACACCCACGGCTCCGCGAGTGAGGAGTCACAGCCCCGAAGAGCAGCCAAACTGCAGTCCCCGCGAGCAGCTCTGCTCTCTGCTTTGCAGCTCGTGCAGTGGCAGCTGGGGCTTGGTTTGGGGTTTTTTCCCCTTTGATCGAGGCACCTCGCTCGCAGCAGCTCTCGAGAGCCGCGTTCATGCCTCGCTGGGTGTCGTTTGCATCTTTCTCAGGCTGAACCTTCCAGCAAGGCACCGCACGCTGCTGCTCGAGGCCGCGTGTGAGCGCTGACAGCAGCAGCACCAAACCCGTCCTGACACCCGGGACAGGCTTCCCGCAACGAGGAACAGCAATGGGATTTAGCCAGAGCTGCAAAGCAGCCCCAGCAACCCCTCCCCAGCCTGCAAGAGGTGAATTACCATCTCTAGACAGCAGCTCCAAGACATTTAGAACCAGTTTGCTTTCTGGTTTCTCTTCCCCTCCAAGCTGAGCTGTGAAAAAGCACAAGAGAGGGGCAGAAACACAACACAGAGCTCAGCAGCAATTTGCATCCCCATCTCTGTGGGTTCAAGAGAAGTCCTGGTTAAAAGCAGATGAAACCAGTCCCCTGATCTGCTGAGGGTTTTGTGGGTGCCAGTGGTTGAAGGACAGAGAAACACAGGCCTGAGGCTGTGAAAAGGACCTGGAATCATGGAATTCCGGAAGAAGGAATGTCAGAAGGGACCATTCCAACCCCCCACCGTGGGCAGGGATGGCACCCAGCAGGTGACACGCCCTGCTGGAGGAGGCGGGTGGGCAGATCCTGTGCGTGGAACAACTGTGCTCTGGAAAGCGAGCGTGGAAGAGGAGGCAGAAGCAGCAGACAGGGAGCTCTGCCGTGCTTTGTCCAGGCTAATTTTAACAGAACTTCCACCACTTCCCAGAGGAAACTACTTCACAGCCCAAAACATCTCTCACTGTCAGCAAGTTTCCCTGATGGCTGAGCCATATTTTGCTTCTCTGCAGCTTCCTCTAATAAGAGCCTGAAGAGTTCCTCTCCTGCCCTGGATGCTGTCAGGGGGCTCAGCTGAGCTCCGTTCCAGGCTGGAGCTCTCCGGGCCAGGTAACTTGGCTGAGACTGAGGAAACCACTGCAGATTTACATCAAGATAATCTGGAGCCACGGCTCGCTGAGAGCTGCTAATAAATAGAGGGGAATCAGAACCATTTGGTAAAATCCTTAATGACTTAACAGCTTGACTTCAGCCTTATTGTTTGCTCTTATTATTCCCATCCTATTGTGAAAACATGTGTGGGAGAGCCAGCATTTATTTTGGGACTTGATCAAGTACCAGCCAAAGCTATTACACTCTGGGGTCATTTCTAAACTAAATTAAAATTTTAATTTCATTTCAACGTCCATCCCTCCTCTTTTACAAGGTTGGTTTTTTTTAAATTTTAAGTCAATTACCAAGCTTGGTTTAAAAAGGGAAAAGCTCTTTGTGCTCATGATTAACACACAAACCCCCCACAGAAGTTGGGAAGGAGTTAAAAATGAATATTAGGATAAAGTGAACTTTGTCTGCTGGATATATGAAGACACTTTATTTCCCACTCTATTACCATGTAATGCTTGAGTTTTATGTTGCTTTAAGGACAGGAGGAGGGAAGTGGAGCGATGCCACAGTGGCTTCCCAGTGGCAGTCAAGTCCCATCTCTGATTCTCAGTTTAATGCTCCATCCCTGGCTCTGCTGTAAAGTCCTGAGGCTCAGACTGTGCCCCAATTTCTGAGCTGCAGGACCATGCTCAGCTCTGTCCCACATCCCTCAGCCCCAGCTGGGCACCCAGGGAAGGTGGCACTGCAGGGTGGCACACCTGGGACAGCCACCAAGCACTACTCGGGTGCTTTCCTCCATCCCAATAAACCGGGAAAATTCCTTTTCCATGGGGTCAGACGGGAAGCCAGGAGGATGGGGCAGCATCAGCAACCCCACCAAAATATTTCTGGCTTCGAGAAGGTGAATCAAGGCTTTAAAAACCTACAGCAGCCCCTGCCACACCCCTACCCTCTGACCCAGAGCTGCTCAGTGATACCCACTTCATTTTTGCATCGGGCAATAATTTATCATCTTTGAGGGGGTGGGGCAAAGGGCCGGTGGAAATGACATCCTTCCGCCAGGCTTTAACCCTTGGGATCCGGGCACTTTCCAGGCCGCCTGCCAGCTCCGTTCCCAGGGGAAGGAGGGGTTGTTGATCTATTGGCAGCTTAGAAACCTCCTCCCATTCATCAGCCCCTCGGACAAAAGGAGCATCCCTAAGGCACGAGCGCAGCAGTGGGCAGGAGGGTGCTTTATTTACTCACAACTATGGTTTTTAACAAGTTGGCCACGCTAAATCCCACATTGCTCATGATTTTATAACTTTAGAGTGTTCACACCCGGTTTCCTGAAGGGAAGGCGGGCGGGGCAGCGAGTGGTGCCGCGGTAAACAATGGAGTAGCGGTGGTAAATCGAGCAGCGATGGCCCTCCTGTCCCGCTGTAAATACTGCGGGAGGTGGAAGGGCCGGGATAAGGTCACCCAGGGAAAGTGAGGGGGCGAGGCCGAGGATCTGAGCCCAGGGCGCTGATTGCCGGGGGATTAGCGCTCCTGCAAAGGATGGGGCAGGGGCCGCCTGTCAGCGCATCCCTGGCTCTCCCCTCCCTCGGTGCCTGTCAGATCCGAGCGAGACTTGATGGGGTCTCAAGAGCACTCCCGTTTGGCTGGACAAACCCTGGCTGGGATGGGTGACTAAAGGTGGTTGAAGCTTGGCCCAGCCTCACAGAGCCCTCGCTCTCCGTGCTTGTAGTAAATCGCTTTTTCTCTACATTTCTCCCGCTCTCTGCTTCTTCATCGATTGCTCAGCTGCTAATTAAGGTAAAATAATGCAGCCCATCAGCAGCCCCAGCAGATGCACAGCTGGGTTTAGGTGGGATTAGGGTATAGGTGGGGTGCCGGAGCTGTTGCCATTAAATCACCCTGCCCTGCCCCGGCCCACAGCAGCCCCTGGCAGCTGCAGGAGGAGGCGAAGGGAGGGTTAATGAGGTCAGCTGTTATTTCACTCACGAATTTGCCTCCATCAAGCAGCGGCCTTACGGCACATTGCCACGGGCCGGGCCCTCAGCTGGGCCAGAGCAAAGGGGGAAAGATCGGGATCAGTGTCCCGCTGTTCAGAGAGGGATCCCTGCCCAGGGCGGGACCTGCCCCATCCCACAGAGCGCAGCCTCCCCCGTGGCACAGGGATGGACAGCCCAGCTGGGAGCCCGTGTGGTGCCCAGGATCCGTGCGGGACCTGCAGCAGGACGCCTGGGTCAGCCTGCCCAAACCCGCTCTGAAAACCCGACCGCGCCCCGCTCTGCCACAGGGCTCCAAACCACCGTGGCAGGTGGGGCTACCTCGTGTTTCTTTGTCCCTCAGCTCGCCAGATGGAAAAGAGGTTTGTCATCTGGAGGGGCACACGGCCCCCCAAAGCTCTGAGGACAAGGGACGCACGCACATCCCGCTGCTGGGGTACAACAAGCACCTCAGGCTTCCACCCAGCCCTTGGGCAAGGAGAAAATGCCCCAAAACATCAGGCTTGCCAGAAAATTATTGCCATGGCAGGCAGGGGAAAGCTGCAAACGCAGCGGGATGGGAGGCAGCGAGAACGGGCAGCAGCAGGGAAGCGGCCCGGCCCCGGCCGCAGCCC
The DNA here is from genome assembly GCA_013400235.1 of Oriolus oriolus. Taxonomy (NCBI): domain Eukaryota; kingdom Metazoa; phylum Chordata; class Aves; order Passeriformes; family Corvidae; genus Oriolus; species Oriolus oriolus. The sequence continues at coordinate 213,778 of VXBT01009164.1, forward strand.
CCGGAGGTGCCGGCTGAGCGCGCAGCGCGGGGAGCTGCCGGAGGCTCCAGCGCCGAGTGCGTGGCCACAGGCAAAGCAATGATTTACAGACTAACGGGAAGGGGGAAGGCCTTGCCCGGGCTCCTCAGGGACTCGCAATTCCCACTGCCTGGGCTGGGGGGGCAGGATTCTGCTCTTCCCAAGGAACGGCAGCGGCTCGGCAGCACATCCCTGCAGCTGTCACACTCCAGCTTCTCGCACAGGCAAGTGCTGGCACCTGTGGCACTCTCGGTCCTTCAGGGGATGGCATTGCCATGGAGAGCACCTGGAGGGGCCACAGCAAAGCCTTCCAGCTCCTGCAAAGCAGGAATCAGCCCCGGGGCCGTCTGTCCGACCCCGGGCACTTTGGATCTCCCCTCCCTCCCAGCAAAACCAAACCCAATTACACCAAAACCAAATTACAACTCAAAACAGCAGAGGAACTGCAAATGTAATTCACTGTACTAATGCCACTGCACAGCCTTCCACCTCCACGAGGAAAATAATAATGTTCTCCTAAATCTCCATATAAAATTTATGTACCATATGCATGTGTATATATATACATATAAAGATTTTTAAAGGGGAGCATCATCTCAGACATTTACAGGGGATCCTGCAGCAGCGAATACACAAATCAGTTACTGGGTGAGACTGGAAATGGAGAGAGGAAAAGTAAATCCCCACAAACCAAATCTGAGGTGTCCTGAAAACCTTCCCAGGTACCTCCAACCCCCGAAAGAGTTCACAGAGCCTTTTCCCCCCACCACTTACGGCTCAGCTGAAGGACCCGGGGCAAAGCTTTGTATCCTCCACAGCTTTCCACACTCGTGTCCGCTCTCCTCCCAGCTACCTGGTGCTGTCCGCGCCGGAGCCGGGGAGGATGGAAATACCATAGTGTTCGAGGCAGGGCTGCCTATTCAAAGGGAGGGGGAGTGGTCAGCCCCGCACCCAGGGCGCTGCGAACGCCGCCAGCCAGGAAAGAGCCACCTCTGGCCGATGTCACGGCGGTGGGGAGACAAACCAGCCGCTGCCTGGAGGTGGGGATGGGGGCAGCGTCCCGCCAGCCCCGCCGTGGGGTGGCCTTGGGGCGACGTGCCCTGGAAATCCAGCCGGGGCTCCAGCCCCCAGAGTCCCGGGAGTGGAGTTTATTCCTGCCCAGGGGCCGAAGGAAAGGCTCGCAGAGCACGGCCAGGTGGGGCTGTGCAGCCCCGATCCCCAGAGCCCAGCCCAGCTGCTGCCTCTTCACCTCACGGCAGAAATCCCTTCCTCCCGAAGGGCCCCTGGCACCTCTGCCTCCCCTGCTCCCCTCGTGTCCCGGGGCTCTCTGCGCTGCTTCCTGCCTCTCCCCCAGCCCTGGGAAGGATCCAGCCCGCTGCAAACCCTACAAACCCTTGGTATGCACCTCTGGAACCCAAAAAGCGCCCTGGGAGCCGCTGCTTGCTTTGGAAACCGTAAAAGCTGAAGGAATCCTCCTTCCGTAAGGAACCGGAGAGGGAATTTGCTCGGGCAGCACTGGGAGCCACTGGAGCAGCTCTGACGGGGGGGGATGGTCCCAGCCTGCACCTCTCCAAGGCAGGTGCTGAAGGTGCCCGGGGCCTCTCCGGGCAGGAGAAGGGCAGGAGAGCACATTCCCGGCTGGGCAGGACCCGGGCGTGTGGCAGAAACACAGCCTGCAGTGCTCTCACTCCATCAACGCCCCTGCGCATTATCCAGAGGCTCTGGAAGAGCAGGATCGGGGCTTGCCTTTGCCAAACACCCCTGTCTCGTTCACAGCCTGGCCAGGGACCTCCACACGCCAGTGGCAGCCCCCAATCCCGGGTGCAGGAGGACGGGTCCATCCCGCCTCTCCCTCTCTCGCTCTCCAGGCAGCAGAGCCGCCTTTTCCTCCAGGAGAGGGCTCCAGGCTGGAAATCCTGCCCGGCTCCAGCACGGATCCCATCCCGGTGTGTCCATGAGCAGCCCTGGAGCAAAGCCCGGGCGCCAAGGGTTCCGTGTGTGCTGCTCCAGGACATTTGGGCAAAATGGGAGGCTGGGAGCAGCTGCTGGGATTTCCCTGGAGACCCTAAGAGCACCAAAGAGCCCCCAGCCGAGGGGCTCAGCCCTCACTGCCTCCCTGCACTGACACCACGAAGTTCTGCTTGCAGAGCATCTGAAGGAGGGGTTGATCTCCAGGGATCACCCTCACCAAGAAAGCAAAGCAGCCGGTCCGTCTGAGCTGCAGGATTAGTGTGGGGAGAGGGATAATTCCTGGAGATTCCCTTTCCCAGCGCACCCCTGGGTGTTTGGAGCTCTCAGCACTGCGGGCATTCACAAAGTGCAAACCAAAACTGGGTTCGCTCCCTCGTGGAGGATTTCTGCCCGCACAGGGCTCCTGCGGCATCTCCTGCTGCCACACGTTCCCCAGAGGATTCAGCTGTGCCGAGCAGTGTTCACAGGACAAAGGTCCCTCCTGCCCCCTCTCCCGGCCCAGGAGGTTGCTAAAATGCACAAAGTGACAAATAGCAAAAACTCCATTATTTATGCACGTGAGACTATTCCCAGGCCCTTCAGGAGCTCCCAAATGATGGATGAATCTCTCCTTCAGCCCTGAATTTAGAACCACACAGCTCCAGGTGGCCCAAATCCGTTACCTGCTGGCCTGGCCAGGCACGACTCCCTCTTGTAGCTGTTTTAACACAGGAAATGATTTACAGGGCTCCATCTCCCCAGGAAGGTTTCCAGCCTCCTGGGCTTTGCTACAAAGGCTCTGTCACATCTGAGCTCCGAGGGCGTGGAATGTGTTCAGCAATCAATTTTTATCCGGGCAACTCTTCCCGGGATAACCCCGCTGGCAGCTGCAAGCAAGATGTCCTTCCCTGGATGCTCGGCTCAGGAGGGTGTTGGGATGCAGCAATGCAGACACTCGTAGCTCTGTGGAGTGGCTGTGCCGCCAGCCAGGAGTGTGGAAATGGAATCACAGAGTCGTGGAATGCTTTGGGTGGGAAGGGGCCGTGAAGATCCCCAGGTTCCAGGGGGTTGCCTGGTTTCAAGGTCACTGCTGTCACATCAGTCACCCGAGCCGGTTGCTTCAGCTCGCAACAAAAAAGTTGGGTTAAATTTCGGGCAGCTCATGGAATTGATCATAAAGTCATTGCACTTTCCATGGCAGCTGCTTTGGGTTTGCTCTGTGCTCATAAAAAATAAAGCGATCCCTTCATGTTTCCCACAGCAGTTATTGATGGTTTCACCAAATCAGAGATGTCTCGGGGATGTTTCACTGGTTCTGCTTGAATTCGGGGGCACTCAGGCTCCTGCTGAAAGGTGCAGGGTGCTGGTGTCGGCAGAAGCGGCCCCTTTCCCAATAACCTGAGAAATCCCCATCAGCATTTGGGATGGGAGCTCAGAGCAGCCTCACCGTGAGGTGGCTGCAGCTGGAGACGGTCCTGGTTTGTCTGCTGGGGCTGGGCAGTGAGTGTGGGTCATCTGGGCAGAGTCCAGCCCAGTCCTGAGTGTCACCAACTGCCACTACCCCGGTTCCCCTCCCTCGCAGCCCCCGGGTTCCTCTCCAGGGAGAGATCCCTGCTGTCCTGCCTGTGGGTCACAAACCTCTACAGCTTCCAGAGCCCTCCATGGATCCTCATTTCCATCTGACTCTGGGAAAACAGAGCAGGAACCAACAAAATGCCCCTGAGCACCCGAATCTCTGCCTTTGGTGTTACCCCAGGGAGTGAAATGGGGATTCCTGGGTTGGAGGAACCTTCCCAGTGTTTGCCCTGGGAGAAGGTGACACGGCCAGATCAGGAGCTGCCTGTGCCTGGAAACCCACGGCAGCTCTGCCCCTCCTCAGAACCCAGGCGTGGCTCACAGCCTGTGCCCAGATGTTTGGTGCTCCCGGAGCTGGGCACATCTGGGATCCAGGTGCTGACACCCTCGGGAGCTGCCTGGCCTCGAAAGCCAACAGGGAGAGCACCAGAGCTCATCCCTCTGGACCAACCCCGATGAATTCCCTCCTTGATGGAGCCTGAGGATGCTGAATGTCCGAGCTAAGGGGAAATTTCTGCCCTCCAAAGCAGGAGAAAGAGCTTTTTCTACCCTTGGATCAGACAGGAGCTCAGATCTTGGATATCCATCACCTTGGATGTGGAGGTGCAGGATAGGCACTAAGCCAGAAAAATTTGGGGTATACGGGAACATCCTGAAGGCTTAAAGTGCCCCAAAAGTGACTTTGGTGATGCTCTTTTAGGTTGGGAGCTGCTGCACGTGGGTCTCCTCCACATCAATCAAGATAATTGGGATAAACTGGCTCATCCATGGTTTATCCCACTTTTCTGAGGGAGACGAGATCTGTGTGAAAATGGGCTTTGAACAGGGAACATCTGAAGGTGTCAGGATTGGGTGAGAAACGAGGTGGGGAAAAAATTCTGTTTTCATCTCCATCCATGTGGATAAAAATACATGGATGTGTACGGAGGTGAGAAAACCCAAAATCGCACCAATAACATTTTCTTCCCTGTGAGGGTGCCCAGAGCAGCTGTGGCTGCCCCTGGATCCCTGGAAGATTCCAAGGCCAGGTTGAACAGGGCTTGGAGCAGCCTGGGACAGTGGGAGGTGTCCCTGCCATGGCAGGGGTGGAATGGGATGGGATCTAAGGTCCCTTCCCACCCAATCCATTCTGGGATTCTGTGATTCAGTCACGTTTTCACTCTGGAAGAGGAAGTGAGAAATTTCCACTCAGCTCTAACTCTGCTGTTAAGCAACATCTCTGGGGAAGTTCCAACATCTCCAGCCTGAGCCCTTGAGATGCAAACTTGTGGATTTTGCATTGTTGGCACAAAAACCGATCCCTTTTCTGGAGGCCAGTGTGAACGTTTTCATTGCAAACTCCTCTGTGCAGGTGCCTGCCCCACTCACACCATTAACAAAGCCCTGAAAGCTGCGGGAACAAGGTAAATTAAATATCATTTATGGCAATGTTAACTGGGAAATCAGTCCTTACTCACAAGTTCTCCCACTGCAAGAAGAATTTGGCCTCTTGGTTGGAAGAAGGATCTTTGATTAGTCTGGTACACTCAGACAAAAAACCAGCGAGGATTTCATCACACACACCCTCTTCAAACTGTAAATTAAAATCCTCATCCAGAACCATTTAATCGAGGACTATAAAGCCAGATTTCAGAAGTGCTCTTTTCCCAGGCAGGCGCATAAATAGAGATCAGATTTATAAAAATGCTATCAGCCAACAATTCCTGCTCGAACACATCTGGCCAGATTTCAAAACCAATTCAGCAGCCAGTTAATCACTTGCTCTTTATTACTTAACTTACTATTAGCATT
>VXBT01009164.1:219144-302585 GCA_013400235.1 Oriolus oriolus
GAGAGATATTTTTATTTTCTTTTATCTGTTAAAATATTCCCTGCATCTTGCCAGGGTGGGATTCAAAGCCTTGATAAAAATCATGACATTTTTAAAAAGTAAACTGTTTCTCAAGCCCGTGTAAAAATGCAGGGGGTGAATTGAGATCACTTCACTGCTTCCCTTTGCAGCTCCTTGTTCAAAAAATGAGATTAGCACAGCACTGAGAATGTCACATAAAACCCATTCAGAAAATAATAAGCAGCTTATGGTGGTTGAGCTGGGATGGGAATTAATGGGAAGCTGGAATTCTCATTCCTGCTGGCGGTTGTCTGAGGACACAACTGGAAATCTCAAAGCTTCATGTCCCCAGAGGTGCCTGTGGTGGAGGTGGCCCTGCCTGGACAGCAGAGTGTGGTGGCTTTGGTGTCCTGGACTTGGAATTCCTCCTTCCTGGCAAGCAGTGGCTCCAAAAATATTGGGGAAGGGTTGAGCGGTGAAAAAGCTCCCCAGGATGGAGCCCGGTCCCTGGAGGGATTTAACAGAGGGGGTGTGGCCCTTGGGGACGAGGCCAGGGGTGGCCTTGCCAGTGCTGGGGGAACGCTTGGACTCGGTGGTCTCTGAGGATCTTCCAGCCCGAATGATCCCGTTACTCCCTGAGCCAGGGGCTGGGAGCAGCCTCTGGAGGAGGGGCTGCCAAGGCAGAGCCCAGCTTTGCACGTGGCCCCGCTCAGGGTGGTCCCGGAGGCCTGGTGGGGTCTGTGCCCCCAGGACAGGGACACCCCCGAGCGGTGCCCAGCACAGGGCTGCGCTGCATCCATGGACCGGCTCCTGCTCCCCGGGGCTGATCCCAGGTTCCATCTCCACTTTTCAGGACTTGTGGCTCAACTCCAGCCCAGCTCAGCTCATCCTTTGAATCCCTGGGCTCTCCTGCCATGGCTCACGTCTCTTCCCATCAGAAATGCCACGGTGTGGGGAGGAGGAGGAGGAGAATGGACTTGGATAACTTAGGAACAAAGAGATTTTTCTGCGTTGTGTTCCATGGGGAGCTGACAAACCTGGGAAATTCTCCTTTTCCCGAGGCCTTTTCCCGGTCTCAAAGAGACATTTGTGCTCTCCATCAGCTGACGGACACAAGGGACAGCAAGGGCTCCTGGTGCCACGGCCTTGGCAGGGCCGAGGTGGGAGCTGAGCCCCAGCAGGTCCCACTGCCCAGCCAGGAATGCCGGGGACATGCTCAGCTCAGGAAATGTTATTCCGGTCTTTCCCTAGGGCAGGGAAGGTGTGAGATGCTCCCAGCAGAACAGGAACTGGACATTTTTCAATGCTTTGTTTGCACATCTGAACCGAGGCGAGGTGATCTGTGCCTTAACGAACACTGTTTGTTACGGGAGCAAGCAGCAGAGGGAAAAATTCCGGTAGCAGAGAAGCGAGGCTGGGTTTTGTGGCAATGAGTTATGAACGTGTCCTTTACCTCTCTGTTTACTTTCCACGCGGTTCCAGGTCAAGGGAAGTTTGTCTGTGACAAGGATTAGGCTTCGGCAACAGCTGTGGCTTTTCATATTTAATTCCTGAGCTGTGCCGAGGGTGTTTGGACAGATTCTCCTTTGTCAGGGATAACAGGACACAGGTGACGTCCCCAGAGTGTGACGTCCCCTCCATGAAGGACACCTCGAGCTCCAGAGGAAGAACAGGGATAAACAAGGCACGTTCCACACCGTCCCCATGGCTGCCTGGTGCTGCGGGGGTTATTTATGGCCGGGCTGGGAATTGCAGGGCTGGGTCCCACATGTGAAGTGAAAGTGGAAGTGTGTGGGTGGGAGGGGAAGCAGCAGCATCCCATTTATCAGCGCTCCCGAGGCCAAGCAGCTTTCCCGGATCCAGGCTGCCTCATGGAGCACTTCACATCTCCCAGGCAGCGCTGCAGAGCCCCAGGGGCGTGATCCTATCCCAGATCCATCCTCAGGGAGGGCAGGGGCAGGCACACCCACCCTGGAGAGGGAAAACCCTTCCCGCTGTCCGACAGCCTGCTCTGGGTGCCCCATTAACCGGCCCATCCTCAGCGCAGCTCCCAAAAAAGCGAGCTGGGAATGGCCCAGGCTGCATTCCCCACTTCCCAGAGCCAGTGTGGATCCGTGGGGTTCCCACAGGGAAGGGGGATGGGCTGGAGGGCTGGAGGGAGGGGTCACGGCGGGGTGAGCTGATGAACAGCAAACAATCCTAATTTATGCAAAAAGCAGTCTGGAAAAAATGACATTCCTGCTTGTCTGCATGTGCAACACATAGAGGTCCCAAAGAAAGGAGCCAAAGACGTGCCCATGAATCGGAGCTTTATCCTGCCAGCCCCCCAGAGCCCAGCCCATGGATTTGGGGGAGTTCCCCTTGGTAATTGCCCGGCTCTCCAGCGCAGGCCGGACCAACAGTGCCCCATTGGAATCAAACAGGTCCTTTGGGGCTCGGATTTTCCCTGGTTTTCCACCCTCTTAGACAACAAACAAGCCATTAATGTCTGGGAGCACAGCCCAGATTCCCACTCCCAGCGCCCCGCTCAGACCCCTGCGGGGGTGCCCAGTGCCAGGCCCAGCCCCACGGCCTGGGGCTCATCAGTCCCTCCGTGCCCAGCTCCACCTCCCCTCCCAGCCGAGCCACTCTGGGCTCGCAGCTCTGCAAGGGAGATCCCCGTGTGCCTCTTCCTGATGGAAAACTCCCCACAGGGAGCAGCACAGGCTTTGCTTCGGACCCCTTTTGGCTCTCCCTGGGATAAGGAGGTTTGCAGAGGATCTCTGGGCTAATTGCTGGATCTTCATTAACAGGAATCCTCTGTGCCTTGAATAACCCCTGGTTTCTTCAGCTGGCGAGTCACAGACTCATGGAACGGTTTGGGATGGAAAGGACCTTAAATCTCATCCAGTGCCACCCCCTGCCATGGCAGGGACACCTCCCACTGTCCCAGGCTGCTCCCAGCCCTGTCCAGCCCAGCATGGGACACTTCCAGGGATGGGGCGTTCACAGATTCTCTGGGCAGCCTGATCCATAACTCCAAAGCTTTATCCACCTTTCCCTACCTGCAGGGTCTCTGCCCGAACCCAGACCCCTGGGCACATATCCGGAGTGCCAGCCTGTGCAACCTGGCAGGTTTTCCCCGGGTTTTCCCTGGATATTCCCAGGCGCGGTTGGCAGCTCCAGCTGGATGCCTGGCAGCAGGATATGGAAATTTTGGCTCAGGCTGAGAGTGGGCAAGAAGTGGAGCCCAGCTCACAGGAAGGGTGATGGAGGGAACCATGGAGCAGTCACCGGGCTGTCATTCCCACTCCAAAGGCTTTTCCCAGATGGGAAACGCCCCAGCCTCCACCAGGCAGTGAGAACACAGCATCAGCTTCCTCTCAGTCCCGCAGGAGATGTCCAATCCAAGCGTGATTTTTCTCCCTTTTTCCACCTGGATCTGCCGTGTCAAGTGGCCCTGTGAGTGCTGGGGATGGTGGTACCCACGGATGGCGGGGAATGGATTTCCCAGGGGGAAATGCCGTCCTTGGCCAGCCTTTCATGGCCGTGCAGGGAGCAGAGCGCTGCTTTGTGTGCCACCCACCGCCCCGGCTCCGGGCGCAGAGCCGCAGCTCCGGGCGCTGCTGCTGGCAGCGGGAGGAGCAGGCCCGGCTGGGGACACTGTCCTTGTCTTTGTCCAGAAGGACTCAGCTGGTGCCATCCGGGCCCTTTTGGGGTCAGCAGGAGCCCGGCCCAGGGCGGGTTCGTGGGGTGAGTTCTGGCTGTGCTGACTGAAGCTGTTTCCAGAAATCAGCGAGTGCCGTGTCCAGCACACCGAGAGGAGCTGGGGCTCCACCACCGGCTCCTCCAGTGCCTGGAAATCTCCCCCTGAGACTTCCCCAACCTCAGCTGGAGTTTTATCTCATTTGCCCCCCCTGGGCACTGCCACGGGCACAGACACAGCCTTGCTTATCCCAGTGCAAACGGGATGAGGAATTACTTTGTTTCAATCCCATCCTGTGGGCTGAGCCCCGGCTCAGGCTGGATTCACCAGCTTCAGCTCTTCATGGATGCAGCAAATGAGAGAAATAAAATAAATACTACAATCAAAGTGCTCAAACCTACGCCTCGCCTATGCCAACACAAACCCTGAATGGGAGGAAGCATTAGGCTAAATTTAGCTCCTCAAGCAAAATCCGAGAGCTTTTATTTTTTCTTTAATTTTTTTTCTCTAGGTTCATACTGTAAAACATCTGCTGAACAGTTTCCTATAACTGTTTTTGGCTTTTAAATCAAAGAAAGAAGAAACAATGTCCCATTTTTGTAGAGAGAAAAGGAGGAGGGGAATAATAGACCTTCCTCTCAAAGGAGGATGACAATGAGGATAGAAATAGAAAGGGGGGAGCTTTGAAACATCTTGAGTCCAGACAAGGAGTGGGTGGATGGCAGGTTCAGGTATCTCTGCTTGCTTTGGCCGCTTCCCATGCCGAGAGGGAGCTGGCAGAGCTGCCGACAGCCCGCGGGAAAAGCCACGGGCAGGGCTGGATCCGCCTGGGTGAAGCGGGGCTGGGAAGGGGGTGCAGCGGGGCCGGGGGTGCACGGGGAGGTCGTGGAGGAGGAAAACCAAAGTTATTTAGCAGGAAAAAGAAAAAGGAGCCATGCTCGGTTGTGCTGGCTTTTGCCCCAGCCCGGGAGAAAATTCCCCACTCCTTCCAGCATCCCGAGGTGCAGCTGAGCTCCTCGGGGTGTCCCACAGCTGTGGCCACCTCCACCCACCTGCAGCACTGCCGACACCAGGGTGGGTGGCCGTGAGCTGCCACATCTGTGCTTGGTCCCCTGCCAGTCTCAGGCACTTCCCTGCCAGGAGAAACGCGCTCTTCCCTGCTCTTCCCTGCTCTTCCCTGCTTTTCTGTGCTCCACCGAGATCATGGGGCCCTTTCCCCAGAGGGGATATGCAGCCCCCAGGGGGGACACGCAGCCCCACGGAGAGGACGTGCAGCCCCACGGAGGGGACAGGCAGCCCCATGGAGGGGACAGGCAGCCCCATGGAGGGGACAGGCAGCCCCACAGAGGGGACAGGCAGCCCCCAGGGGGGACAGGCAGCCCCCAGGGGGGACGCGCAGCCCACGCTGTCACACCTCGCGGGCTCCGTGGCAGCGGGGTCTGTGCACAGAGGCCTTTCCTGCCAAGTCACAGGATGCGATGACGGCGCGGCTGGGAAAAGCTTCAAACCAGCCCAAACAATCGGAGATTGTCTGCGGAGAGCAGCTCTAAAATTGGCTCCTTGGATCAGCACCAGGCTCACCCCCGGGGCCTTTGTCAGGAGCGCCGGGCCCGGCGGCGGTGACGGAGAAGGAGCTAATCTCGCTTCCCATCTGGGATCGGGCTCGGATTAACCCGGCCGTGCCCGTCCCTCCGTGACCCGCGGGCAGCCAGCGCCCGGACAGCGCTGGGAGCGACTTCCCACTGGGCTGCAGCGCCTGTGGGAGCCCTGTGAGCCAGGAGCCAGCAATCCCGTTTGATTTATTGCCCTTAAAAAGCTGCTTAGGAGCGCGCATCCCTATTCCTGTGTGGGCTGGGGAGGGGGGGCAAGAATTGCTCTTTTTTAATGGATTTAGCACAGGTTGGGCTGGATTTGCTCCTCTTAGGTAAATCCCAATGAGGTGGTGGCAGAGCCCCTCCTGTCCTTGCCGTGGGATTGCTCATTTTGTCCTTGGCACGAGGGGCTCTGCCACAAAGCCGCTCTGACAGCCCTGGGGACTGGGCCAGGATGGCGACACATTCCCATCGGCCGTGAGCCTTTTTCCCCATGTTTTAGCCTCGGCCCCGCATCCCCCTGATCCCAGCAGCCCAGCAGGGGTTTATCAAACACAGTCAGTGTGTGTCCGATGGCTCTGGCAGATGCCGGGCTCCCACGGGCTGTGCACACCCACTGCTCCCAGCCCCTTGGCATCCCTCAGCCAGCCCAGCCCAGCCCAGGAATCCTCGGACAAGAGAAGCTCAGAACAAAACCCAGGAGCGGGGAAGTGGCAGGCGAGGGCCTGTGTCAGATCGGCCGGATCCCCAGGAGGAAATAATTGGAACAAGGCCCCGGCACGTGCCGGGGGATGGGATGTGCCGGGGATATTCCCTGCCAGCCCTCTCCGGGCACTGCAGGCAGGAGCAGCCGCTCCCCTGCCCCAGCCCACGAGAGGGTGAGGGAGGGGAAACACCAGAAAATGGCATTTTGGTGGAAAAACCCCTCTGTGACTGAACTCCTCGCTCTGCACAGAAAGGGCTTTGCCTTCCCCAGGAGACTCCTCTCAATCCCACCAAAGCTGGAGAGAAAACAGCACTCAGGCACTCCCCAAGCACCCAGAGCCACCTCTGCTCTGGAGCGCACCTTCTCCTCCAGGCAAAGGGGTCCCCAAACCCTGAGGACCTGCTCGCAGGCCCCTCTATCCACCCTGGCTCTGGGGAGCTGTACGGGGTGGGGGCAAGTGCCCGGTGCCAGGGGGGCTGTGGCGGAACCCCAGCGCCGGGATAAATCTGTAAAACACATCCCGGCTCCAAAGGGATGTCTGTGAGAGGAGAGGGCAGCGGTGGGGGGCGAAATCATTCGTCTTTCCAGGAGAATGAGCTCGAGGCTGTGTGCAGGTGCTGGGGTTCGCACGGGGAGAGGGCAGGGACTCGGCAATATTGGGAAAAAACACAGGAATTGGTGGAGAAACGGGGCTGGGGGAGCAGTGGGGCTCCCCAGGGCCACCCCACCCTGGTGAGGAGCCTCACCGAGGGCAGAGGAGCATCCCTGCTTCCCAGGGAACCCACCCGGGATCCGTGGGAGAACTGGCCACGAGTTTGGGTCTATGTACAGACACACAAACACGTCCTCGTGCCTTCAGGGGCACCCCAGCGGGCAGGACACCCCGGCGCTGGGGCGCGGGTGGCAGGAGGGGTCCCGTGGGTGTCCCCCGGGCTCGGGGCGGGGTGTCCCGTGCCCCTGCCCCCGGGAGGCGATGCCAGCGGTGTTGCAATTCCCGCGCTGGGTTTCCATTCCCGCAGGCTGCCTCTGCCAGAGCGCTGATTGCAGGCAAAGCTTCGCAGCTTGGAAACTTGGCCGGCTCCGGCTGTTTTCACTCTCTCCCTCCCTCTCCCTCTCCCAGGCTCTTTCATTCATGCTTCCTCTCTCTTTTCCCCAGTGCATTTCTCACTCACGCTCTCATTCATGCTCGCTCGCTCATTCTCATTTTCCTGGCTGTATTTTTAGCTCCCTCGCCGTTCGGAGGATGTGAACATTATCCCTGAGTCATGACTTTGTGAGGAAGCAGCCAGCCAGGGCTCCCATTACAGCCCGCCAGGGCTCTTATCAGCTGCAGCGCAGCCTTGCTGGGGAGGGGGCTTTATCTCTCGCCTTCCTCTCCCTCCAGCTGCTGCAGCTCCAGCCCCTCTCCGAGCCCAAGAGGCTCACCCCNAGACTGGCAGCCAGGAAATGGGAGTAAAGCGTGGGGGCCAAAGAGCATCCTCCACCCTCCGTCCTCTGCCCTCCATCCTCCCTCCATCCTTCATCCTCCGTCCTCTGTCCTCCATCCTCCCTCCATCCTTCATCCTCTGTCCTCCATCCTCGCTCCTCCACCCTCGACCCTCCATTCCTCCACCTTTCATTCTCCCTCCCTCCCTCGCTCCCTCCCCGCTCCATCCCGGGGCTGGGGTGCTGCCGCCGGGATCGCAGCCAGGGAAAAGGTGTCTGGCAGAGCTCCGACTCCAAAAGCTGCCGGGTTATTCCCAGCCCGAGCAAACAGCCGTGAGGTAATGGCACCTGGGAGCCGAGCCCTGAGCCTGCTCCGCGTTTGGAAACACAGAATCGCCCCCGAGGGTTTCACTGGCTCAGGGTCAGGTGGAAGCAGCGGCAGAGCTCGCAGCCGCTCCGTTCCCACACCGGGATGAGCCGTGCGAATGAAAACCGGCCCACGCAGAAAGGATTGGAGCCACTCGTTAATGTGGGATTCGTTCCCAAATGCCAGCGGCACGCTGCGTGTCCCTCGGAGGGAGTAAACAGGCATCCCCTCGGGAGAGGAGCAGCCTGTCCGGCACGGGCGGTGCCCCTGCCCGCGTCCTGCCCCGGCAGCCCAGGGGACGGCCCGGATGATTTCCAGGTGCCCCCGGGTCGCTGCCGGGGGAGGGGGAGGGCAGAGGGCGGATTTCGGTGTGTCTGACGCAGCCCCGAGCATCACGACAGGGCTGGGCCGATCACGGCGCTGGGCGGGAGGCGCAGCTTCACCTCCGTGACATTCGGGCTGTTTGCAGCTCACTTCCTCTGCCTTTCCTCTCGAACCTTTCTGTTATCTCCCTGATACTCTCTCCTCCCTTTTCCACCCCTCTGCTTATTTTAGCTGCCTCTTCCTGCCTGCTCGTGTGGCCGCTGCCCTGCCCCGCTCCCCTCCCGTGCCCTCTCCGTGGCAGAGGAGGGGTCACCGTCCTGCCCTCAGCTCCGGGGCACAGTTTGGCCCCATTTGCATCCCTGTCTTGCCCTCATCCTCCCCAAACGCGGCTTCATCCCCAGTCCCTGGGAGCAGAACTTCTTGCCCCCTTTTCCACGCGCACTGCCGGGCACGGGGAGTCCCTGCAGCCTTTTCCTCTGGAATGGTTTGGTTTGTGGTTATCCCTCACCATTTCCTAAAAAAAACCATTTCTGCATCCCAGACACCTCCTCCTGCCCGTGCCGGCTGCGCTGATGCTCAGCCTAAACTTCCAAGCAGTTTAAACAGATCCTTCTGGTCCTCTGCCCCCATGGAGATGCTGCCAGTCCTTCATCCCTGACCTGCAGTGATGCTGTGCCAGCAGCCAGGGGCCAGATCTGGCTGTGTCCCACCCTCGAGGCTGTTTGTCCACCCCAGGACAATGAAACAAACACCACTGGAAACTGCCGGGAGAGATGAAAGGCTGACACGGGATCAGGAACCAGCTCAAGAAATTCAAGGAAGAAAAACCCACCCTGGGCTACTGAAGAAACGAGCTTTGGGTCAGGAAATCCCAGCGCTGTGGCTCTTGGAGCTCAGAGAGGATCCCTGTGATGGATCAGGCCCTTTTCTCCTGCTTTTATCTCTGGTTTCCAGTAGGAGCCCAGAGTGGAGCTGCTGGTTTGGCTGAACAGAGCCATTTCCCCACACATCTCTGAGCCGGGGGCTTCCTTCCCTGGGACAGACACAGAACTCTGGGAAAAAGGGATCTGGGCCGGGAATTTTTCCATGGCAAGACAAGAGGCAGTGGAGAGGGCACAGATGGTGCAGAATATGTCCCTGTGACCCCCTGGGGGACAGGAGGGGACCAGCAGGAGCTTGGGGACCTTGCTGGTCGTGTTTGTGCAAGAAACGAGCCCTTTGCAGCCCAGAGTCAAAACACGGCAGCAGTGGAAGCCGGGGCTTCCTGGGCTGAGCCCCGCTGCTAAATAAAAGACAAAAGAAAGGGTAATTAGGTGCCATTAATGTTGTTAAGAGGATTTTTGCTGGCAGCCAGCGCTCCTCTCCAGGGACGCAGCCCCGGCCTCACCCGGTGCGGCTGCAATAACACTCACTGTGGATTTGGGGTTATTCCCAGTGCCCTGATTGTCCCCTCTCTCCCAGTCCCAGTGGCCACCAACCCTCCCCTCCTCCCCATCTCCTCTGACCATGCTCACACCAAGGCCAGGGGTGCTCTGCGATGGGGTTGGCAGGAAAGGAGAGGACAGCCGGGCACTACAGCGGGGTCCGGCCCATTCCAGGCTAACCTGGAACAGCAAATCCATGGATGCTGCCAGCACGGCAGCCCTGGGAATCTCAGCTGCCCTGCTGGTGTGGGGATGCAGTGTAAGGGAGAAGCCAGGAATGTGGGAATGTTTTTCCTGCAAGGAGAGGCTGAAAGAAATGGGATTGCTCAGCCTGGAGAGGAGAAGGCTCCAGGAGAGCTCAGAGCCCCTTGCAGGGCCTAAAGGGGCTCCAGGAGAGCTGGAGAGGGACTGGGGACAAGGGATGGAGGGACAGGACCCAGGGAATGGCTTCCCACTGCCAGAGGGCTGGGATGGATGGGATATTGGGAAGGAATTGTTCCCTGGGAGGGTGGGCAGGCCCTGGCACAGGGTGCCCAGAGCAGCTGTGGCTGCCCCTGGATCCCTAGCAGTGCCCAAGGCCAGGCTGGACAGGGCTTGGAGCACCTTGGGACAGTGGGAGGTACAGGGGATGGAATGGGATGGGGTTTAAGGTCCTTTCCCACCCAAACCATTCCTGGGTTCTGTGAAAATCCCGGTGCTGCCTTTGGCTTTGAGGGCAGCGAAGGGCGAGTCCTGGGGATGTTCAAAGGCTCCCATGCCCCGGTCCTTCACCTGTGCTCTGGCTTCTGTGCCTTCCCATTAGGGTTTATTAACTCTGATGGCCGTTGCTGCGTTGTGTGATGGACGCAGCCCTTGGCAGGCCTTGGGACACTGCTGAGAACCAGAAGCAATTTAATAACGAGGAGCCAGGGCCTGCTCTCACTCTGCCTCATGGGGGAGAACCCCACTGGCTCTCATCAAGGGCTGAGATGTGTCCCCCCGGCTCTGTCTGGTGCCTTCCAGTGATCCTGAAACTGAGAGAAAGGAGGTTCAGATGGGAAATCAGGAGGAAATCCTTCCCTGGGAGGATGGGGAGGCCCTGGCACAGGGTGCCCAGAGCAGCTGTGGCTGCCCCTGGATCCCTGGCAGTGCCCAAGGCCAGGCTGGATGGGGCTTGGAGCACCTGGGACAGTGGGAGGTGTCCCTGCCCATGGATGAGATTTAAGTCCCTTCCCACCAATATCATTCTGGAATTCCATGATCCTGCTCAGAAACATCACAAATTTTATAAGGCTGAAGCATGGATCCCAGCACTGCCATAGCTGCTTCCCAAGCTGGGGAAGGGGATGCCGAGAAGGAACGCAGCCCTGGGGAAAGAAATAAGGGAATTTGGGGCTGAGACTTAAACTTTCTCCAAATTATTTTTATTTTTCCTTCAGTCCTTCCCGGGCACTCCCTCCCTCCTCTCAGACCAGGCGCTCCCTCTGCTGCCGAGGCCGTGGTGCAGGGGAGGAGAGGGCACCCAGAGTGACCCAGAGCCCTGCAACCCCCCCATGACCCCAGCCTCCATCCCAAGGAGGAAAGAACATCCTTTTAGGGACCTCTCCCCACGTCAGACCCCGCTGGGGTCGGGCTGAGCCCGCACCCACAGGCAGCGAGCTCAGACCCTCAGTGCGGTCACTGGCAGCACCGCAGCCCGGAGTCCGCTCCCATTTTGGCATCCTAAAACTTGGGGTTGCACCTTCCAAGCCCCAAACCTTCGCAGGTCTCCACAAGAAGCGCTCCTGGAGCTGAATTCCCGGGGCGGGGCGGCAGCGCCTCCGCGAAAGCCGCAGCTCCGGTGCCCGAGAGAGGCTGCGCCCTGAGCAGCAGCGACGGTCGCGTCCCCGCCGCGCCTCCCGAGCAGCTCGGGAAGCACAAGGACGCCTCCCGAAGGCGATCCTCGCCCGGGCTCTCCCCCCGCGCTGCCCGGGGCTGAACGAGGAGGCTCCGCACTCCTCCGACACAAGAAATGCGTTGCGCCCGACCCGATGCTGCCGTGAGGTTTGTGCTCCCGGGGATCCCGTCGGGAGCGCCCAGGCGGGGTTTGTCCCGCTCTGCTGGGTTATATTTGTGCCTCTGGCAGCATCTGGAGGAGCTCAGAGCCTGCGGGCTGTTGGTCTGCGCAGCGCATCCATAGGGCAGGGGAGTGGGAAAGGACGGGATTGACTCCGCAAAGGTCGGGAGCCGAGCTGCAGGGAGAGGCCAAGGGGCTGGCGCCGCAAAGCCGGGGCAGGCACCTCCGGGGAGCAACGCTGGGGCATCCCAGCACATCCAGGGATCAGAGCCCCGGAAGGGTTTGGGTTGGAGACACCTTGAAGCCCATCCCATCCCATTCCACCCCCGCCACGGGCAGGGACACCTTCCACTGTCCCAAACTGCTCCAAGACCCTCCGGCCTGGCCTGGGACACTGCCGGGGATCCCCCTCGCAGCAGCATTCACTGGCCTGGCCAGGTCCATCCACAGCGGAATCCACGGGGACAGCGCAGGGCAGAGCCCCATTTCTGCTGCAATTCTCACCCCCAGCACAGGCCAGTGGCTCTTTTACGGATTTTGTCATCCTCAGCTGGAAACTGGAGCACAAGGAAAGGGAAGATTTGTCACCCATTGCTTGGCAGAGTCCCCTGAGCTCAGCAAAGCCTCCCAGGCTCCGTGCCGGACGCTGCCTGGGCTGCCCCTCTAGCAAACACACCCGCTGCTGTTTAGTTAAATCGTGTGAAAAGCCCATTTTCCAGCTCAAAGCGAGAGCAAATAAAATCCCCACCAGTGTAACAGCAAAGCCCCTCCTTTCCTACACCTAAAGATCAGAATCTTTCTCTTTCTTTCTTTTTCTTTCTCTTTCTTTCTTTCTTTCTTTCTTTCTTTCTTTCTTTCTTTCTTTCTTTCTTTCTTTCTTTCTTTATTTTGTCTTTCTCTCTCCCTTTCTTTGTCTCTTTCTCTCTTTTTCTCTCTCTTTCTCTCTTTCTCTGTTTCTCTCTTTTTCTTTGTTTTCTTTCATTTTTTCCTTTCTTTCTTTTCTTTCTTTATCTCTCTCTCTCTCCTTTTCTCTCTCTGTCTCTCTCTGCCTGGCTAGTGGAAGAACGCATTTTCCTATTTTACCCGCTCTCCCTCGCCCTTGCTCCCAACATTCCATCAGTGCCACTTCCAAGCCCTCATCCATCAGCACTCGCACTCGCCTCACACCGTTATGGTTTTGTTTAAATTAACTGAAAAAGAGGAGGAAATGTCGAGGCGTTTCTCCGCTGCCGGAGCAGCTTGTTTGGGAGGTTCAGGTGGATCTGAGCTCTTTAAGGCAGTTTTAAACTGTCGGCTTCACTTAAAAGCCTTAATCCTACATGAACAGCCCCGGAGCTGCGGCGAAGCCGGGAGCACTCCGAGTGCGTCTCATCACCTGCAGCATTTCCCGGCATCTCTCGATACTTCTTGCTGTGTTTTCCTTTTTTCCAGGGCTAAATGTAGGCACAGACTTCTCATTTTGCTTTCCTCGGCAGCGACACTCTCCGCTCCCCCGAGTTTGTGGGGTTGTTATAAACCCGCAGCGTCCCTGGGAGCCGCCTGCTGCCGGCCGGGCGCACTGCACGCCAGGGCTGGAGCGGAATTCCCGGGAAGGGCAGGGATGGGGCCGGAGCCCGAATACCCTGGGAAGGGCAGGGATGGGGCCGGAGCCCGAATTCCCTGGGAAGGGCAGGGATGGGGCTGGAGCCCGAATTCCCGGGAAGGGCAGGGATGGGGCTGGAGCCCGAATTCCCGGGAAGGGCAGGGATGGGGCCAGAGCCCGAATTCCCGGGAAGGGCAGGGATGGGGCTGGAGCCCGAATTCCCGGGAAGGGNTCAGGGATGGGGCCGGAGCACCCCGCCCCCCGGGAAGGGCAGGGATAGGGCTGGAGCCCGAATTCCCGGGAAGGGCAGGGATGGGGCCGGAGCCCGAATACCCTGGGAAGGGCAGGGATGGGGCCGGAGCCCGAATTCCCTGGGAAGGGCAGGGATGGGGCCGGAGCCCGAATACCCTGGGAAGGGCAGGGATGGGGCTGGAGCCCGAATTCCCGGGAAGGGCAGGGATGGGGCCGGAGCCCGAATACCCTGGGAAGGGCAGGGATGGGGCTGGAGCCCGAATTCCCGGGAAGGGCAGGGATGGGGCCGGAGCCCCCCGCTCCCTGGGAAGGGCAGGGATGGGGATGGAGCCCGAATTCCCAGGAAGGGCAGGGATGGAGCTGGAGCCCCCCGCTCCCCAGGAAGGGCAGGGATGGGGATGGAGCCCCCACTCCCTGGGAAGGGCAGGGATGAGCGAGCCCAGCCGAGGGCAGCACAAAACACCTTCCCTCACGCGATCTGGCAGGTGCAGACGGTCTCGGGGCTGAATAAAGGCTCCTTTTCTCTCCCCTTTCCCCCTCCAGGAAGGCAGAAGTCCCAGGTGAGACACTCTTTTCCTATTAAATCATGGCAAACGTGTCCAAGGGTTAAATCTCCCAAACTCCCAAACTTTGGTCTCTGCTTTTTGCTTCACCTCTGCCAGACCTGCAACACAAATCTGCTGTTAACAGGCCTGGCCTGAGCTTTTCATCTCCATTTTGAGCTCAGAGGATTCCCTCCCTCCTGGCTGTCCTGGCTTGTGCTCCTCATCCATCTCCCAAGTGCTGGAAGGAGCCAAAAATAAATTCTCCGAGCTCTGCTCCTTTTGGCCACTCTGTTGCAGGGCTGGGGGGTTGCACCGGCCTCCCCTGCTGCTGTAATCAGCTCGAGTTTAATTATCACAGGTTTGCTTGGGATGGGAGGGTGAAGGAGAGCCACTTCCAAATGCTGAAAAGCTGCGAAGGGGATGGGTGGTGGAGAACCTTTGAGTGCCCAGCGTGGGAGTGAAGCTGGGAACCTCTGGAGGTTTGGGGGTAGAATGAACCAAGCCCAGAGAAGAGATTTCCTGGGAAGTGGCCCTGCCTCAGGTGCCAGAGAGGATAAATCCACAGGCACTGGGAGCTTTCCAGGTGGTTCTGAAGCTTTCCCGCAGCCCGGGGCGCTGCCCTGTCAGAGACACGTGAGGAGCCCCCCGCTTTGGCCACAGATCCGAACTTCCACAGATCTCCGAGCCAGGGAGGACCGTAGATTATCCAGGCTGACTTCCCGTCTAACGCAGGCCAGATGAGTCCATCCCCTTATTCCAGCCCTGAGCCCGAGCATTCCCGCCTGGCTCCACATCTCTTCCAAAACAGCATCCGGTCTTGATTTAGAGACTTCAAGAGATGGAGAATCCATCACTTCCCGTGGCAGCTTGTGCCAGTGGTTATTTCTAATAAAGGAGGAAGCGATTTAGAGCTGGGCTCACATCTCAGAAGCCGCTCTGGGCATGAGATGGCTCCCAGGCTGCCTCCCCCTCACATACAGGCACAGAGCACTCAGGGAACAAGGATTTGCCCCAAGTACATCTGTTCCCTCCAACGTTGCCATTGATGTATCCTAAGTTGGTCTTTTCCCTATGAGCATCATCTCCCAAAGCCCGCTGTGGCTGTGAACACGTTCCCTCAGCACATTCCTTAGATTTTGGTTATTTTTCCCAGAAAAAAATCCCAGCACGTTTTGCCAGCGCACACAAGAAATCCTCCCTGGGAGCCTTCAGCCACCCCAGTCCTCCCAGCCCCCACAGGCTGCCAGAGCAGCACAAGGTCTGCAGGAAACACCCCAAGAGTTCCCCAACCCCTGTGAATCCATGGCCCTTTCCCACCCTCCTGGAGGAGCAGGGAAGAGCCCGCCGCTCGCAGTCCCGCTGGGTTCTCAGGACAGATGTGGACACCTGGCTCTTCCCCCTCCTTTCCAGGTTTTCTGAGCTCACATCCCTCAGCACCAGGAAGGGCTGGCCCCTGGCCGTGGCTCGGCTCACCTGGACAGGACACTGAGCACGGGGCAGCAGGAAAAGGATCAGGAAAAGGGTTTGGGAAAAAGTAGGGCTTGGAGGTGGGACTGTGTCCCCTCCCTGTGCTACTCCTTGGACTCATCCTTAATCCTGGATTCCCGTCGGAGCTGATGGGGAATTGTGCTTGGACAGATCCAGATGACCCTGCTGACAGCCCGGAGCATCCTGCTGTGGCCCACAGCCGGCAGCTCTCCCAGCTCCTGTCCCAGTGCCATCAGACCAAGCGGGAGCGTGAGGAACCAGATGTTCTCGTAGCCTGCTCCCCGGGTTATTTATATCCCTGCAATGACTGATGTTTCCTGTTCCATTAAAGGGCTCCAGGTCCTCAAGACATTTTTCAGAGCAGTGAGGGCCACAGGAGCTCCTGGAGCATCCCAGAGTGTGTCCCTGCCAGGAGCAGGAGGGAGGGGTGGGAGCTGCTCCCAGTGATTCCATGCCCTAAGATGAGGATTTGTGTGTTCAGGAGGCCTCTGAGGGAGGGGGTTTGGCACCCACCGAGCACCTGGGTGAACCCACCTGAAGCTGCAGCTGTGGGAACTCCCTCATTCCAATGGACTGAACGGATCCCCTGCCGGATGAGGATTCCTGGCACTGCAGCTGGGCTTGGCTGAGAGTCCTTCTGGAAAAAGGAGTTGGAGAAGATCTGAGCCAAACCACAGAGATTTTTCACCCCTCTCTGGCACTGGCTGGAGGGGACAGAGCTGCCATCAAATCTCAGCTTCCTCAGATCTCCCAAAATCAGATGAGAGAGATCTCCAGGATGAGGGGAAATGTCTCATGTGGTCTCGGCTCCTCGGCTGATCGACACAACCCCCCAGCCCAGAGACCACAGGAGGGCAAAATATGGCACGGAGGAAGAATGGGGATCAAAATCCATCTGGGAAGTTCGCTGGTGGATAACCACATCCTCTGAAAGGGCCGGGGCTGCTGCAGGAATCGGGGGGTGGGAGGAGAGGGACTGCCACATCCCCTCTTCTCCCCGAACAAATGTCCCCAATTTCTCTCTTTGCTGACCAGAATTCCCTCCCCATCCATCGGGATCCGAAACAACCGGAGATTTCTCAAAGCAGCAGCTCTGGCCTCCGCAGAAATGTTGTTTTCCCAAGCTGCCGCAAGATGCCAGCATTTCAGAGAGTTCTGAGCTGCGAGCCGGGCGCAGGGAGCGCAGCGCCGCGAGGATCTTCTGCTGCTCCAGCTCCGCTCGGGACGTCACGGAGCCCCCGGGGCTCCTCGTGGAGAGGGGACGAGGATGGGGAAGGTGGAGGGAAGCATCTCCATGGGAGGTGGGGGAAGGAATCTCCATTGGAGGTGCAGGAAAAGCGCCTTTTTCGTGGGAGGTGAGGGAAGCATCTCCATGGGAGAAACATGAGGGAAAACATCTCCCCGGGGAGATGGAGGGGAACGTCTCCTCGGGGGATGGAGGAAAATATCTTCCCGGGAGATGGGGGAGAGCATCTTCCTGGGAAGTGGTGGGAAGTGTCTCCGTGGGAGATGGAGGAAAGAATCCTCATGGGATATGGAGGGAAATACCTTCCTGGGAGATGGAGGGAAATATCTTCCTGGGAGATGGAGGAAGGCCCCTTCTGGGAGGTGGAAGCCGTGGCTCTGCAGCTCCCTGGTGGTGCCCAGCCCACGGCTCCCGTGTCCTGGGGCACGTCCCGGGATTCAGGGATGCAGGGAGGGGCACCCTGNGCTCTGGACCTCTCCCTCAGCATCCCCAGGCGCTCACAGTGGGAGCTCTCCCTCTCACTTCCCCAAACAGAGAGAGCCAAACGAGGCAGTTCCCCATTTTCTCGAACCAGTTATCCCTGGCACTTATCCCCGAGGAGCTCCCAGCTCTCTTTCAGTTCTGTTCCTGCCCCACCTGCTCTACCCCCAGCAGGTCCCAGCAGGAGAGGAACGACTTTGTGGGCCCAGCTCTCCCTCAGGAGTCACAAAACTCCTGGATGTCCCTAAACCTGAGAGTGCCTCTGAGAAGGAGCAGCTGATGGGGCTCTCCCAGCTCGGATGAGCTTTTTGCCTCCCGCGGAAAGACACAGAAGGAATTCAGCTCGTCCCTCACGCCGATAACCTGCTGCCCCCCTTGTTCACCTGCAGCCCCCTGCAAGCCTTGGGTGATTCCCCTAATCCTCAGAACATCCCAAACCCCCCATGGGCCCTCCCAGGCCACCCCTTCTGCTGGGAGAGGGGGAGCAGGAGCCTGCCCACAGCAGCTGGAACCCTCGGGGCTCCACGATTCTCAGTGACTCCCTGACAGCTCCACGCACAGCAGCACTGAGCTCAGGACGCCCCTCGGCATCCCTCACAAGCTCTCCGATAAGATCCCGATCCCCTTTTCTGTCCGTTCCCCCTGAGATGGGGAGGTGGGACCACTGACACCTTTGTTTCTATAAATAAATGTATTCCTTTCTCTTTTTTCTCACTTCTCGGATCTCCTCTCCCACCCACAGGGATAATGCAGATAATTGGAGCTGATGGATAATACCCTGAAAACCCAAATCCCCGTTTGCTTTGAGGGCAGCTGCTGTGGAGCTTTATTGCCCAGACCACAGCACAGGAGGACAATTTTCCTTGGGAATTTGCCTTTGCAATCACGGAATTCCTCGTCTCCCTGCAGCAAACCGGGATTGATGTCAGCAAGGAACTCAACTGGCACAGCCTGGAGCCCAGGCCAAGGACTTCTTGTACCTTGCCATGATTTTTGCTCTTCCCAGTCTCCCAGCACCCTGCTTTCCACGGCTCTGCAGAGGTGTTGGATACATTTCCTGTTTCGCTCCTGCAGCAGCGAGCCACGACTTTATCAGGGAATATTTCGGGGCGCAGCCACTGCTTCCAGATGCTGCTGTCTCCATAAAACAGAGCTGAGCACTGGGGCTGTGGGATAATTCCTTTCCTGCTCACCGCAGTTCAAACCCTCAGCTGGAGCTGACAGCGAGGGCTGAGGCTGCCCACACAGGGATGCTCAGAAATGGATCTTTTTTCCACACACACTCACATAAAATGGACTTCTCTGCTCCAGAGTGGAAAACCAAATGTTACACCGTCTGCTCCTAATTTATTTTCATTAGAGAGCAACTTATCTCTTTCTTTAAGCAGCCCAAAATTACTGATTTGTAGATTCCCAATGATATTCCCGTTCTGAAGCCGAGGCTGCGAAGGCTTCGCACTCAGAAAATAAAGGAGGATTTCATCACCACCTTTCCTCAGGGAAAACTTCCAGCCAGAGCTTTGGTGCGTGGTGAGTTGGAGAGACCCCTCAGAGCAAACCCCAGCCCTGCCTGCACCGATGGCCCTGCAGCACCCCCGCAGCCAGGCTGCCTGGCACGGGCAACCCCAGGCTGCCCAGCATCACCCCTGGGCAGCGGCAAGGGCACCAGAACCTCCGGGCTGTGCCGCAGGAGATGTGGCAGAGCCATCCCTGGGTCACCAGCGCAGCGCGGACGGGCCCGCAGAGCTGACACGCTGCGGCCAGATGTGCACAACATCTGCTCAGCCCAGCAGGGCCAAAACAACAACGACAAATAACTGGGGAAAAGGGAAAGGAGCAGCGCCTGCGGATGCTGCGGGTGCAGGGCCTGTCTGACAGGCTGGGGCTTCCCAGGAAAGGCTGGTGGCACAGTGACAGCAACATCCCTGCCCCCAGGGACAGCACTGCCAGCCCTGGGACAGGCCCTGGAACTCAGGGGGCTCGGGACACTCCAGAGGGTGACTCCATGGGGATCTGCGTCCCTCCAGGGGGATTGGGACACTCCAGAGGGTGACTCCATGGGGATCTGCGTCCCTCCAGGGGGATTGGGACACTCCAGAGGGTGACTCCATGGGGATCTGCGTCCCTCCAGGGGGATTGGGACACTCCATGGGGATCTGCCTCCCTCCTGCTGCCCGTGAGTCTCGGGCAGACACTCAGGGCCACTTCCATGTGCACGTAGCACAGCGGGGTCTGGATTCACAGCGTCCCTGGAGGGTGAGGACGTGTCCCCATCCCCTCCTGCAGGCTGATCCCAAAGTGCAAACAGGCCCCGTGCTGGGTGCTGCTGCTCCAGGGAAATGTCATTTGGGAATCAACAGGGAGCAGGGCACGGCCCAAACCTCTCCCAGGATCACCCACGATGAAAGGAAAACCAGGAGTGTCCAGCCAAGCCTTGGGTCCTGCTGGGATGGCCCCGGGTGCTCTGAGCACAGGACAACACCACGGGGTGTCCCCGAGCCTGCCGGGGACGCTGCTGCCTTGGCAGCCCTGGAAAGGACAGAGCCCGTTCCGGAGGCAGGAGGGCACGGCCCCAGAGGGGGAAACCCGCTGGGTGACACCAGTGCTGGGGCAATGCCCCGTGGGACACCCTGGGCTGGTGTCCTCCCCATGGGGACACCCTGGGCTGGTGTCCTCCCCCATGGGGACACCCTGGGCTGGTGTCCTCCCCCATGGGGACACCCTGGGCTGGTGCTGTCCCCTGGGTGACCTCAGCCTTGCCCCAGCCCAGCTCCTGCCCTGGCTCAAAGTCACTGATTTAAGCTCAGCCCCTGAGGCCTCCAGGTGTAAATCCATTGGAAAATTCCCATCTTTTCCCGAGCCAGTGGCAGGTCCCAGGACATTGAACCCCAGCCCAGCCCCTGCCTCCGTGTGCTCTCAGCACCCCTGGCCACGTCAGGGCCCTGATTCTGCTCCCAGTTTCCCCATCAGGGCACGTGGCCGGTTAAGGAGAGCCCAGCAAGCAGAGCTGGCAGGTCGGGATTGGGTCGCAGACTCACGGAATCGTGGGATCATTCCCGCTGGAAAAGCCTTTGGAGGGTCTGGCTGCTCCTGCCTCTGCTCAGCCCCGGGGCAGCGCTGGGCTGGGGTCAGGGCCCGGCAGGTTTGGTCTGGCCTGGGCTGAGCTCTGCTCCAGCTGGGGTTTGCACCCAACCCTGGGACCCAGGAGCGGGACTGGCCCTGGCTGGGAACAGGGACCCCGAGCAGAGCCAGGGGACAGCAGGACACTCACACCCCCCGGCCACCATGGCTCTGGACATCCACAAACATCCGTCTGTAAACACATTCCGTGTCTGCAGTCAGGAGAAGTGGATCCCTTGGCAGAGGTGGAGCCCTGCTCGGGCTTCCCAGCAGTGCTCCGGGACAGAGCAGGGCCCGCTGGTGCCAAGGAAATCCCCTCCCGTGGGCAGTGTCCCAGCAGCCAGAGCCCCCAGGAGCCACGGGCTGCACAGGCGACCTCAGTGGGCGATGGAGAGGTGAGAGCAGAGCTGCTCCCAGCTGCAGCACACGCAGCGCTCCCCTGGCGCCTGCCCTGCCCGCTCCTGCACGGGCACCCGAAAAGTTCAGGCAGAAACAGATTTCTCTGCACCAGCAAACCTGATTTCCTTGCACAGGTCAGAACTCTCCTCTGAGCATCACTGAACTCCCCCCGAGAGAGGGCTTGGGTAAATAAATAAGAAAAATCAGAGTTATGATGCTCAGGGAGCAGAATTGTCTTCTTGGCACAAAGAACATTTCTTCCTCTGGGTGCTGCTGTCCCATCCCTGCCCCACGGGGGAAGTTTCACATCCCTCTCCTCACCAGCAGCCAGGCCCATCTGGTGCTGCCCAAGTGGAAAATATCTCAGTGTGCATCTTTCCCTGGCAGCTGGGGGTGCAGTGAATGATCTCCCACACCTGGAAGTGGTTCCTGTGAAAGTGCCATGAGTGGAGCAGGACTCTGACCAAAGCGGGGCTCAGCCTCAGTTCCCGGCCTCACTGAGGGCACTCCCAGTATTCCCACACATCACCAAGTGCAGAACCCCGCTTGGGGTGACTGAACTTCTGTCAGCACAAATCAAAATCTGATTCTAGAGGAGCTGGCTGTGCCCCCGTGCAGGGACAGGAGCATCTCTGAGCTGGAATCATCCTCGGCACCTTGGCAGGGGACCTGAATTTGGAGTGCATGAGTGGGTGGGGAAACTGAAAAAGAAAAGAGCTGTGATCCCAGTGATGCTGGGAAACCTGGGTTTTTACATGTTTGAGGCAGCCCTAGAGCGGAGGGGACACTTTTCCCTGAGGTGCTGCTGTCTCGGCGGTGCACTCAGCCAGGCCAGCCCAGCTGGGAGCTGCGCCCCTTTTCCTGGTGCAGGAGGGAGTGAACCCTCGGGGATCAGGGCTCATTCCCGGACAAAACCTGGGGCGTGGCTGTGGGGAGGAACAGAAGGAGAGGGGTGTGGGCCGGGAGTTGATGGTTTCCCCCACAGACTGTCCCTGTGGTGCTGCCCAGGAGAAATCCCCTGCTGCCGGACACGAATCCCCACCCTGGGGACACCGGGGCCGGGTTCCCGAATTCCCAGGCAGGCAGAGCCTGGCCAGGACGCCCACACTGCCCTGCCCTGCCCGAGGTCAGCCCCAGGCAATTCTCATCCCTCAGCCCAGCGCTTGCCAAGCCCCCTGACATGGAGGATGCTTCAGGAACAAAATACATTTGGTAAACTTTTGCATCTCTGGCAGCAGTGGCACCACCCCTGAGCTTCCAGAGCCTGCTGCCTGACACCCGGGTGTGTCCCGGTCCTGGGAGCAGGCCAGGGAACAGCCCTGGGCCAGTTCCCCAGGACAGGCAGCTCCACCAAGCAGGGTGAAAAAGGAATTTTCCGATTCATCAGAAGCTTTGATTATTCCAGATTTTAAAAAAAAAGAAATAAAGCAAGGAAGGAATCATGAAAATAGAAATATTTATTTGTGACAGAATTAAACCACCTAAATCCTGAGCTGTGGTGCTGTTTGATGAGGAATTAAAGGGCTTTTTTAAACCAAATGGTTCTCAGGGTGGAAATAAAAATATAAGCATTTGACAGCTACCAAACCAGGACACCTCAGGTTTGAGAACACTGGGAAGAAAGTCTGAAACCGAGAGACATTTGTGAGGCATTTCAGAGCTGCAGGGAAGCTGAGCTGGGCTCCTGAAGCTGGAGCAATCTCCCTGTTCACCCATCAGCTTTAAGTCCTTCTCCTCTCCACCTCCTTGACTGACTCCAACCACACTCGAAAGTTTGGATGTCCCAGTCATGATGAAACTTCTACAGATTTTATAAAAATCAGCGTCTGGGTGGAGGGGAGAGGCAGGCAGGACTCTGATGTGCCACCTGCTTGGCTCAGCAGGGCCAGCCCAGCCCCGGGGGTGGGAGGAAGGGGACGAGTAGGGGACGAGGAATACGATCCCACAGGAAATCAGGCTTTAATCATTTCGCTGTCCACAGAACATCTGTAATGGAGAAAGAATCCAAAATGCTGTTCATCCTTCTCCAGGACACCCCTGGCACCTTTTCCTGAAGCACCTTCTGCTGGGAGCTGGGCTGGGCAAGGACCAGGGCCAGGCTGCAGCCGCCCCCTCTGATCCCAAACCCGGCAGGCCCCTGCTGCTCCCCCTCCCGGGGCTCTGCCCTCGCTGACGTTCTGCTCCTCTGGCTCTGTTTTTGTGTCTCGATTGTGCCACGGTCTCAGCCAGGACCTCGGGGAGCTCCTCGGGGAGCTCCTCGGGCTGCCTTTGCCGTCTGGCTGCTGCTCATTGCCGGGAGTGCAGTCGCAAACCCATCCCAAACACGGGGACAGGGGCCTGAGGAGAGCTCGTTTCCGTGAGGAGGACACTGGGATGGGGAGCGGGACAGAGCCCGGCTGGCCCCAGGCTGAGGAGGAGCTGTCCAGGGGCCCCTCAGGCCACGGGAAACTCCCGGTGGTTCTGTACCTCCAAGGTCCCGATGAACAGGGAAACTGAGGCACGGGTCTGTGGCACAGCTGAATGTCCTGGTCCCCGGGAAGAGTCCGGGAGCCCAGCCAAGGGCAGGTGGCTCCCAGGTCCCCTTCTCCCCCAGTGTGGGCGCTCACTGTGCCAGGGACAGTGGCGGCTCCTCCCGCGGGGATCACTCGGGAGCGGGCCGGTGACAAATGGGCTGTGGCAGAAGCGAAGCGATCTTATCATGGCCTCTGTTCCTGCCCCCGGGGGGGCAGTGCCGGGCCCTGGCTGCCTGGGCCAGCTCCCATTTCCCTGGGTGGTTGCGGGTGGCCGGGCACCGTGAATCAAAGTGTTGGAGCGGGAGCAGAAGATGGCCGGGATGGAGAACGGGAGCTGGAACCCCTCTGCCACAGAGAGTCGGGCCAGGGGAACCCGGACAGACCTCATCTGTCTTCACCAGGGACTCAGGCTGGTATTTTAGCAGCTCCCCAGCCCTTCAGAATTCCACCTTGGAATTTTCGAGGCCATTTTGTGATGGCTCAGCCATAAAAGCTGGGAGTTTGCAGCTGCCGTCTGTTCTCATCGCCCTC
Organism: Oriolus oriolus; assembly: GCA_013400235.1. Classification (NCBI taxonomy): domain Eukaryota; kingdom Metazoa; phylum Chordata; class Aves; order Passeriformes; family Corvidae; genus Oriolus; species Oriolus oriolus. The sequence goes on from VXBT01009164.1 coordinate 242,859, forward strand.
CTCCTGCACTGGCACTGTGGAAACACGAGCGGGTGGAGGATTTTCCTGGGGGAGGCCAGAGTTGGTGTGGGGAGGTGATGGAGCAGAGAATCCCCATGGACTGAGCTGCTCTTCCTTCCTGAAGTAACCCCAGGTGACGCTCCAGGCACCCCTGAGTGAGCCCTGGCCAGTTTCTCTGGGAGCAGGGATGCTCTGCTGTTCCCTTCGTCCTTTCCCAGCTCTGCCCACAGCATTCCCACATCCAGCAGCACCCAGTCGTGGCACTGGGCACAGTCATCCCCACAGGGATTCGGGAGTGGAGCCCTGCTCTCATCTTGGGTCTGCCTAAGGACAGAACATCCTGGGAGGCAGAATAAAAACTGCCTGGGACAAAGCACACCCATGCTTCATTCCCACCGCCATTCCCACCACCATTCCCACGGCCATTCCCTGCACCCAGGGGGCTCTGTCAGTGCCACCAGGACCCCTTCTCTTCCAGAGGTTCAGGCTTTTCTTTGCACACAGCTTGAGGTGCTGCTGCGTGGTCACCAGTTCAGTCCGTGGCTCACATCCCCCTCCCGGCTCCTGGAGCTTCATCAGAGCCTCTCTGATCCCAGGAAATGAGTTTTCCAAATGAGGCGTGCCCGGCCCATCGATAAGGAAGCATCAGGGCCAGCCCAGTTTCTTCTTTGCTTTCTTAGGCCCCATAATGGATGAGGTGTGCAAGGTGTCCCTGCCCACAGCAAGGGCTGGAACGAGATGGGCTTTAAGGTCTTCCAACCCAAACCTTTCCGGGATTCTGGGATTCCACGATAATTCCTCCCTGTTTCTGGCTGTTTGTTCCCAAAGCTGTGTAAAAATGTGGGTGTTTCCTGCAGCTCAGAGCTGCCTGGATCCTACATGTGTCCAGAGAGGAGGATCTGCCCCTCGGGTTTCCCTGTGTTTGCTGCATCCCAGCTGTGTCCCAGCTTCCCAGGGAGCACATCTCTACAGCTCCAAATTTACCCCCAGAAAGGGTCCCATCCTTGCACCCAGGGCAGACAGCAGCGGGGTTTGTTGCCTTCAGCACCATCAGGAGATCAATCCATGCATTAACCCAGCACTTCCCACGCAGGGCTCACCAGCTCCCTTTATCGTTCCCTTCAGCCCTGGGCTGCCTCGGGCCCTGAGCCCTTATCTGATCCATGGAAACCAGGATATCACGGCTCCTGAGCTCCTCCTGGGCTTCCCAAAGCCTGCCGTGAGTCCTGAGCTCCTCGTGATCTTCCCAAATCCTACCATGAGTCCTGAGCTCCTCCTGTGCTCCCAAATCCTGCCGTGAGTCCTGGCCTGCTCTGGCCCTGGGAAGTGACATAAGTTCGTTCTGCTGATGAGAACAAGGGACAAGGTGTCACCCAGCCCTGCAGGGACACGGAATAAAGAGCACTTTCCATCCACACAGGATGATGGACTGCAGGGATAGAGGTCTCCTACAGTCCCCGTTTGAGCACTGGGTATAGATGTGTTTACACCGGGTTTTTTACTGGTTTAGTGATCGAGTCCCACCACGGGACTTGGCAGAACTCCTCTCAGGTGGGTGCAGCCCGAAGTCCTTCCCAAGGCTTGAGGAACTGGGCGTCACCCCAGCCAAACCCGGCCTTGGAGAGCCTGGGGGGAGCTGCTCATCCCAGGGCTCTGCTGCAGAATCGCCTCCCTTTGGGCACGGCCCGGTGTTCGGGAACAGGGCAGGATAACGGGAGCGCAGGGCTTCCAAGGGCCTGTGGCACCGGGACCTTCGCTGAGCTCCCCTCATCCATCTCCATCAATCCTCCCCCTCACGTGCCCCAGTTTGGTCTCTGAAGCAGCTCCCTTCCTCTTCCCCCTCCCCTCCTGCTGCCCCCAGCACACACCGGCACATTTCCCTTTCCTTAAGCAAACAATTTTCAGATTTAACAGTGAACTGGGAGAAGACAATGTGGCCTGGCCCCTTATCTGCCACTATCTGCTCCCGACAAGCTGCGGGCCCAGATTGGGCCTGCGGGAGATGCCGAGTGTTTATGGGCCGTGGGAGGGAGGGACGGCAGGGGAAATCTGCTGGGGGAGATAAGTCCAGGAAATGGGGCTGGTGGCTGGAGCAGAGTCAACAAAGCCGAGCGAGCAACCGGACACCTCCGGAGGCCCGTGGATGTGAGTCAGTGTCACGATTCTGTCACGACTCTGCCACGACTCTGCCACGACTGCAGCTCCCCAGAGAGCAGAGCAGGCTGGCCTGGGGCAGCTGCTGTGGAGAAGGGAAACATCCTGATCTCCTCACACACTGGGAATGTTTTCCAGTGGGGAGCCCAAACTGAAGCTCCTCAATCCTGAAATGAACCCCTTGGTTTTGCAGGACTGGGAGCGCGAGCTGGGCCCACCTCTGGGCGGGGTGGGTCACACCCACGGATGGGGTGTTTCAGGTTTATAATGTGCTGTGTAAATCTGGGGGCTCCCTGGGCCCCAAAGGATCGCCTGGTCTTTGTCCATGTGCCACCAGCGTGGCTCAGAACCCACAGCACGAGGCAGGAGCTGCTCACATGGGCACCAGGAGGTTTTTATGACCACCAGGATGGTTTTATAACCACCTGTTATCCCCATGTGCACAAGGGGTTTGGTGGTAACTGGAAAAGCGTGTGGGCTCGTCTGTAATGTATTTCAAACACGAAAATATCTGGGCTAATTATATCCAAGAACAGCAGCTGACATTGTTCTGGCAGCCCAAAAACTGTCGTAAGCATGGCTGTGGGATGGAAAAGTGAGGTTTGTGTGCTCTTCCTCTGGAAAACCGGCTGGAGGAAGCTTTCATGCTCTGATGGCTGTTTCTAAGCATGAAAACTTCGGCAAACTCCGTTCTTTGGGGCAGATGCTCTGGTTTTATCTTAAACTCTGTAATTTAGGACAGACCCTTCACATCTGAGCTGCTGAGGGGAAAGAGCGGAGTGCCACTGGTGTCCAGCTGCAGAGCCCTGGGCCACCCCAGCTCTGTCCTGGGTCAGGTTTTACTGACTGAATTCTGAGTTCACGGCATTTCCATGTGGTTGGGTGGTGGGGTTTTTCTCCAGCCCTGGTTTGGACGCTGCTTTTCCGCACTCACCCTGCTCCAGCATCTTCAGGCTTTCCTGCTGGAAGGTGCTCCTGCTGTTGCCCCACTGTCCCAGGATTGCTGTGCTCAGGCCATGGGAGCTGAACAGGGCTCCAGGACCTGTGCCTGGCCCTGGCATCTCTGAGGGCATTCACAGAATCCCAGGATGGTTTGGGTCGGAGGGACCTTGAAGCTCCAGTTCCATCCCTGCCGTGGACCCCAGGATGTTCCTCAGGTGCTTTCCATCACTGGCACAGAGGAAGCCAAGCCTTCCCTCCCCCTATCCTACGGATTCCTCTTTCACCCCCACACCTTCCCCTGTGAATCCCAGTTTCATCCCCTCTACGCTTTGCTGTCTGAGGCTGGTGGAAGATTCCCTGCCCAGAGCAGGAGGTGATCCTCAAGTTCCCTTCCAACCCAAACCCTTCTGTGGAACCTGCCTTTCTCCCATCTCCTCTCCTTGCACTTCCTTCTCATCCCAGACACTTTCTTTGGCCCATAAATTGGTCAGAGCTGCCCCCAGCCTTTCCTGCTGTCCCTATTCCGGTCGGGATGGCCGGGAGGTGCCATCAGAGCCCTGACACGGAGCCGTTTCAGCAAACTCTCCCTTGGTGACATCAGCCAGGGAGATTTCCCAGATCACGGCTCCTCTCCAGCTGGGAGCGTTATTCCCCCACAGAGCCCCTTCCCAAGGAAAGGCTGCTCCAGCGGCAGTGGGCAGGGAACCCTTTGATCTGCCTGGAGCCCCTACACTGTTGGGGACGGTGGGGAGACAAGGGCCAAGGTATCAGAGCACTTCAAGGGACAGCCCCGTGTGGGAAGGGCTGGAAAACACCATTTTTCTGGATTGTTCGAAATTTCCTCTTTATTTATGGTCCATCTGATTCAAAAGGAAACCTTCTCAGTGGAGGAGTGGGATGGGAAACACACTTCCATGTCAAACCCTTGGAATCGCATCAAGCTCCTGCTTCTGTCACTTATTTCCCTTGAATTCACCTTGGGGTTGGGGATTTTTTATTCCTTTTCATTCCTCCAGCTGTTTATGTAGCCTTTGGGTGGAGCTGCCTTTCTCCTCCCTCCCTTCCCTCCTGCTCCCCTCCTGTGCCAGCCACAGTGGATCTCACAAGGTGAGATATTTCCAAGGAATTAATCTCTGGGACAAAATCACGGATGCATTTACTTGGTTGGTTGTTTTTCTGTGGAGATCAGAGCAGGTGGAGCCCCTTCAGAGCTCCAGAAGGATCATCAGGGGCTGCCTGGTCTCTCCTGAGCAGGAGAGCTCAAGCCCAGGTTGGCCAGGGAGGCTCCAAGGGACAATCAGGACAAGAATTTATGGTTTTGCTGTAAAAAGAAAGAGGAAAGAAGCAATCCCAGAGTGAGCAAAGGCTGTACAAGGAGGGGGAGCTGTACCAGAGGCAAGGACAACCTTGCCTCAAGTTTTATATCCCAAAAAAGAAGATTTTTATCTCTTCTAGAAGAGGTGCTTCATGTAAAATTTACTAAAAAGCAAAGGAACAGCCAATCTCGCAGAGAACCTGGGGTCACGGCCACTTCTCTTTCCCGAAGAGGCAAAACTCTGCTGGAGGAAGAGGTTTGCTTTTCATTCCTTTTCCTTCTTTTCTTCTGTTTTTCTGGTCAGCATCAGCTGGGCAGGGATCTCTGTGGTGAGGGGAGCTCAGAGGGGTGGCAGTGCTGTCACCAGGGGCCACCTAGGTGCCACTGCGAGGTGTGACATCGGGGCCCGCGGGGGGCCTGCTGCTGAAGGGGCTGAACGCAAAAATCCTGGGAAAAAAGAGGAGTCTCCAGGACAGAGAGGTCCCAGGAGAGTGGGGCCTGCTCAGGAGGAGCAGAGCTTGTGTGGGGTGAGGGATTCCTGCGGGCTTGTGGGATTCCTGTCCTGGCTCTGCCACAGGGATGAAATTCATGTCCTTCCTCTGCCACTGCAGGATGAGATCCCTCTGCCACAAGAATTCCTGTCCCACATCTGCAATGGGGATTTGATCCCCCTGCCCTGGGATTCCTGTCCCACCTCTGCCACTGCAGGACTGGATCCCTCTGCCCCAGGATTCCTGTCCCACCTCGTCGCACCCCACTGCCATGGGGCCTCAGGTCTTATCACCCCATCCCTGCTCTTTCCTTCCTGCCTTTTGTCCGTGGAGCTTTCCTTGTCCCGGAAATGTCACCGTAACCCTCCCACCCCACCCCACCCCACCTCGGGAGGATCCCTCGAAGGACTGGTAAAAACCCCCATGGACTGAGGCTCGCACCAGTCCCCAGCCCAAACTGGCTGAACGGGAGTTCCGTGACATCCCGCAGGCTGTAAATCATTAAATCATTTCCTCGGATGTTCATAAACACCAGGACTGGAAACGCCGATGTTTTGTAAATGATCAGGGCTTTAACAACACCAAACGCCCACTTTTGGTCACTTCACAATAAACACTCCTTGAAATAAATACTCCAAACGTGTCCTCAAATCCAGACAGTGAAAAGAGAAAGGTTCTCGTTCCCATTAACAGACAGGGAACAAGGAAATTAAAATTCCTGGGGCATTCATGAACCTTCACCTAACATTCCTTTTTCAGGAATAATATAGAATCCAACAATGACAGCAATCCCTTTTTCCCTATGCACTCATTTTATCTCTGGAACTAAAGCTTTCCCCATGTTGTGATAATGATTTTATCAATAATTTATGATTATTTATTTGAATACTCTGATCACATCCATCACCAATATTAGGGTGAAGCGTATTCTATTTCAAAGGTGTTTTTCCTGCTAGAGAGTGATTTAGCAGAGCTGAAATGTTTTCCCCAAAAATATTTACAGCGAGTTTGCTGATTTTCAGTGGAATTCATCAAAGTGCCTTTAATGATTAAATTAATTAGTGGAAATGAAAGAGCAGATTCTCACTGAAATGGGGCTTTCTGAGCTCTCTGAACGAAACTTTTTGAGATGGTAATCTATGACAGAAAATCTTTTTCGTGCTAAAATTCTAAATTTGTCCTTCCTGTCAATGGAAAATGAAAATAAATTTTAACAGGGAGGATTTTCCTCCCAGACTAATAATTTAATTTCAGGAATAGGGCTCATTTTAATTCAATTTAACTGCTTCAGCTATGCAAAAGTACCTTTGTGGCAGATGCTGCCTAAAGATAGCACGGGGAAAAGGCAGAATTCGCAGCCACAGAGGGCTCTTATCTCGTCCCCAAGCTCCCCAGCAGCACAGCAGATGCAAACCCGGATGGACACCTCTCCATGGCGGCTGTTTCACCATTTCTGCCCCAAATCCAGGAACCAGGCGGGTTCAGGAGCCTGGTTTCATTCCCCCTCCTGGCCGCGCCTGTGGGATGTGAAGTTTGCGTCTCTTGAAGCACCAAGCGCCAGTCCCTGCAGTGGGAGCAGGATGTGGAAGGTGTTCGGGATCCTTCATCCCTGTGGGGTTCGGCCCTTGGTCACGGCTGGATCTCCCTGATTTTCGCTCCCAAACACCCAAATCTGGGTGTCGTGGTGGCCAATTTCACTGGGACCGAGTCATCACCTCACCTGTGGCTGCTCTCCTTGGCCACGGGCCCAGGTTTTGAGGTGACGATGAATTTTGGGAGAGGAGCGGGGGCAAAACAAGTTGTCGTCATTATTTCCCCACAGCACGTGGACACGGGGGTGGCCAGTTAAAAACCCCTCATTTTCCTGCCAGGAGAGAGAAGCTGCAGCCCAGCAGCGTGTGTGTGGTTCCACGTCAAGCACTGGAGCTCCATCTGCCTTCCCAGACTTTCCCCTTCTTCCTAATTAACATGTTGAGGAATTTTAAAATGTAATAAACATGATTTCCAAACAAGCCGAAAGGAAAGCTCGCTCCTCTCCGGTTTGATGTAAACATTTACAGCGCGGCTCCATCCTTAAACAGTTAATCTTATAGCGACCTATTAAAATAAAATGAATTGTGTTATAATTCATCCTAAAGCAACCTCGGGCTGAGTGGATCAGGTAACTCCTGCTTTTGCAGCCCTCATGACGTTTTTAATCAAATTCAGCTGTAATTGCTGGAGCATTCACATGCCTCTTTTAATACCCTGCCTCCATTTGGGACTCGTATGAGTCTGTTTTCTCTTAACGGAGCTAATAAATAGAAAACATGAAAAGAGCGCATTTTGCGGGGCTCGGAGCTTTTGCACAGCTCCGTTTGTCGCGGCAATCGTCTGCTGGGAGCGCGGCACTTGTCCGGTCCCCGCGCCTGGGATAAAACCCCTTGTGAGGCTGAAGCCGCCGGTTTTGTGCCGCTCGCACCCCGTTAAAGGGGACAGGGACGCTGCTCCTCTCCCCTGCCGCGGGAGCCGAAGCGAGGATTTCATCGGCATCTTTAAAAAATCACCGCCGCTGATGGATGCTGAAACGCTGCTTACGAACAAGTCACCCGCGGTTTGGGGAGGAAAACTTGAAATGCGGGCTGTGCCTCCGAGATGTTCGTGTAAACAAAACCCCTGCAACTTTCCCTGCCCGGGAGAGCAGGGGGGCGCTGAGCTTGGGGCTTTTTTTTTTCCGTCTCCGACGCTCCAGCTGTTTCCAATTTGCCAGCAATTTTCTTCTGGGCTAGTAAAGCTCCCAGGATGGCTGGAAGTGGGTTTGTCCCTCGGCTGTGGGGTTTGGTTACAAGGGGCAGCAAACCCAGCTCGGGATCCGTGGCAGGCGTTTCCCCTGAACTTGGGAGTGCTGCACATCCCAAATTCCTGTTAACGCCAACCTTTAAAGGTGATTTCATTGCAGGTTGTGCGTGTGCTCGGGGGTCTCTGCCGGAGCCGGGCTGAGATTGCTGGAAAATGAGAGGAAAATGAGAGGACGGGGCAGAGATGCACACGCGGGTTCCCTGCAGCGCCAGGAAAACGGGAAGAGGCGTCGGGGAACACGAGAGCAGAGCCCTCGGGGCTCCTCCCGTGCGCCGTGTTCGGTGTAATTCACACGTGGAAACGTGAGAAAAGAATGAGCGATGGCTTTGAAACGTGAGCCCGTTCGGTCCCCGGCCGGCTCGGCTGTGCAGAGCTGCTCCCATCCCCGCAGAATAATGAGATTAAGGCTTGGAAAGAGCATTTTTAACCCCGTGCACGCGATTTTTAAAAAGCCTTTAATGATGACAACGCTGCTTTTGATTTTAGAGGGTTTTTTTCCCCTATTCCCTTTCTCTCCTGTTTGTTCCCCGACCCCTTCTCTCCTGCACACTTCGCGAGTCCCTCCCGCCGCTTTGCTTTTCCTTCCATCCCAAGGCAGCTTCTCCCTAAAATCCCCGTCCCCTCACCTTGAGGGAAAGGGTTTCTCCCGCCACAAACAACAACAAATTATAACAACAACAAAGAATCCCAAGAATTTCCATATTAAAAAGCGGCGAGCTCCCTGGTTGCTGGGTCCGGGTCTGAGTCTGTTTTCCTTGGAAATTGGGAGGAATGCTAAACGCCTCGTCTACCAGCGAGTAAATTGTGTGCGGAGCTCAAGGCACGGCTCCCAGGTTGCCCTTTCACCCCTTTGCTTTATATGTTCCTCTTATTAAGGAGAAAAATGTTTCAATATGTTGGAATTTGGGGCAAAGCCGGGAAGGGGAGAAAGAGAATAGAGAATGGGAGAACATTTTCCGAATAGTTTTGGTAACCCTTCTGGGGGTTGCATTTTAAAATTGATGTTGTACTAAAATCCCTGGAAGTTCTTGCCCAGGTTAGCGCAAAGTATTGTCTGCGAAGGCTTCTGAGGTGACAAAATGCACCAGGAACGTGAGTCCGATGGGGAAAAAAACATCCCTGGATTGAAGATATGTTTCCTCTCCCTCCTGAACGCGTTAGTATTTGATAGGCTCTTATGAAATAGCTAAAAAGACCTGGAGATTCGGCTCGCAGGGAGAAATGCGGAATTTGTGATCCAAAAGAGTCGTTTGGAGCCGATTCCATCCCGCTTTTCCAGCCGCGGGCATCTGCAGCGTGCTCCGTCCCGCTGCAGGGGGAAATGGGTTAACTCTTTTCTAGGTAAGAGTCAGGAAAAAAACCCTCAAAATCAAGAACGATGATTTAAAAACGGATATTTGAAACTTCCTTATTTTAAAAAGGGAGATTTAAAGTAGCACTTGAGCTCCACTCAGCGTCTCTTCTCGGCTTGACTCCTCAGCAATATTTTTTTTAAGTTGTGAATTTTTTTCCTTTTTTTTTTTTTTTTTTTTTTTTTTTTTTTTTTTTTTTTTTTTTTTTGTGTGTGTGTGTGTGTGTGTGTGTGTTGTTTAAAGTCGCTCGTAGCGCCAGGAGGGCTCATGGGGCGAGGATGTCCCATGGCCACGAATAGTTGGAGGGAACAGCTGGAATATTGATAAGGGGGGCAAACGGAAATCAAATGAGAAGTAGAGGGCAGAGAAGCGAGGGAAAGGAAAGCAAAGCACGTCCTGGAGCCGCGAGCAGCACAGAAGCCCCCTGAGGAAATGCCTGCTTGATGCAGCCTGTCTGGATGGGCTGGGAATTTTAACTTCAGCGCTGCTCTGGATCCAACGAGTTGAAATCTCTCTTCTCCCTGCAAAACTGCAGCGGCGAGAGCAGGGATCCACAGCTGGCGGGGACCTTTGGCTTGGTCTCAACCTGGATCTTTACAAACTGCTCTGCCGCTGGCTGAGGGCAGAGGGTCTGAGAGGTGAGTCCTGGCAATCATAGCAACGAGAATAAGCGATTCTAAAAGGAGTTTAAGAGGCCTTTTTCTGTCGCGGCTGACGCTGGCAGGGCGAGACGATTGATAAATAATCCACTGCAGACTCTCGAGAACCGGCTCCAAAATATGCAGATGGATTTATTTACATGCACAGGCGTAATTACAACGGGGAGGTAAAGGAGGCGGGGGGGACCCTAATCAGGGGTAAAGAGGGGACCGGGGGAAACCAATATGGGAATCCTTGACCCCAGAAAATTTACTGGCGAGGCAAAATTACCTCGTCCCTCCACTCTGCCTGCCCCCACCTCCCGGCGCAAGTTCAGAAGCAAAAGAAACTGGAATGTGTTAGGAGGGAGGACGACAGGAAAAAAAGAATTGTACTTATCAGAAACACATTGTCCGTCTCACAGCCGCTTGCCCTCCCGTGCCAGCTGGACGCGCAATAAATACTTGAAAAAATCAATAAAAGGGGGGTTACGTGCAGATAGCGAAGTTTTATTTTCCAGTTGTTGGGCTGTGGGGTTTCTTCCTCGGTTTGGTTTNCCCTGGGCTCCGAGGAGGTTTCGGGGGCGTCCCCGGGCTGTGCGGGGGCGCAGCTCCAGCGGCCGGGCAGCTTCATTAAGGCAGCTCTGTAATTAACCCCGGGGCTGGCTCGGGTTAGAGCCGGACAAGCCGCGCTGAAGGCGCAGTCAGGACCCCACAGCTTTTCCCCGAGAGCTCGGAAAAAACCCCAACGCCCCCAGCCCGGGGTGCAGGCCGCTCGCGCGCGGCTCTGGGCGCATCCCTCTCACCCTGTCGGGTCCCTTTCCTGCCGTCATTCCTGGGTCAGTGCCCGACTCCTGCCTTCCGTCCCGGGAAAACGGGACGGGACAGGAGCGGCAGGCCGGGGATGCTTCTTAATGATGCACTAATTACACCTCGCTAATTACACTTAGCTGATTGTTTTCTGGCGCGTTCCAGAAGGGCTGAAGACACAAAGAGGGGCGGGGAGGACAAATGAAATCGGTTGTCGGATGTTTCGGTGGCTGCGGGTCTGTTTTCCCACACACCGGCCCACTTTTCACCATCGTTGTTCATCTCTGCGTCTCTGTGGTGACGATTTTGGGGGTCGGAGGCAAAAATACCCGCCCCGTTCATCAGGACCTCATCGAGTGTTAGGAGCACAGAAAGTCTGAGATAAAGGCTGAGCAGGACCCGAAATAGAAACGGGACTGACAACCCCGAGGATTCCTTTGATATTTGCAGCCGTGCTTCCATTCGGGATATTTTTTAATTTATGGTTTAATTATTGCTGGTGAGGAAGGTTCTTTAAATCAGTCGGGGCCGGTGGGTTAATGGCTCGGGATGGTTTCAATGAGCCGGGAAAGGCAGCGGCCCCTCGCTCAGCCCAGGGAAACCTCGGGGTACGAGTCAATGGGGTTAACTAGGCTCGACATGAAAACACGAGTATTTCAGCTGGCTTTTAATTGTTGGCTAAGAAATTCAGTTAATCAAATGTCAAACGTTTCCCTCCGCTCTGGTCAAAAGTGAAGAAGGCTCTTTTCCTGAGGAGGAGGGGGAATCCAAAGGAAAAGCAAAAAAACCAGAAATGAACCCCTGCTCTCCGAGTCTCTCACTTGATTTCAGTTGCTGTGTTGATGGGCTTCTCTGTCCTTTAAAAGTTACACTTAATGTGTGATCATTCCCCTCTAAATTTTAGTACCAATCTTATTATTTAAACCACGCTTTATTCCTTTACTTTTCTATATGCATATACATGACCTGGAGTATTTGTATGATCTATTTCAGGTCAAATTTAGGACCTTTAAATATATCTAATAAACCAGTAAGGATGTTTCAGACTGTACCAGACACTTCGTCTTACGTCAAGGTAAGACATGACAGCATCTTTAAACAGGTAATGTCAAAAATTCCACTCCTCCCCAATTCACGGTTGTTTGTATTGGTTGAAAATCCTGTTCACTTTCTGACTGAATTCAGCAGGAAAAAAATCCCTTGATCTTTGGTGGGAGAGGGGGCAGAGGCTGAAATACCGAATTTATCATTTTGGAAATGCGCAGGGTTGAGTTAAAAGTTGTGTCTTCTGGGGCAAACGATGGGTTCAGGTGGGATTGTCTTTTCTCCTGCATCGATGCGGGGTTTGCTGGGTTATCCTACGGTCAGGGTGTCCTGGATCCCAGTACAGTCCTGGTTTATTGCTCTGGAACCACCCCCACCATGGGGCTGTGCTGCCGGGTCATACCCCAGGGTAATATCCCAGAGGTCCCTCACTGTGCTTCCTTGGATTTCCTCCCCATTTTCTGCTCTCCCAGCCCCCCTTAATCCCAAACCAGAGCAAAATCTCATTTCTCCTCTCCGCCGTGCCAGCTCCTGAATTCCTTGTGCAGGATGGTCGGTGGAGTTGTGTGGTTCCTGAAAGGTCCATTTCAGAATGGATTTAGAGGGGGAAATGCCGAATGAGTTAAAGGCAAACGTCTCTTGCAGCTGCTGCAGCGATGGATTGTCACACCAGGCAGTGCTCTGAAACACTGGGATTTCTTTCCATGCTCCTGGTGGTTTTCCTTGAGCATTTCCATGCAATTTAGTGGGAAAATTAACTTCAGTTGTTTTGGTTTTGAAATGATATTACCAGATCTTGCACCCTAAATACTTGTTTGCATGTATATATATTTATTTCAGTTTAAAAGGTGGATCTTACTCTGTATTTTGATGGGCCACTTCTGCCTCTTTCTTTTTTAAAGACTAAAACAGAAACCAAAGCAGGGTTGGCACAGCCCTGTCCCTTTATACCTCAGCTGAGCTCTGTATTATATTTGACATCATATAGGGTTTTTTTCACAACTGTTCCCAAGAATGTAAATAAACCAAGCCTGGGACATCTGGGTTACACGTTCGAGGCAAGCCCTGCATGCAGCAGCACTTAGGGAAAATCTAAACCACAACCTCTCCCGTCCCTGAAGAAACACAGGATGGTGTTAACTAGAGCTGGGTGGATAATTTGTAATGAATAATTTATTACAGGAATTCGGCCTCTCTTTTTTTCCCTTTCCCTCTCTCAATGATCCCAAATCAGTTGGGATTTTCATGGGCGCCCACATTATTGGGGATGATTCCTGTGCATGATCCCGAGGTTATGGCACGGTTTGGGTGGCTTGGTGGACCATCAGCAGTGGAAATGCCAGCTCGGGATGATCCCAGGTCAGGTGGCATTGGATGAATTTGTGCAGCTGCTCCACAACAGATCCAACCAGGAATGGGCAGGATTCCCCGCTGCGTTGGTATCCCCCAAATCCCACTCCCATCTCAGTGTTTCAGGGAATGTTGGTGAGTTAAATTTGCTCATTAAGTTCTGGACCAGGTTCTGGAGTGACAGAAACTCTGTGGAAAACAGCTGAAATTCAGGTCTGGGGAAGGCAAATCCCCTCCGAGCCCAAGCAAAGGAAGATGCTCCCCGGCGTGGGACTGGCTGTGGAGCCTGCTGCCTTTGGAGCTGGGTGTGGGCAGTGCTCCGGGACGCTCCCTCTGCAGGGAGGAGAGGAAGGCCCTGTGCCATCCTCCGGTGTGGTGCCACCGCCCTGGCTGGGGAGGCAGATACTGGGCTGCTCCAGCTAGGAGCAAAATTCCTTTGGAACTGAGTGGAACTGAGAGCCAGGCATGAATCACTGAACGTTCCAGCAGGCCCGAGGGAGCCCGTCCGTATCTGTGCCGGGGCAGCCTCCTCGCGAAGCGCAGTCCAGCGGGAAAAGGTGGGACAGGGCCCTCTTCCCAGAAGTTTGTGCTGTACCCACCAGGAAGAGCTCCCCAGGTGGGACTCACGGTGTGGAGGGAGGGGTGAGCTGTGGGGTGCTGGGCTCTGCCCCTAACCCAAGCCTTCCTCCTCAGCTCTTGTGGGTTTGGGCAGGGATTCTGTGTCTGCTGTTTTGTCCTCAGAGCTTCTCCCACCCCGACTGGTGGCACTGGGGGAAGGATTTGTTCCTCTGCTTAAAAACATCAACGGGATTTTGGTGAAGTCTGATCCAAAATCTTCTGGAGACAAAGGAAATGTCTGCCACCAACTCTCAATGGCTTGAGCTGGGCAGCACTGTCCCAGTGGGACCGAATGGTGCCTGGGCAGCTCAGAGCTGCTCATAAAAGTGGGAATGTGGTGAAATTCAGGGAAGTTTGACCCTTAAACACATGGGTGAGGTCAGTCTCTGCCCCTCAGAGTTCGGTGGCAGCTTCCAGTGACTCAGATGGGTCCAGAGGGAGCAGAGAGGTGCCGGCAGTGCCCGAGTTATCCCCACAAGAGCTGGGGTTGGTGAATGTTCCAGGCAGTGGGCAGCGCGGGTGTGGATGCGCTCCCCGTGGAGCGAGCTCGGTGCTCCTGAGCAGGGCCCCCCAGCTCTCACTGCTGCGCCTCCCCATCTCACAGAGCGGCTGCAGCCGAACCGGGGCTGGTCCCACCGAGCCCCGCTGCCTTCCCTCCCTCCCTGCTTCCCCACACCCACCTGGGAGGGCTTCCCAAGCTCTGGGGAGCACGGGGTTTGAAAAGCAGAAGATTGAGAGAAGACTGAGTCCCAATTCCTTTCTCTTTCTCCGTTTATTCTTCTTCTTGTTATTTTTTTTTGTGTCACTCTTTCTCCACAAAACCTTATTCACTGTCTCATGGACGGGAGAAGTATTTTCTTCATTACTTTTGTGGGATGTGGTAGGATTCCACCAGGAAAAGAGAGGTTGGGATTGATCTTTCCTACAAATCCTCCCCAGCAGATGGACAGGGTGCATCAACTCCAGGTTTCCTCTGGGCCTTGGACAGAAAATGCCTCGTCTCTGCAGGCTGGAGCCCAGAGGGGGTTCCACAGGAATTCCCAGGAGGAACAAACTCACCCAATACCCTGTGAGCACCTCCAGGCCACGGGGTTCTCATCACAGCTTTCCAAACGCAGGCTGAGGGGCGAGGTGAGGGAGCTGCAGGAGGATTTCATTTGAAAACGCTTTGTTTTAACAAGGATTTTTATGTGGAGTCATTCGGATTGGAGCTCTCAGTGCTGGAACCTCGATTTCCATCACAGCACAGAGAGGGGATGGAAAGCACTGATAACAGATCCCATAGAACTCCTGACACAGGAACCCAATCCCACAGAACTCTTGACACAGGAACCCAATCCCACAGAACTCCTGACAGTGGCACCCAATCCCATAGAACTCCTTACAGGGTACCTGATCCCATAGAATCTCCTGACAGGGGTACCCAATCCCAAAGAGCCCCTAACACGGGGTTCTCTCTCATACCCACTTATTTTAGCAGCATTAGCTCAATGGAGGGCTGGGAATTCATAGAAATAAAAAAGAATTTTAATCCTTCGTGGCTGATTCTGCAGAACTACTGAGGAATTTCTGTCCCTCAGACCATTAGAGGCTGACTGAGCTGTGAGAAACTCACAATTCACTGTGTGTCAGAGGGTGCCAATTTCATCTGAACACGGGGACTTGACTTCAGGGAATGAAACACGGAATATAACTGGGAAATGAAATGTTAAAAGAAGACGGCGACTGGGGGGACACGGAAGGAATTAGGGCCGCAAGCAAAGCACCATGACCTCTGAATGCTGATTTTTTCATTATTCCCATTGCCACGAGCTCCTTGGGGCACAGCAGCCCTCGCTCCCCTCCTGCCCCGCCAGTCGGTGGTTTCAGATCCGTGGAAAGGCGGCACGAGAATCGTTCTGAGGGTTCATTATTCACCCGCGCTTTTCTTCTGCCCTTGGGCAACGCCCGAATGCTTCGTGTGCCCCTCTCTCGCCTCCTCCTTGCACACTCAGCGCTTCTGCTTTCGCTTCCCGTGCCCTGCCCTCCACGAGGCAGCCGGGGCCGGGGTGAGCCTCTCCCCCTTCCTGCTCCTGGAGCCCCTTCCCTGCTCCTGGAGCCCCTTCCCTGCTCCTGGAGCCCCTTTCCTTCTCCTGGAGCTCCTTCCCTGCTCCTTGAGCCCCTTCCCTGCTCCTGGAGCTCCTTCCCTGCTCCTGGAGCTCCTTCCTGCTCCTGGAGCCCCTTCCCTGCTCCTGGAGCCCCTTCTCTGCTCCTGGAGCCCCTTCCTGCTCCTGGAGCCCCTTCCCTGCTCCTGGAGCCCCTTCCCTGCTCCTGGAGCTCCCTTCCTGCTCCTGGAGCCCCTTGCCTGCTCCTGGAGCCCCTTCCCTGCTCCTGGAGCCCCTTCCTGCTCCTGGAGCCCCTTCCCTGCTCCTGGAGCTCTTTTCCTTCTGGAGCGGGGTTCCCGCTTTAAGCCCGGCTTTAACGCAGCCCCAAGGTTTGCGGTGCAGCACAAAGAAGGATATTCATGGAGGGAAAAGGGGCTGCGTGGCTGGGAACAATATTGAGTTTGTTCTTGCTCTCCCTCCGCCTGGAAAGTTTACAGAAGCCCGAAAGGAAGAGGGGGTAAATTCTTTTTTTAAGGACAAAACAGTGAGATTTTCTTTGGGGCGGGCAGTGCCAAGCCCTGGCACGGACACGTCCCTTTCCCGCCCAACAGGATCACAGGACGGGCTGCCAGGACAGAATATGCAGGGATTTCGTTGGGTTTGCGGCGGGACTGGTGCCTGACGGACCGAGCGAGGGCAAGGCGCTGCAGAGGGGTCAGCCCGCAGGTGCTCAGGGATGCGCGGGGGGAAAGCTGCCCGTGTTCCCAGGAACAGCTGGAGAACCCGAGCCCGGCAGGAAAGGGAAAACCAAAGCCTCCCTGGAGTGGTTTTTCCCCGGTCCGGGTGCTGATGTTCCTACTGAGTGCATCCTCCAGCGCTCCATCCGTTTTTGCTCATTCTTTTTTCCCTTTTCCCCATTCCTGGCATCCCGGAGGGTTTCAGTCGCTCTCCCCTGGGCTCGGCGGGCCGGGACAGGCACCTCCAGAGAAGGTGGGGACTGCAGCGGCTTCGGGGGCAGAAGCTGCTGTTACTTCCCACGTCACCCACCCTCCTCGGTCACTAATTCCGTGTGTTCCAAATCGTTTCTCTTTATTTTCCTTTTTGACACCCATTTCTGAGGGCGCGAACGCTGCTGAACTGCCGGGCTTTAGCAAGTCCTTGATGAACGCCTTGTGACAACTCGGCGCTCGAGGATTTCGGTCTTGTTTGCACCGACCTCTCTGCTTTAAGGAGGAAAATCCCTCTCCCTGTCCCCGAGTGCCGCCTTTTCCTCGTGCTCAGCCCCCGCGCTGCCAGGGAAGGGCTGGCATTGCTCCTTCCCCGCTTTACCTTCAACACACGGCTTGAATTGAAGTCGAGGTGGGAGAAAAGTTGTTTTTCTCCCGGAACTATGGCGTGTTGGAGCTTTCTAAAATAAACCAGACTCCTGGGCACAAGGGACGAGCTTTTGCAGTGACCTCCGTCTTTAGGCAGCAGAACCACCCCCCCTCCCCAGCTCCGCGACCTTTTAATGGCTCCATTCTTTCCCGACTTTCAGAAAAACGCCCCCCTGCCAATATGCTGGACCCAGGGAATTTTGTATTCCAGCCTTCCCTACGCTCTCCCGGCCCCGTGTTTAGAAGGAGAGGAGGTGTGGAGGGAGAGGGCAGCAAAAAGGGAAAAAAAGAGAGAGAGAATGCTAAGGGGGGAAAATGCTTTAAATCTTTCCTGTAAATCTGCAAATATACGAAGTCTGAGCAACAAATTCAAAGCAGGCACGGCCGCCTGAAGAGAAGTTCGAGAGAAATATTCTGTTCCATTCAAGCGCATCAAGGGTCTCGCTGAAGTCTTGTTTGGCTAAGGTCAGACGAGACTGGGTTCTCCAATAAAAATAAATCTCAAATTAATTATGGCCTCAAGCGAGGGGCCAGACGTTCGGAGCTAGTGCACTGCAGTCTGTTTTTTTGGCCTTCGGTATTTTTGTTTTTTGTGCCTCAGCTTTTCAATAATTGCGGGGTGGGGGAGGGAGGGACGGCGGGGGCTGTTTTATTGGGACATGGAACTCAAATAAAAGCGGCCGGGACTCCGCTCGCCCCGCTCGCCCCTCATTGCGACGCAGCTTCAAAGCTCCTGCATCTTCTCCACCCCACTTTTAAGACTTTAAGTTTTACTTAGTACCGATTAGCGGGGAATAACTTCCCGGGTTCAGGTTCCCGAATCTCCTGCGCTGCTCCTGTGGGGAGGAGGGACCCGATCCTTCAGTTCTGCGGCTGGAACATTCTCCTGATTCCCTTTTATTGCTGCAGCTGAAAAGCGGAGGTTTGCCCAATTAGTTGCGTCTAAAACTGGGATTCGTTTCTGGGGATCAAATCCCAGGGCTGCATTTCGGGCTTTTTGCTTGTAAGAATGTGGGGTTAGAAAACAAACAAAACACGCCGCGTGTTCCTTCCTGCGGCAGGGTCGGTGCCAGAGGAAAGGCAGAGCCGGGGATTTTAAACGTTCTCTGGAGCAGGGGGGGAGTTTCCCTCCAGTGAAGGATAAACCCTGTCCCCCTGCAAGTACAGAATGATGGGAATTACGTGTAAAGAGAATAGAATGTAGAGCAAGTTATCGAGAAAATAATACGATTAAATATATCGTGCACACAGTGTGCCCAGCGCAGGTGATGTGAGTGCACGTGTACTGAAATCTCGTTTAAGGAAGGGGACACTGTGCCACAGTTAGCGGAAGTGAGGCGCTTTCCAGCCACAAAGCCAGGGCGTGCACGTTTGGGGTTTCTTTGAGCTGCCCTCCCCATCACCGCGTTAGTTCCCAGCGACAGTTCCAGGCTGGGCTCAACGAGAGCTCAGCTGATGCTGTTGGGGTCAGAGAGGGTGACAGAAGCCCTCTCCCATCCTCGCAAAATCAGATTTCCAACCTGCAGTGGGCTCGGGAAGGTCTTCATTGTGTTTATTCCCAGGGAATAACTGGACGGGTTTAATTAGGAAGCGATGCCCGCTAATCCCGTGTGGGTGACAGACAGAAAACCCCAATCTTTGGGGTTCTGAGAGGGACTGGCACCGAACCGCACCGAGGGTTAACTCGTCTGGGTCTGGACACCAAACAGCTGCAGGCCACATCCCCCCGGTGGCTCCTCATTCCTTTCGTTCGCATCGCGCCAAACGCGGCGTTTTCACCTTCTCCGTGTGGGGCTGCAGCCGCTGGGACCCAGCCCTAAGGACGGGGAGAGGAGGTGGGGACGTGCCGAGAGCCTGAGACCGATATTGGACTAATTAAAAACGCCGCGCGACAATTCCGTTCCATCCATTAACGGAGTGAAAGAGAAAAATAATAATAATGATAATAATTGAGGAGTAACTGGTTTCTACCAGCCCGTCCCGATGGAAGCATTTGAAATCTTCCGTGGTTGCCAAGATCAAATGATTTTCCAGATGTCTGGTGGTGACCACATTAAACAGATCCTAATTCCTCTGCTGTACGTACACGTGCATCCAAAGGGCGAGCAGCAGACCCAGAGCGGCGCGCATTGCTCAGCCCCGTGCCCGGCTTTCCCCTGCCTGTCTCGGCTCCCTTCTTCTTGGGTAAACTCACTTCAATAACAGTTAAATACTCAGTTCAATAGCAGTTAAAAACTCAGTTCAGTAACAGTCCAAACCTCAGTTAAATACTCAGTTAAAGAACAGTTAAATACCCAGAGTCACGGCACAAGCACCTAGGATGATTCAGAGCTTGGCGCACGAAGGTTGTGAATATTCCAGCTTTTCCCAAAAAGTTTGGCATAACTTCCAGGGTGGCTTTGGATTTGGTTTTGAATTTTTGTTTGGTTTTTTTGAAGGGGGGATTGTGTGTTGAAAAAAAAAAAAAAACCCAGAAAAAATAAAGCAAAGATTCTACTGTTCATTATTTGGGAGGAATATGGATTGTTCGGCTTGTCTTTAGAGCGTGCAACAGCTTCGCTCATTCCCTTATCTCCTGGATTCCCCCCAGTATTTCAGACCAAACACAGGAGGTGAAGCACGGAGCATCCCTGGCAGAGCCGGTATCACGAGTGACCCGAGCAGGCTCCGTTCGAGTCATCCCCAGACATGCAAAATAAGCCCCTGGGGGTCACGGTGCCCGTCTGGCCATAAAATGCAGAGTTGGGTTCCTAAAATATCTCCCGATGGGATGGCGGGGGGTCTGTTTGGCACCTTCCCGTCTTTGGGAGCGCGGGGGATGCGCGGCGGGGGCCGGATTTGTTTGTCCCTTCAGCCCGGAGCTGGGCAGAGGGGGTTTGGAGATGCTGGGCTCAGGGTGTTGGGCTCAGGGGGGGTTGAGGGTGTTGGGCTCCTGTCCCGTGAGCTGGGCAAGTTTTCAGGTGGTTCCTCCCCCGGATCCCCGGCTCTCCCCCACTGTCGGTCCCGCAGCCCCAGCTCAGAGTGCCCTGTGAGGTCCGTGGGTGACAGAGGCTCCTTCCAGGGGATTTTTTCCCCTTCCTTTCGCGGTTGAGATCCTCAGCCTGTCCTCTCCCTCACCCCCCACCCGCGTTGTTTGTCGGGGCCGGTGGAGAGCGTCGTCTAGAGAGGAAACCATTTGGGTTTTGAAAGGATGCTTTTCACTCTTCCCTTTAACCTCTCCCTTTTCTGCTCGGTGCAGCCTCCTGCCATGTGGGAACGCCGAGGAGTGAGCCAGGATCGGAGCACTGCCGGGGGGACGGGACAGAGGACAGGGAAAAGCAAGAGGAATGAGGAAAGCAAAGGGTTAACCGTGATTTCTTTTAATTGAACTCCAGTTTTGTGGCCCTAGGCGAGGGGGGACCTGACCCCGCTAGCAGCATCCAGATGTGCTGCTCTCGGGGGACCCCGGCGCAGACCCCGGGACTGCGGGGCAGACGGGGGAGGCCGGGGCTGCGGGGGCCGCGCTGTCCCTGCGCTCCCCCTTCACCTCCCGGCTGCGGGCGGCCTCAATCGCTGGCAAGCAGCGAGCCCGAAACCTCCAGGTCTGGTCACGTTCGGCCCCGTGTCTGCATCCGAACTGCAAAATTGTAGCTGAATTGATGAGGCTAATTTCAGAGGAGGGGGAGGGAGGGAGGGGAGGGAGGGGCAAGGGGGATCTGCGGCTCTCTCCTGCCGGCTCCGGGCTCGGAGAAATAAAGTATTAATAAGGCATCTCTGCCGCGGCCGGCTGGAAACACCGGTGGCATTATTGCATCTCCCCTTGGAAGGGGCAGGGGCAGGATAACTCTGGAGATTATTTTGCTTCCTCTCACCTCCCTCCCCGCGGCTGGACTAAAGACGGGGGGAAACAAAAAGCCTGGACACAAGCGGCACTGGACAAGGTAATGCTCTCCAGCGGCGCGCGGGGTGTCCTCCCGCCTTGACACTTTTCTTTCGTGGCTTCACCCTCCTCCTCCCCGCTCTGCTCTGCCCCCCGGTTTGTGGAAGTGGGGCACGAGGGACGCCCCGGCTGTTGCACGATGTGTTCAGCCGCTGGTTGTTTTGGCAAGGGCGGGGGGAGCTGGACAGGCGGGCATTGTCTCCTTTCCCCGGCTCCTTTGGAAGGGTTCGGCTTTTCCCGGAAAAAGGAAAACGCGCGTTTCTCCTCCGCGGCTCGCTCCCGTTTGAATGAGAGGCAGAATTGCACGTCAAGGGCTCGCCAGGTCTGAAGCGAGGTTTAAAGGCTGCTGGCTGAGGCGCTGTGTTTGCTGTGCGCGTCAGGAGCGGTAAATTCGGCTGTTCTGACGATTATTGTGAGGTTTTGACACTTTTGTCGAGTGGGGGGCGTCCCCCCCGCTCTCAGTGGGGTTTAACATCCCAGCGAGGAGCTCGCACTGCGAGAGGAGGCTGGGAAAGGACTCGGGGCACCTGAAAGAAACGATGGAAAACCATCCATCCCAGGGTTTTCCCTTCCCAGCCCCATATCCCACCCGGCGAGACGAGTGGGAGTGAGAGGAAGGGGCGAAAGTGGCCGAGAGCCTCGGCTTGCCCCAGCCCCTTCCGCAGCCCGCGTTTAATCCTGGGGCCGTCTGTCTGTCTGTCCTGCATTATTGCACTCACCACTCGCTCCTGGCACCCTCGGCTCACGCTCCGTGCTGGGAGGCGTGAAGGAGAGGGTTCGAAATACGCTTTAAATATGTTTTAATCGCCAGAGTTTTTCTTTTCTCCCTCCGCCTGCCGTCACCGAGTCGCATTTACGGTTTTCTCCCCTTAATTTTTCCCGGTGACTGGAAAACGCATTAATAAAAAAATCTGTGGGAAGAGACGGAAATTCAGTGAGTCAGGCTAAAGCTGCTCCAGCCAAAAGGAAAAAAAAATGGCAAAACCCCACGTTAAACCGAACTGGGGGATGACACAGGCGGGCTAACGCGGGCTGGGGTGCGAGGCGAGCTCTGCGCTGGCCGGGCTGTCCCAGCGACAAACAAGAGCTGTGACAGAGGTGGCCATTGTTCTGCCCCTTCTTATCTAAATGGAGCAAATATCCTGTATGTAAAATATATATATTTTCATCAAGAAGGCAGGACCAGCGTAGAGACGAAGGTTTCCTCCTCGAGTGACTTCACTTCCCAAAATTAGCAGAAAAAAACGTTTCATCCGGTTAACTGTCTCTTTTTCGCTCTGCTGCAACAACCAAAGTTAAAAAAAGAGAGAGACCGAGAGGGAGGGAGGGAGGGAGGGAGAGAGGGGGAGAGGGGGTACGGAGAGACAAACGAAACCGCTGGAAGGGCAGCGAGAAGAGCGAAAAGAGAGAGAAGGATAAAAAACTTCAGGAGGCGTCAGTCGCAGGCTAAACCGGGTCAATGTGTGGAATATTGCTGGTCCCGGCTGGAAGTTATTCCCGATGGACGGCACTATTAAGGTAAGGGGGCAGGAGGGGCTGGGGGGCCCCTCTGCCTGGGGGGGCTCTGGGAAGGGGCGCGGGGCTGGGGGCCGGCTCCGGCCGGGCTCTCTCCTCCTCCTCCCCCTCCTCCTCCTTCTTCTCCTCCTCCTCCTCTTTCGCCGCCGCCGCCGCCGCCGCGTCTCGGGGCTCTCCCGTCTCCTCCCCGGTGCTCGGAGGCTCGCAGCCGGCTCGTAGCCCTGGGCCGGGGGCCGGGGAGGGGACAGCTCCTGTCCCCCGGTTCCGAGGGCAGTGACAGCTCCGGTGCCCCGGCGTGGCTCGGAGCTGCCCTGGCTGTGCGTGTGCCCCTGGCCCTGGTCCCTCGCCCGGCCCTGGCTCTGGTGGTCGCCCGTGCGTTCCCTCCAGACGCTTTTTCGGGTTTTTTGGCGGGGAAAAAGCCCCGGGTTGGAGGAGAGACATCACCCCGGCTTGGGGGAAAGGGAAGCGGAGTGTGGCAAATAAACCACCGACATAACCAACCTCTGGTGGCCTTGAGCAACCAGGGACGCTGCTGGGGCTGGGAGGGCAGTTCCCCCTCCTGTCCCCCGGCCAACCGGCCGCTCCTTCGGTCGCTGGAAAGATAAACTAAGCCTTTCCGAGCTCCCTGAGGTGCTTCTCCAAGCCCAGGCAGCACAGGGAAGGCTTTGGGGGACCCTCGTGTGATTCTGACGGGCTCTTCTTGAGGGAGAGCTGCGGAACAGAAGCCGCTCGAACAGAGGAGCCTTGAAGCGAGAGACGCTGTGGGTGTGTTTGGGTTGGAGGATTTCGAAAGATGCCTATCGCCTGGCTGGGTGGGGTGTCGAGCTCGTCTTAAAAGGGCTTTTAAAAAATTTTTTTTCTTTTTTTTTTCTTTTTTTTTCTTTTCTTTTTTTTATTTTTTTTATTTTGCTGACCTGGGTAAAACGAGGCTGCAAACGGGCAGGAACTGAAACTGTCTCCCTTAGATTGCAGCTTGTGACAAGTGCACGGTTTGGAAGGGTCTCAAGAGAAGGGGGAGGGAAGGAGATGAGCAGGAAGAGAAAATGGAAAGAGAGAATGAAAGGATGAATGTCAGAAAGGAAGGGAGAATGCAGGAGAGTTGAAAACACAACATTTGGGAGGTATGGCTGGAATAAGACAGGTTTTCCCCTCCACCTCCTCAGATCCGTAGCAAAAGTAACCTGGGCCTCATTCAGGATACATTTAATGCACCACAACCTTCTTTGATTTGTGGAGCCCTAAATATTGTGCAGTGAAAGTGCAGAAATCCCCCATGTGTGCCTTTGTGCGGTGCACACATGGACCTGCTTTCCTGCACAGGCCAGGAGCCCCCTGCACCACCCCCTGAGCAGAGCTGGGCCGTTCCCATCTCCCCCCAGGCTCCTGGAGTCCCTGGAGCTGCTCCTCTCCCCCGCTGCACCGAGCTGCTCCCCCCAGGCTGTGGTTTGGGGATGAGGAACTGCGACACTGCGAGCTCGGCTCGGTCACGTTGGAGGCTGAGGCCAAAGGAGGAACTCGGCCACATCCCAGGTCACTGCCCGGGCCTGGGCCTGCCCTCGGACTGCTCTGCAGCAGCTCTGCCCGTGCCCTGCTGCCCTGCCACTGCAGGAATGGCGAGGCTGGTGGGGCTAGGAGAAACTGGATCCAGAGGCAGGATCTGCCCCTGGGCTCCTTCACTGAGCCATTGCAGGACCAGCAGCACTCTGCAGGTCCCCGTGTCCTGTTTGTCCCCTCTGACAGTGCCATGCACTGAGATCGGTGCTCCTGTCCTGCCCAAAGGATTAGCCAACATTTCTTGCAAATTTTCCTGCTGGGTAGAAAACAGTGGGGTCCGAGGAGTGCCAGCCCCCCCCACAGAGATTTGCTGCAGGGAAGGGTGAGTGACACCCCCTTGCCTGGCTTCTCACAGGTGAAGGGCAGCACGAGAGGATGTGGCTTGAGGTGCTGCGATGTTTTTGGTGTGCTGAGCTCTATATTTAACCTGTGCTGCAGGGTGGGTCTGGCTCCGAGGGCACAGCGAAGCAAACCGGGCACATCCCGAGCTAAGCAATTCAACAGCAGTGGTGGCCTCAGCTCTGCTCTCCCATGGAGGCATTGATTTATCTCAGAGCTCCGCGTTTGTGTTGGGAAAAATATGGCAGAAAGATGCACATCAGTGACTGGAGAGCAAGAAAAACACAGGGAAAGGTTCTTTCATCATCTGCAGCAAGAACATGGGGCGGGCCCAGATGAAATCTGAGTTCCGGCATGGGGAAAGGCGCTTCCCACCCCAAACTCAGAAATATTCCTGTCCTGGGAGAGGGCAAGTGCTGGATTTGGGACAGGGCTGTGCACTCTGGATGATTTTCTTTCTGAGCAATTTAAATTTGACAAGTGACTGTTTTTTAAGCCTATGCAAAACTATTCCACAGGCTAATTGTTTTAATTGAGCTGCAGCCTTTAACTGCAGACTGGCAGATGCAGGGGGTTGGGTCCCGCCTGCTTTGCAAACCTCTCCCTTTCCCTGCAATCTCCAATACTTGGCTTGTACTTTGCTCTTCATCTTTTTATCAGAAAGGGTTTTGATGACTCTCTGGCTGCTGGTTTGACCTCCCTGGAATAATTTAACTGCACCCCTGCCCCTCTGCAGGGGAAGGGATAAATCCACTGGAGCCTTGAGCTGTCCGAAGGGCTTGGAGCCACGCTGGGGAAGCAGGGCATGGCCAGAGAATGAACATGGTTGGGATGATCCCTGTGGGCATGGATTCCTTGTGGACACTGTGCAAGTGTGAATTGAGTTGTCCTCAGGCTTTCAGCCCAAACAGGGAATTCCACAGATGTAAATACAAAACACAGGAGCAGCTCAGGAGTCACCGTTCCCCACCCTGCACTGCCTGACAGCACGTGTGACAGGGCTGAGCCAATGCACCAGGCCTAGAACACGTTTTTATTTATTCACAAAGGATTATTTATCTTGAAGAGAATCAGATCACCTGCTGAGGAGGTTGGTGGCGATTTTTGCTGGACTCTCTGAATAATCTGTTTAATCCCTGGCATGAGTGGAACCGGCTGGCTGGGAAAGTGCCCCTGAAGCAATGCTCCAAGAGCTTTGTGCAGGAAGAAGTGCAGGAAATCTTTCTAAGTTATTTCCACCTTCTGCTCATATTCTGTGAACAGCCCTGGCAGATGGTGATGGGAGCCAGTGAAACTCCTGACTCTTGTGTTTGCACTCATTTTAAATAGTCACCAACATTTTTATTGCTCCTCCAGACATTCAAATCCCATCTTCTTTGGGTTAACACCCCACTTTGGTTGACTTGTGTTGTGTTTGGGGGACTCAGCTTTTATTGTCTCACAATAAATCAGAAAAGGGCACATCTCATCATTAGCGAGATGCTCATGCCTTCCTCACAATAACAAATGGTGTGGTTTCAAACTGCTTTCTTTAATTGTTTCAGTTCCAATTTATGTGTGGAGAATAATTAAAGTCAATACACTTGCCAGAGGCCGCCTGTTCATGAAAAAGCACATTTTGTGTAGCAGTTGCCTTCACTCCATGAAAACAGATTTATCCTGATGTGGTGGCCGCCAGAGAGCCCCTCCGTGAGGATTTGGCGTTGTTCAAGCGCAGGACAGCCGTGTCCCGGGATGGAGGACTCGTGTGTTGGCGTTGCCATAGCGAAGGGTGGGGCCGGGTTTTGGAGCAATCACTGTCGTTTGTGAGCTGGAGGCGTTCGCTCTCGCTCTCAAACTTGGCCATCGGGATCTCAGACTACGAAAATGTTTCCTTTTTGAGCAATTTTAGTGTCTGTTTGGCTCTTTTTAATCGCCCCGGCTTTGGCCCCTGAGGGATGGCCTTTCCTGCTAAAGGGCACTGACTCCTGGGGCAAGGCTCCTCATCTCCACGTTGGAAAAATATTAAATAAATCACAAAGACTTGAGGGACAACAACTTTCCGTGTTGCTGTCCCTCAAAAGCAATTTGGAACAAACCCATCTGGAATTTCCAGGGCAGGAACAGCAATGTTCCCTCCTGCCCTAATCCCAGATTGAAGATATTTATATTGCATAAAAACTTCCCAACACAGAACAGTAAAAACCATTCAGGAAGGTTTTCTGATGGCGATATATTGATGCTGCTGCTTCATTTTCCCTTTGAGATCCGCGTGCAAAGGGACATCTCCTGCCTCAGCGTGACCTTCCAGCCCCGGTCCTGCCGGCTGCCGCCGGCTCAGGGTGCTCAGCGCTGACTCCCGATTGCCAGCAAACCCTGGGAAAGCCTTCCCGAGCCTGCAGTGTATTTTTTCCTGCTCAAAACAGGATGATTGCTCTGAAGTAAACCCTTACCCGACAAAACAATGCAACTGCTTGGATTTGAAGCCCCTAGGGCTTCACTCCGAGGCTTTAAGGAGGTGCTGAGAGCTTGGTGTTGTTGCTTTACCTTCACAGGATGTGGTCACTTGAAGGAGTAGCAATGCATGTCTTGAGGATTTCATGCTTTTATTTTAGTTATTGATTTTAATTCTGGGCTATTCCTTCCGTGGATGGGGGAAGGAACAGCTGCTGTCCCCACTGGCAGGATTTTTTCCCCAGGGAGTTCTGTGGGGTGCAGGATGTTGTTCCTCGCAGCACAGGGGAGGCTGCACCTCGGGGTGAGCTCTGAGATGACACTGAGAGGTGAGATGTGCTGGGGGAAGGGCACTTTGAGCAAGGTTTGCAGGAAGCAGAGTTTATTTCCTTCAGGTCTCTCCTTCCTGGACTCACAGGAGGTTTTTCCTCTGGAGTTCAGTTCCCATCTGCTCCGAGGGGTCAGGTCTAGAACACATCAGTGTACAGCCCCAGCACAGAGCGCCTCCCAGTCTTTTGCTCCTCACAACCCATCAGTCTTTGGGGTTCCTCTACAGCCCCTCATCAGCTGCCCTTGAAAAACAAAAACCTCTCCTTGTGCCTGAGTTCACCTGAGCCCTTCCAGAGAGACCCCATGTCCCCCCTCAGCACAAACACGCACCAGCAGGAGAGGTAAAGGAGCGAAGGGAGCCTTAACTTCAGGGTTTCAGATGTTTCTGGGTTTGCTGAACCCCTAAAGCTGCAGAAGCCCGGTGTGCCTGGATGTGCACCTAGAAAAAGCAGCTCTAACACATCAGCTTTAGTTCTACAGCTCGGTTTGGAGCCAATTTCCACCAGAAATAGGAAATTCTCTTCAGATCCCTCACGTGAATTGGCCAGCAGGTCTGTTTCCCTGCCTGTGCCCCTGCTGGGCTCTGGTGCACACCTGAACACAGGTGCCCCCTGCACACGAAGCTCTGGCACCCAGAAAGAGCTGCCTGGGGACACCTCTGTGACACAGGGCCTGTCACACAACCCTGGGCGAGGCCCAAGGCCGCTCTCTGAGCCAACAAACGCTTTCAGACAAGGCTGTGGCTGCATATTTATAGCTGGGCTTGAAATACAGACTAAAATATCACCCCCAAATGTGGGTTTCTGCCTCCACTGGGAATCATTTTTCTGAGGTGGACCCAAGTCTTGGGTGCCCTTATCACCCTAAAATTCGTAAGAACAGCAACGTGTGTGAGAGGACAGCGCCTGATCCGCTCTGCTGGCTCCCAGGTATCAAAGCCTTCGAGATGTTGATGCATTTTCTGCTTGTTTTCTTCCTTCCTCTCATTACCAGGCCACATAATTACTGATGTGTATCTCCTCACCAGCAACACCCACCTGGAAACCTGGCTCTGGTGCTGAGCTTACCACAAACGGTGCCTCCCTCCTGCCCCTCCTCCTCCACCAGAAGCTTTTCCTCCAGAGCCCCAGACCAAAGGGATGTGCAGCAGTGGGTGCTGGAGGTTCAGGCTCTCTGACAAACCTCTTGCTTCTCCAAAGACAAAATTTGGGAATAACAAGGAACAGGGGAAATAGAGGGGGAAGGTTCAGTCACACAGGAGTTGTGCGAAATCCCAGCTTCTCTTCAGGATGCTGTACAGAAAATGACCCTGCATGTGTATCCCGCATTCTTTCTTTCCCTGATTTTTCACCAAAATCCAGTAAGAAACACAGCTCAGGAGGGAAGGGTCAGGAATAAGCTTGCTGCTTTATTTGCATTGATCTTGTCCTTGTTCTTCCAGCATAGAGCAGCCCAGGACTCCACCAGGGCTGGGAAGGAGTCAGAAACAATTAAAATAAATTAGAGAGCCTTGAGCCCAGCGTGGCAAAGCTGCACACCCAGGAACTGAGCGTTACCATCCTTGTCAGTCATCCAGAGGCAGTGAAAAACAACCCAGCGGGCAGCAGAGCCTCTCATTACTCATCTGCTGATTCCTCATTCAGCAAAAAAACTGCCCTTCCTAATACTGCTGGTTTTGATCTGAGAGGAAGAGATAAATCAGCAAGAATACAGTTTTTTTAAGTTGGTTGATGAGTGAAAGAAAGAAACTGGAGTAAGGTATGGTGGGGTCAGGGGAAGGTGTGGTGAGTTCAGGAAACCGACTTCTGTATGATGAGAAAATGCTTATTTGAATGGCTTTTATAGCAGCTTTTCTTAAAAAAAAAAAGAAGATAAGGAAAAGATTAGGAGAGGTTAAAATACTCTTTTTACAGCTATATGCAGAATTTGGCTCTCTGGTTTCTTCTGAATATCTCTTCTTGTTGTTCCAAGCTTGATTGACTTATAACTGCATCTGAACCAACCTCACATCAGTTCCTTTTTATCAGCCAGAGTGAGACTTCCTGTGCTCCACAGTCTGGTTTCCTGATGTGTTTCCTTTTTCCTTTCAACAGAACAAAGGAAACTGTAACTCCTCCGCTGCTCCTGTTCCAAATCTCCTCGGGACTCCACACATTTTCCCCATCCAACCTTTGCCTTGTATTTTCTCTGCCTGCAGTTCCAGTGCCCCCTTCATCTCTGCCAGCTGCAGGGGGGCAAGACCTTGGTGCTGTTGAAAGGAAACCACTGCCAGAGCTGCCACCACCGGCAGCTTTTAGTGGCTAAAATGCAGTGAAGCAGAAAGGGAAACTCTTCACCCAAAGGCTCAGTGTGTCACCGGAAATATGGGATTTTTAATGTCCTGCCCAGGCAAATATCAGGTGTTGAGGTCTCAGTGGTGGTGTTGTGAACTTTGATATCTGAGCCTGGGAATTTGTGTCCTGAAATGTGTGGGCCACTGGTGGAAATGCTCCCCAAAAAGGTCACACAGGCACAGCCACTGCCCTGGCACATGCTGGAACTGGCAGCCCTGTATATTATATGATATTATATTATATTTACGAAGGGTAATCACCCTCTTCTTGCACCGGTTTTCCCTCGGCTGTGAGGGGCTGCAGTTCTCCCTCAGTCCTGCCATCCACACAAGAAACAGCCTACGGATGGAAAATCCAAATTCTGCCCTGCAGGGAGGGTCCTTTTCCTTGGGAAAGTCTGTTCTGGGGGGATGCTCCATCCCTCTATAACTCCACAGCTCAGTGCTGAGGCTTTTTCCTCAGAAAAATCCCCAGTTCTTGTTCACTTGACTGACAAGGATCCCTTGTGTTCCTGCTCAGACAGAGGAACACGAGCTCAGAGCAGGACTCGGTAGCAGCCTATAAAGATCCTTCAAACACAACCAGAACCCACAGGAGAAGTGTGGAGCTGGCATTGGTGCAGAGCTCAGAGCAAAGCTGGGCCTGGCTCTGAGAAACAGACACTGGATATCTGCAAATTGCCGCTGAAATCAGAGTAAAGAGTTCATGCTTAGATTTTATCCACTCATCCACATCCCAGAGCTCAGCAGGGTTAGGGAGGAGAAGGGAAACTGGGCTGTGCAGCCCCGTAGCCACCTGAGTGTGGGGCCAAAGGGAATTTGCCAGCTCAGCCTGCCCAGAACTGGCAGCTGAAATCCAAGGTTCACTGATTCAAACCATCAGGAACGGCAGAATATGGGACAGGACGGGAGATTCTGGACTTGGCTGTTTCCCGAATGTGCCCAAATGTGTGTCTGTGGCGTGGGAGGGTGGCCAGAGCAAGGCACTGGTTACACCAGGCTGAGGCAGCAGAGGATTCCTGCACCACATCCAGGCAGAGTTCCCAGGGAATCCCACTCACCCAAGCAAGCAGGATCTGCATTTCTTTAATCCAGAGAAAGAACTAGCACCATTGCCCCCCTACAGAACTGCCTTTCTGCAGGGTTCTGTGCACTGCTTTGAGGTGTTCTCATGCACCTTTACAGTCAAAAATGTCATTTTTAATCAAATCACTTTGGATTGCCCAGCAAAAGGCATCAGGAAATTATACCCCTTCTGTAAAATCCTGTGGAAAATCAAGGAAGTTTCACCTTTTCTGCTGTGTTCTGTTTATGGAACAATTGCTATACAGTATAATTCAATTTCCATAAAAACTCCATGGATTTAATCCCTATTAAACTCTGAGGATTTGTCCGTGAGAGTTGCGCTGCAGCCTTGACTCCTGATTAGAACCAGAAGCCGTGGCTCTATGATTAATTCCCTGTATTTTGGGAGTTGTCCCCAGAGGTTCCCATCAAGGAGAACCCTGGCACGTAGATGGAACAAGAGCCCAAAATCCAAGCAGGCAAAGGGAAAAAGGAAAAACAGCCAGGAGATGAAATGCAGGAAGCATCTGCTCACTCAGCAAGGCACCAGCAGAGAGGCAGAGATTCTGTTCATGAATTCCTGGCGTCAGAACTGCCCAGCGACTGGTGGATTTAAAACCTCCCACGGTTTTGCCCCTGAAAAATCACCAGAGGCAGAAAGGATTGATACAGGACAGGCTGAGACGGGAACAGATCCCTTCAGCATTGATCCCAAAAGCCCGAGAGCTGTTCAGAGCAGCTGCTGTGGGTGTCTCTGAGGCCACTGGGGATCCAGCCCAGTCTGGGCAGACAGAGGTCCTGCAGGGCCACTTTGCTGCAGCAGGGACAATTCTTCTGCTGGTGACACTCCCAACCCAAAGCAGAATTCACATGACACGAGCCATAACAGCCTGCCTTAATTAGATCTAATATGCCCATGTATATCTTTCCACCGCACAAATATTTATACTTTGCTGATATTTCTAAACTCATCCATCTGACTTTGTTAGAACCAACCAGGCTTTAAAACAAGCACTCGCTGGAGTGATTTGTTAGGCCAGGACTCTCAGGATCACCCTGCATATTGTACCAAAATTGTCTTCAACAGCTCCAGTGGCAGGGGAAGGAACAAGCCCAGGCAAGGGTCAAAGCACAGAGCGTCTGATCAGGGTCTGGGGTGCTCTCAGGAGCACACATTTCTCCTGAATCCTTTTTCCTCCCAGATGAGTGAGTGTGCAAGTTTTGTATGTGTCACATTGTACCCCAGCGACGGCGAATTCCCTCGGGACACTCGGGCTGTTCTGGAAATCCGGGATGTCCCCAGGAGCCGAAGGGAGAAACGCGATGGCTGGGGCCCAGCTCCAGCTCTGCCCACCCTCACTCGGCCCCTGTGCACAGCCTCCCAGGACACGGCTTTGCCCTGCAGTCTGGGCTGCGGAAAGGGCAGCGGGAGCACGGGCAGGTGCAGAAGAAAAGGTGCCCTTACCCACCCAGGAGCTGGACAGAGAAGGTGCAGGACAGGACTTTGCCGTGGCCTCTCCTCTGTGCTGCCCTTGGCAAGGAGATCCTCTGGAGTGGGAGCAGAGTGTGGGAGGCTGTGTAAAACCCTTACTCAGTAGGCAGATACCATCCTTTTTGTGGCAGGAGAGGTGTGAATCCGCCTTTAACTCCAAACCCAAACTCGTTCCTGCCAGGGACAACATTTTCTGTCTCTCAGCGTTGAAGTTGTCTCTCTCCCCTTTGCTGGGTTCCACAGGGCATCCCAAACCCAGCTTCACAGCTTCAGGAATCCTTTCCCTCCACAGCACCCCCAGAGCAGCAGCAAAGGTTTTAACAAAGGGACAGAGTTCATCCCCCTCAGAAAGGGAAAGCAATGCCCTGAAGTTCAAGCTCGCTTGCGATAAATCCTCGGGATTTGCACCACGGCACCAGAGAGCAGACGTGTTCTCATCCTCACAGGACACAGCCTGGTCACTCATGGATGGAATAAACTTGCAGTTTGCTCCCTGCTCCTCAGTGCTGGTGTTCTCCTATGTCATCTGTGCTGCAGGAAGGATGTAATTATGGTTGGTCGTTAGTGTGAGGAATTATTTGTGCTGCAGCAGTGCCTGGAGACCAGCGTGGTCTCTGCTGTGTGTAACAGGAGAGTCTTCCTCGAAATTCCTGAGCAGTGAAGAAAAGTTAAGGCACTTAATTTGAACTCCAGAGTAGGAGCAGTTCCTGGGCTCCACTCTGCTGTCAGACAGGACCACGTGCTGTCATTCCTTTCCCAAAATCTCCAAGGTTTCCATAAAGGATGGATTTTCTTTCCACCCCCACTGCTCCCCATTGAACAGGACTTCTGTAACTTCTCCCTTCTGAGGTCCGGACACTTTCTTCTGACTGGGGGCTGGCATTTGCTCATGACTGATTCACGCCTCTCTCATGCCAGCACCACTGCAGCACTTTCCCTTCCCTGCACTTCTGTCCCCAGCGCATTTCCAGACCACTGCTGTACCTCCCTCTTGGTTTTGCTGGGATAAACAAAACCCTTATGATCCCTTCATAGCTTCCTTCTGATTATTCCTGAGCCCTCAGCTGCACCTGATCCCACCTGAATTTGCCTTTTGTCAGCATCCCTGGAGTGGCCCACGCTGTTCCCAGGCCTTGCCTGGATGGACCCTCCTCATGCAATCCCAGGATTGGGATGCTTCAGTTTTTTTAACTTCTGGTGAATCAGAGAAGTCTGTGCTGTTAATTGACTCCAGCCTTCGTGTCCACAGTGCCCAGCCTGGCTCAGTCAGCTGCTGTGCCACTGCAGGATCTCGGGCACCTCACCTCCCTGTACCTCAGCTCCTCCTCCGTGGCACTCAGCAACCCTCCGTTCCCTCCCCGCCTGCTCTGGTCTGGCTGCAGCCATGCTCTCCCACGCTGCGAATGACTTTGGCTCTGTTCAGGAGCAGCAGCTCTCAGTGCAGGCCCGTGACATGGACACAGAGATCAGTGGTGTCCCCATCACTGTCCTTCATTAATGTCCCACAACCTTCTGCCCATCCTGGGAGAAGGGCGCAGTCCCCAGCCTTTGGGCTCTTGCACACATTTGCAGTGTGGCTTTGGAGAATCCAGGAATGTTTTCCCACAGACCAAAGGCCATTCCAGAGGAGGAGACAGGGTGTGAAGCCCCACAGGTTTTCCAGGGGTTTGCAGCAAGTGCCCTGGAGGAGGAGGAGGTGGCAGAGTCCGTGTGCGCCTGTGGAGCTGCTCTGTGAATCCACACGCAGAGCACAGCCAGCGTTCCAGCAGGGCCTAAATACCAGATGGCTTCTTGCATAAGCCAGACTTGATGTGTTTAAAACCCAGCAGCCAGCACAGGCTCAGGACCCTGCTCTGATTCTCTCTTCCATCCATTTCTTACCCTTTTGCAGCACGAGGTTCTGTCGTTTCAAAACTAACAGCTGCAGGTTTCCAAAAATAAAAAAGAATTCATTAATTAACATAACCCTAAGCCACAGAAACCCCATCTTGTGAGCAGCCCTTTGCTCACCTCGTGCAGCTCTGTGCCAGGCGGGGGGAGCTCAGGTGGCCGGGCAAAGCTTTGGGAAATGTGGGGTGTGGAAGGTGCGTGCACTCCGGCAGAGAGGGGAAACGTGAACGGAACAGGTCGGGGGGGCAGAGGAGCAGAGAAGGAGCTGGCTGTGGGGAGAAATCCCTCCAAGTCCTACAGGCCATTGTCCCGAGTGCCACCAAGGTCTCTCCTCACCCAGGTCATGACCTCAGCTGTTTGCAGGTCCCAAGGGCTCCGTTCTGCTTGAGCTGAGCCTCCCCGAGGTGTGTGCTGCTTTCACAGCCTCTCCTACCACACAAGAACCACTCCATGGTCCCCTCACATTTTCCTCAGTGCCTCGTGTCCTCCGCAGGCTCCTCTCACCCTGCCCAGGTGTTTGGGGTACCTGCAAGGGCAGCAGGGTCTGACCCAGGTGCTGTGGGCACTGCAGGGTTTGTTCTCACAGGGCTCAGGCGTGGGCAATTCCCAGAGTACACAAGGGGCTCTGGAGTGTCACCAGCTGCCGGGGGGGTTGGAGGAGGGTGGCTGTGCTCTCCCCCTGTACAAACAGCAGGGTGCAGGTGTGGGGCTGGGCAAACAGCTCAGCAATCAGGCAATGCTCATTTCGTATATCACAGAACCACTGCATGGAGGGTTGGGAGGGACATTCAAAACCTCCCTGTTCCCTGCCCTGCCGTGGGCAGGGACACCTCCCACGAGACCAAGTTGCTCCAGGCCTGTCCTTGGACACTTCCAGGGATGGGGCAGCCACTGTTTCGCTGGGCACCCTGTGCCGAGGTCTCAAAACACAAATCCAGGACACTCGATGTTCATTCCTGGCTGTGCCAGTGACGTTTTGTGCAGCCTGGAGAAGCCAGTGAGCTCTCAGGCCTGGTCATTCCCTGTGTATCCCCTGCCTGCCCATTCCTTGAGCTGTTTGGAACAGGAGCCATCCCCCGGGGTGTATTTGCACAGGGGCAACTTGAGGGTTGCTCATCCTGAGTTGGGGGGTGGGAATTTCCCCAGGAATCGTGTCCAAGACCTGCCCTTGGATATTCACCCTCTGTTATGGCTTAGTTAAAGGGTTATGGAGATAAGGATACTTCTAGAAGAGGAACATGTTCAGAAACCTGACATTATCTGTGACAAAGTTTTCTTTGCATATGCGATCCTAATCAGACATCTATTATTTAGCGAGAAGATAACGAGGGGAGTTCTCTCAGCTGGTATCTGCCCTGCTAAGCAGATAACAATCAGCTCACATGGGCCTCTTTAAAAATTCTCAACTTTGTATAGAATCAAACCCTGCAAGTGGAGTCTCCTTGGGTTTATTCCTCCTCCTCAGCCAGAAACCCAGAGCAAATCATTAGAGGTTTCTGTGCCTTGATTTTCCTAATTGTAAAATAATAATGGGAAATGCTCTTCTGAGGCAAAACTGAGAAGTGACAAATCTCCACAAAGAGTTTCATAAGCCCTGGATAAAGAACGTGCAGGTGCCTGAAATGTCAGCAGAAAATCTCTCTGAAATCCAGTTCAAAGCAGCTGGATGCAAGAACTGCGGCTTTTGAAACTAGGAAAGGAAAGAACTATTTATAGGACATAAAGTGCTCTGGTACTTGTGAAACACAGAGACA
Source organism: Oriolus oriolus (assembly GCA_013400235.1). Taxonomy (NCBI): domain Eukaryota; kingdom Metazoa; phylum Chordata; class Aves; order Passeriformes; family Corvidae; genus Oriolus; species Oriolus oriolus. The sequence continues at coordinate 278,494 of VXBT01009164.1, forward strand.
GCAGCCTGCGCTCTGCAGCCCTACAGCCTGAACCCATCCATTCACAGGGACCTCGTGGGACACCCTGTGCAGTCCCAGCCCTCCAGCCCGAGCAGGGAGGGTGGGAGCGCATCCCACAGCGTGTCCGGAATCCCGTGGGATGGAGGTGGCACTGCCTGCTCAGCCCTGCCCCTCCCAGGGACACTTCTTCTCTCTCCAGTCCTGACAGTCAGAGATGCAAAGGCCACGTCAGCCATGGGCAGAGAGGTGTGTGAGGTGTGGTGAGGTGTGTGAGGTGTGTGGGGTGTGTGGGGTGTGTGAGGTGTGTGGGGTGTGTCAGGTGTGTGAGGTGTGTGGGGTGTGTGAGGTGTGTGGGGTGTGTGGGGTGTGTGAGGTGTGTGGGGTGTGTCATGTGTGTGAGGTGTGTGGGGTGTGTGAGGTGTGTGGGGTGTGTGGGGTGTGTGAGGTGTGTGGGGTGTGTCATGTGTGTGAGGTGTGTGGGGTGTGTGAGGTGTGTGGGGTGTGTGGGGTGTGTGAGGTGTGTGGGGTGTGTCATGTGTGTGAGGTGTGTGGGGTGTGTGAGGTGTGTGGGGTGTGTGGGGTGTGTGAGGTGTGTGGGGTGTGTCATGTGTGTGAGGTGTGTGGGGTGTGTGAGGTGTGTGGGGTGTGTGGGGTGTGTGAGGTGTGTGGGGTGTGTCATGTGTGTGAGGTGTGTGGGGTGTGTGAGGTGTGTGGGGTGTGTGGGGTGTGTGAGGTGTGTGGGGTGTGTCATGTGTGTGAGGTGTGTGGGGTGTGTGAGGTGTGTGGGGTGTGTGGGGTGTGTGAGGTGTGTGGGGTGTGTCATGTGTGTGAGGTGTGTGGGGTGTGTGAGGTGTGTGGGGTGTGTGGGGTGTGTGAGGTGTGTGGGGTGTGTCATGTGTGTGAGGTGTGTGGGGTGTGTGAGGTGTGTGGGGTGTGTCGGGTGTGTGGGGTGTGTGGGGTGTGTGAGGTGTGTGGGGTTCACATAAAATCCAGGCTCTGGTGATGCAGTGCCCAGAACCCAAGGGCAGCAGAGCAGCACAGCCCCCTTTGCCGTGCCCTTGGCTCCCTCAGCGCTGTTATTGTTTGATTTCGGGCTGCTGGGACAGGTGCAGATCTGCTTCCAGAGCACACTCGGCTACGTGGCAGGCAAATTTTCCCGACAGGCTGCAATAACAAGAAACAGCTCTTGTCTCTCAATGCTCCATAGAACCAGGGGCTCTTCTGGAGCACCTGACGGAGCCTTTCCCCCTCTGCTGCACCTTTGTGTCTGCCCGCACAGTCATTTAGCGAGTGCCATTTGTGACGAGCTGATTCTTAAAAGACAAAGGGGTGAAAAAAACGCAGTTGAAATGAGTTTTGCTTTTTGAGCAAGCTCAGAGCCTTGGTTGGCTGTGGGGGCGGTGCAGGAGTGGAAACCCTGAGTGCAGGGGTGAGAGGCTGGTGCTTCATCGCCCAGAGAGAAAGGATGCACAGGCTAAACAAAAGATGCAGAAGGCAAATGAAAAGGTGCTGAAGTTATACAAAAAGATGCACAAGCTAAACAGAAAGATGCAGATCCTAAATAAAAGGATGTACAAGGTAAATTAAAAGATGCCCAAGCTGTATAAAAAGGATGCCCAGGGTAAATAAAGAGGTGAGCCAGGCAGGCAACCTGAAACATAGAGGACCTGGCCCCCTGATGAGGTCATTCACCTGCTGTTCTGGGCATAAATCAGTGTGGTTTAGACAAGTGCTTATTATCTCATGAGGTCAAGGACATTTGTTACTGCAGGAGCTGGGGAAGGTGCCATGAAGCTCAGGTTGTACCTCAGTGGAGCGAGGCAGGGTGGGATGAATTTCTGGAATATTAGGAAATCCAGGAATATCCTTTGCACATAAACAGCAGGAGCATCCAGTGTTACCTCAGTGAAGGAAATGAGGGCAGCCCGGAGTTTGTGTTCTTACATGGACAATATCGCAGATTCAATGAAGGTTCTGCACCCCCCAAAGGCACAGAGGAGCCCTGGGATGAGGCTGGAATGCATTCCCTGCTTGCCAGGAGAGCCCTGAGGAGCGTGAGGAGTGGGTGGGAGCCACTGGGCAGGTGACAGCAGCCACCAAGGGCAGCACAGTCGGAGTCCCCTGTCACTGAGCTGGGCCCACCACGAACACCCAGAGCGATGGGGCTGCACGAGCCAGAGGCGATGGGATCTGGACACCACATGGCCAGGGAGGCTCTGGGAAACCAGGGAGTACAGAAGGGAAGCAAGAAAAGGGACAGTGTGGGGCCAATCGACTGCAGAAGGGTGGAGAGAGGGATGCTGGGTGACACGGCAGAGCTGCTGCCAGCTCTGGTGGTATTTGGTTTTCATCTGGAAAGCCTGAATTACACTCTAGTTGCATAAGAACATCAACTTTCATTTAACAGAATTGAGTTTCTTAAGATTGCAAGGAAGAGCTTGAAATGATATGCTAAAAAGTTGGAAAAACCACTCATAAATACAATTCCATGTTCGATTAAGATTATGTTCAATTAAAGCATAGGACTGGAAAGCAAAGCCCTTCATGGCTCGCCGTGTGCATCCTGCTAAGGCTCATCAGCACCTGCCATGAACAATTGTGTAAAAACCACCAGCAGGGTGGCTTTGGGCGCCTGGTTTCAGTCAGTGAGTGATGAACTGGCGAGGGAGGGTGGGGTGGAACCTGTGGAGTCAGGGCTGGACCAGGATGACTTTAAACGGGAGATCAGAGCAGGATCCAAAGCAGACACCCTGGGGGTGGCTGGAGCCCCACTGATTTGCGGGATGGAGGAGGGATCCCCGGGGCAGAGCCGCGGCCCGCGTTAGCCCTGGCTCTCCGCTCCGGGAGGGACGGGCGCTCTCCGGCAGGTACGAGCTCATCGCTTCCGAGCCCAGCCCGGCACGGCCCCGGCAGGAGCCCCTCCGGGAGATGAGCTCACAGGCGCTGCCGTGCCCCCGCAGCCCGCTCGGGCTCCATTGTCCCCTCTCCCACCCGGCCGAGAAAGGAGCAGGAGCTGGGCCGTGTTTATTAATTCGGGGTGACAATGGGACACCTGGAGCAGCACCTGTCAGAGCGGGATGCAAATGAGCCCGGGGAGCTGCTCGTGCTCGCTGCAGCCCTAATGAAGCTCTAATAGCGCTGATAATGCCTCGCACGGCATTCACGGGGCATCGGCTCAATTGCAGTAATTAATGCGCCCGTCCCGAGCTGCAGCTCCCATTCACGGGCACTTCCTGATGCTTTGCTCTCGCTGTTTGTTTTTTAAACACACAAACCCGGGACTTATTATATTTGCAAACAATGGCCTCGTGGAGATGCTCTGATTTACTGCGGAGATAGAGGGGGATGATGTCTGAAAGCCTAAATTAAAGCAGGATTTCCTTCTGTTTTCTCAAAGGAAAGGTTAACATTTGCTAATAACTGTCACAGGCTGCAAACGGTCTCAGTGTCATATGATGGATTTTTCTGATTGCTTTTAATCAAGGTTTTCAGATATCATGGGGTGTAAACAGAGAAATGAGCTGAGCGCTCATGAGTTGAACAAACCTCAGGAGATGTGACTCAGATAAGGAAAAACTGCTCTGACAGTGAAGTAATAGCAGGTTCTTTGCTGCTCGAGTTCCACTTTTTTTATCATTATTGTTTTAGTGTTCCCCATTCTGTGGCTGAGATAAACTGCTCTGCAGGGATGGACCTGTGCTTGCAAAGGTTGTGTGGGAGGGTGGAGGGCTCTGTACCTCGCAGAGATATGGAGTTGCTGCACTATCTACTTCATCTCCCATATTTGGGGTTTTTTTGTCTCTTCAGGGAAATTTAGATGATGGGAACGAATTAGAAAAAGTCTCTTTGCGTGTTCAAATCCGAGAGATGGCAAAGCTGAGGCTGGGGATGTGGAGATGATCTGTCCATGAAAATTATTCCTTTTTGCTGGATGCCTCCCCTCGAGAGAGGGATAAATGGGGAGGTGCTTCAGTACCCCATCTGAAAATAAAGGACAGAGAAACGATTCCCTAAAGAGAATTGCAGGAAAGGAGGAGTCGGTGCTGGAGAGCCGGGCTCTGGTAAAAGGCATTTTGTGCCATCAGTTCCTTTGTTAACAGCACCCAAAACGCGACGAGAACTTTTGTGTAGTTGCAGCAGGGCCTGCATTTCTCAGCGATGCAGGACGCTGAGAGGTTGTTTGTCTCTCGTGCCATCTCAGGGGGATTTGCAAACCTGCAGAAACCGGGTTTGGGGCCAGCCCCGGTGGTTACCAGCGCTTGCACTAGGAGAGGGGGAGTGGGGACTCCTGGTGCTCAGCACAGCTGGAAAAGGCCGAGGAGGACGAGGGAGTCTGGCAGGAGCACACGGGGTGAAGTGCCTGCAAACCTCCAGCTGACACAAGCTGTGTCCTCTCCCACGAAAAGCTTCATCATAATCTGTGCAGAACATCACTTCAGGATAAACACAATCCTGCTATAAATACCCCCGGCCATTTCCTGTTGTTCTTTCTGCAGCTTGCACAGGGTTTGTGTCTGGCTGAGGGTGTGACTGAATCCACGCAGTCACACACAGGTCCCCTGCTCGGTGCTCGAGTGCAAACGGCTTTTTCTGCCTAAAATCAGCACTCTGGGGTTTGTGCCACTGAGCTGAACATTCATCATGAATGAACTAGGAATATTCTGTGTGTAAAGAATTCAGAGCAGCAAAATGGTGAATTCTCGTGCTACTGAGATGAGTTGACCTGAATGTCTGTATACACTTAATTACAGTTAAATTAATTATACTTCATTACTTAATTACACTTTAATATTCACTTCCCATCCCTGGCAGTGTCCCGGGCCAGGCTGGATGGGGCTTGGAGTAACCTGGGCTAGTGGGAAGTGTCCTTGCCCATGGCAGGGGTGGCACTGGATGATTTTTAAGGTCTCCCAGCTCAACCCATTCAGGGATTCCATGCCACAGTTTGCCACATTCATACCCATTTCCACCCCAGGTTATTTCAGTTTATACCCATTCTTAACTTTGACTGTCAAAGGAAATTGAGCACATTAAACCCTGAATGGAGAGAAGCAGAAATGCAGACTCCTTCTGGCTTGTTTCACGCCTGATATTTACTGAATTTTGTGTTTTAAGTGGATTTGTTACTTTAGTGAAAGCAGAAGCAAAAGTCACACTTCCATCTGTTTGTTAATCACAGAAATACCTCAAGGAGAAAGGAAACAAACTGAGGGGAGGGCCCTGGATCCCCACGTATGAATTAAGTCTTTAGAGAACCGGACTGAAAGTTCCTGCAACTGCAGAATTTTTAACTCAGCAATTTCATTCAAACCACTAATTTTTTTTTTAATAGTGTTGGCAACATCCTTTTTGCTAAACAGAATGAACTGAAAGCCTGGGTTATAAATACTTGGCTTACGCTTTCTACCCGAATTGAGCTAAAAACTTAGGGTCGTACATTAAAAACAACTTGGGCACATCCAAAGAAGATAATGTGCTCTTTGAGTCTTTAAAATTCCTTCCTAGAGTGAAAAACAAACCCAGATTTACACTGCCCAGACTTATTAACCCTGGATCTGTCTTTGTGATTGATTCTAATCAGAGTCAATCCCATCTTTATGAAATTACAGAAATTATAAATTGTTCCTTCAGTTTCTAGGAGAAACTGGGAAGGGAATTTTTCAGGAGGTCATGGACAGGCTGAAACTGCCCCACTGGGGAAGGAACCAGGGCCCAGCTGATCCCTTTGCTGCTGTCCACAGGAACAGGGGGAAATGCTCAGAAGCAGAATATTCTTTAAGAAGACCATTGTAAGCCAATTTCCCTGTGACTGCAAAGCAGTGAGGCAGAGTGGGTGTGTGCAGTGTTTGGTGTGAGGGGCAAGGGAGGAAACAGGACTTGCAGGCAAGGCTGGGGAGAAAAAGGCCTGATGAATGAAACAGAGACAGAATGTTCCGGCCCTGCTCTGGCTGATTGAGACTTTACCCCCTCCCTGTTCTATGTGAACTGAGGGGAGGCAGAGAGCAGGATTTGAAAAGCTTTAAATGAAGGGTAAAATGGAATTGCTTGCCTGATTCAGGTTTTCCCCTTGGAAGATGCCCCTGAAGAAAACCCCTTGCTTGCACATCCCACCATGGCCCAGCACCTGAGGTAGTGCCCTGAGAACCCAAATTCTTGTGCTCTCAGCCCGATTTTGCTGCAGTTGTGCCGTCTGACTCCCAGTGAGTGACGTCTCTGGGCCTCCTGTGACTCTGTGTCACAGAAAAGTTGTTTAGAGATGAGAAAAGCAGTGTGAAATGTGCCCCTGAAGGTGACCTTTAGTGTGTGAGAGAGGCAGGCAATATTTTGACATGTTTAACAACACCCACTAACATTTTTCCTTGATGACACTGAAAAAATTGTTTCCCTGGTTAACCCTGAGGCCAAACGTGTTCTGTCTGGGGTGGCACGGGTAAGGAGGAGGGGACAGTAAAACATCTGTAATGACACCAGTGTAGGATATGTCAAATGATCTGGCCGTGATCTCCACAGCCTCTGCTCCCCCAAACCTACATTTATCTGTATCATTAAAATGTCACCAATAGAGGCTTTTGTCCCCGGAGCTGACTCCGATTTCCAGCCTGTTCCTCCCCACATCCCTGGCAGTGCCCAAGGCCAGGCTGGATGGGGCTTGGTGCACCCTGGGACAGTGGAAGGTGTCCCTGCCCACGGCAGGGGTGGCACTGGATGAGCTTTAAGATCCCTCCCAACCCAGACCATTCTGTGGTCCAGGACTCTAATTTTGAAGTGCTTTACCCATTTTCCCTCTTCCCCCTATTTTGCAGTAGCTCCACCAGGTGTTTTGTCAGCAAGTCCCCAAACAGGCCCCAGGTCCTTTCAAAACTTCCTTCTGTGTGAGACACTGATTTTCCTACTGACAACCCTATAAACATCATCTGAGGCAATGTTTGGGATCTCTTTGTTGCCCCCATGGAGGAGAAATTCCTTCACCACCATCACCTCAGAGCCGCAGGGACAGGCAGGGCAGCCCCCAGGGAGGCACTGCTGAATTGCTGAGATCTCCCTCTCAGAGGGTGCTGATGGGGAAGGTGACTGTCAGACTTGCCATGAGGCACTCATGCTCCTTCCCCTGGATGTTCCTGTGGGACCTTCCCAAACCAGGGAGAGCCTGTGCCTTCACAAGGGCCCCACTGAGCTCCCTGAGGCCTGGGAGGGAAATCAGATGCCCAGAAAACACAACTCAGGTTTGCAGGAGCTGCCCAGGCCAGTCTGTGTCAGGTATCCCAGGAGGATCCACTTTTCCTTTGGTGTCTCTGAGACCTCCATTGTCCTTCCACGATAAGAATCCAGTGTAGTTTTAGTCACCATGATATCAAAATGCCAAATGTTACTGATTTTGAGGTTCCTGTGCAGTCAAATGGCACCAGCCAGAGCCAAAAATGAAATCGATTTTCTTAAATTATTTCTAAGCATCCAAAGGAACCAGGGCTCAGCTGATCCCTTTGCTGCAGTCCACCAGAACAGACAAGAAATTCTCAGAAGCAGAATATTCTTTAAGAAGACCATTGTAAGCCAATTTCCCTGTGACTGCAAAGCAGTGAGGCAGAGTGGGTGTGTGTTCTTTAGGTGTTTGTATTATTTATTTAGAAATATCAAGTAATAACTTGTAAAACAATGTTGACATTCAATTCGCTAAATTCTTAAATTCATTGAAAATTCCATGGGTACAAATATTCTGGATTGGTCAATTAAGACAATTATTTAGACAATATAAATATAATTTAAAGTCTACAGGCTACAACTGCTTGGATATGGAGAGTTTTCCAGGACAGATCCTGTGTGAGCTGGAATCATCCTTGCACCCATCCAGAGCACACAGATACACAAAAAGCTGCAGGGAAGGCTGGCTCACACATCCATCCCCCCAGAGGCAAAGCTCCCACTGGCTGTGCTGGCGTGGGGAGCCTTGGTTTGGCCCTGTCCCCAAGGGCTGTGACAGAATTCACCGTGTTTGTACCAGGGACGTGCTCAGGAGGTTCCTGTCGGGTACAGCCTGACCTTTTCCTGCGTGGTGTCTTTACCCCAGGAAGATGCAAACGGATCCAAGCCCTCCTGTTCCCTGGGAAGGCTGAGTTCTGACAGGCTGCTGAAAGCCCTGATGGTGCCTTCTCAAGTTTTTCAAGTTTTCCTTTGAAACTCCACTTTAGCTGGAAACCCATTGCAATATTTCAGGGAAACTGAAAAGGTTAAAACTGCAATGAAACACTCAGAACATCCAAAACAAACCCTGGTTAATTTAAGGTGGAATTCTCTGGATAATTGTTTTGACCTTCTGTCCAACATCAGGATTGAAAATTTTCCCCCAGCCTCCAGAATTCTCTCAGGATACGACAAGGATCTCCCACCGCATTCTAGGCTTGTCCATCTCTTACCCTGTGGCCTTGACACCCTTTTTACCCCTCATTTTACACAGAGAACTTTGGCTAGAGCTGAACAAACAGCTTTGCTGCCGAGATGGTAAATGAGCCCCCATTTCCCAAATGTCACTGCACCACTGAAACCACAGGACCATCTTGTGGGTGCTTCCTGGCCATTTCCTGCTCGCTTGAAAGCTGAGGAAATGAGGTATGCTGAGGTGTGAACTTTATTTGTTTGTATGGGGACAGCACTAAGAGACAGAGACACGGCCCATGAGCAAGGTGCCAGGCTCAGAACAGAGAAAAAAGCCCCTAAGAGCCCATTCCCAAGGCATTTCCAAATTAATGTTAAACAGTGCACGTGGATAAGCCTGCAGGGACCGCCTGACGCTCTTAGTCAGGGCAAAACATGGGCTTGGTTTGGGACTTTGCCAAGGTGTGCCTCAATTGATTTTCTTTGGTTTTAAGCCATCAGTTTCACTAAAATCAGGAATGGGTCTGTGAGAGGGGATTGGTTGTTGGTTTGGTTTGGTTTTGGTTTGGTTTGGTTTGGTTTGGTTTGGTTTGGTTTTGGTTTGGTTTGGTTTGGTTTGGTTTGGTTTGGTTTGGTTTGGTTTGGTTTGGTTTGGTTTGGTTTGGTTTGGTTTGGTTTGGTTTGGTTTGGTTTGCTCTGCAGTGCTGCCATTCTCCTGCCAAGACAAGAGCAGGACCACCCCTGGCTGTGACCAAAGGGACAGTGTGAAATGCCAGCCCAGTGACGGACACAGCTCAGGCCGCTGAGGTGACCCCCAAATTCCTTGGGCAGGGGTAGCCCCTTCTCCTCTGCGCCTTGAAAAATCCAAATTGATACCAATTTTTTAAATCCTCTCGAGAGTTTTCACAGCCAGCAGGTTCCCCCTTGAGCCAAGTCTCTGCAGGGCGGCTGCTGCTCACTGCAGGCAGGGCTGGGGGGCGGGCTGGGTTATTAGCAGGGAAAGCTGATTGATTTATGAGAGCAGAAGTCTCTTGCTCGCTCCAGCACAGGTTATTCTCCAAGTGCAAACTCTCTTTCACTTCACACACACCAAGTGGCCGAGTGCTGCGTTATGAATGGGCCCCTTTGTTACCCCAGCCCGACAGGACAGACTGTTTAGTTCATGTCTGTGCTTCAGCGAAGGAGGACAGGGTCTGCGAGACAGATGTGCCCTTTAATTGCAGGGAAATATTAGAAGATCGTTAAGCCATTTCTGACAGGGCTTTCCTCTGGCTCGGGGAGCAGGGAGTTGTTTCGGGAAGGCCAAGGAGCAGCCCTGTCTTGCCAGCCCCACAAACAGGACCTTGTCCTGCTTCCTCAGCCCAGCACTAAACAGAACCAGAGGAGGTGCAGTCAGAAGCCCCACTCCGCTGCCAAAGCTGCAGAGCTACATCTCAGAGAGAACTCTCCTTACACTGCATCTGATAAAAGGCTTTTCAACACCGCTCGGGGGACCTGCCCTGCTGGAGATAAGAGCAGCCCTATCAGCTCTGCTGAGAACATGGAGATGTGCCGAGGGTTCTGCGTCTTATTTGTTACCGAGCATGGCCTGGGTGTAAGAAACTCTTCAGCAAAAGGAAAACACGCTGCAGTCAGCCCAGGAAAGCCCCCAAAGTGCAGGGGGAAAGGCAGATCCCCTGCTCTGCAGTCAGCCCAGGAACCCCCCAAAGTGCAGGGGGAAAGGCAGATCCCCTGCTCTGCAGTCAGCCCAGGAACCCCCCAAAGTGCAGAGGGAAAGGCAGATCTGCCCTGTAGCAGAGAGAGCTTCAGGGGGGCTGGGGTCTGGTTTCGGTTTAGTTACCCTGACACAGTGACTTGGAGCAGTGTTTGGCGGCTCTGTATTGGTTCCCATGCTGCCAAATTCCTGGAACAGCCCCAGGTGTGCCTGCAGGGCACTCTGAGGTGGTGGCTTTGTCTTTTGGGATCATTGCTGTGACAGAACCTGACAGCTCCCTACTTCAGTTATCAACCCAGAGCTAAGGATTTTCATTTAAAATCCAGCAAAACAAGCTGAACAAACCCATCACATTGATTGTATGGGTGGGAATCTGCTGAGGGATAACGGGAATCCCACAGAGGTCTGAGCAAAGGCCCTGGGGATGACAGAAACCTGCAGAATCAGCCCCAAACTGGCCCTTGGGCACACGTTTTTAGCCTTACCTGCAGCCCAGGGGAAGGATGCAGAGCTGAGTGACCTGGCCAAAGCCACAGCACTGAGTGGTCTCCAGGCTGGGATTTGGCTCCCAGCCCCTCCCAAACTCACCAGGAGCCTCTGCTGCAGCTCCTGCCTGCCCTCCCCGCAGCAGAACATCCAAAATCCCTGCCAGGGGCTCATCCACAGGCCCTGCTGCACCAGCCATTGCATCTCCCAGAGGTGGAAAATTATCCCTGGCCATAGACTTGGACCATTCTGTGATTCTGGGATTACCCGAGGTGGCAAGGGACCTCATTTATCTGAGCCAGGCTCAAAGTCCTTCTCAGGACCACGCTGATAACGCCAACAGACTTTCTGTTAATGGTCGCTGATAAGGGACTTCGGTGAGGGTTTTGTGCTCAGTCTCAGAGGAAAGTCAGTTTTGCTCTGTCTGTCAATCCTACCCTGGGAAAACACGTGTCAGTTCTGTGGCCTCCTTCCCCAAGGACAGGGGATGGCTTTACAAAATCTGAGCTCTTTGGGGGGCAGCATCACGCAGACAGGGAAACTGAGGCATGGGAACATTAACTCAGCCGTGAAAGAGCCCTTCTTTCACCTTTACTCTCACATCTGCTGCTGGGTGAGCCAGGAGCCAGCACTCACTGCCTGGTTCTTGTGGATTCTTGCTGATTCAAGCCTGGTTCTTGCAGATGTAACACCAGAGAAGGCCTGGGATGTGTTTATTGAGTGGGAATGTTTGTCCTCAGCAAAAGCTTCACTCCATTTATGCAGCAGAGGCTCGTTCCCTGCTGCAGCTCCTGGAACTGTTGCTGGGGTGCTCTTTGCTCTGCGATGTTTGATAGCAGGAGGAAGAGCAGCACCTTGTCAACTCCTTTCTATACTGCAATGTTCACTTTGGGCTCCAGCCCAGGTGCCAGGATGGGTTTCAGCCTTTCTGTCCAGGAGGTGGGAGTGATGGCAATCCCTGAATCCTTCCAGGACCTCCCTCTGGCACTGAAGTTAAAATATCAGCATTCCTTTGTAAGGAAATCAAAAGCCCCTGGGAACTTCCACTGGTGTAAACTGGGTTTTCCTGTTCAAGTATCTCGATCGAGATTGACAAAGAAAATATCTCAGTGTAATCTTGCCGAGCTGTTTTCCTTGGAATGCCACGGACAGGCTCGTTCACAAAATCTCTGCTTTTGCTATAGGCGTGGGCAGAAACAACCCCGTCCCTGGAGCCACAGGGGCTGGGCTGGGTGCGCAAGGAAAACACAGATCCGTGCCATCCCAGCAGGGTGGCAGCCCCCAGCCCCACTGCCAGGCTCAGGAGAGCAGCTGGGATGTGGGTCAGGAGCCAGCAGAGTGCTGCACGAGGGCACCAGAGTGTGCCCAGGGGCAGGGAAATGCAAACCTGGGCCAGTCACGAGATTTAAACCAGGTGTTTGCGAGGGATTCAAGGCACTGTGGCTCCCAGCTCCTGTAAGTGGGAGTGGGATTTGTGTGACTTCAGGCTCCTTGGAAATCTCCCCCTCAGGACCCGTCTGGCGCAGAGGCAGAGATCAGACTCCTGGTGCTGTATTAGGAGCTTGCGTGTGCTTCTTGGGGAACAAACAGGTTCCTGTGAGTGCTGGACCACCTCCCCTTCTCCTCTCATCTCTGGGCTCCCTGTGATGCAGCCTTGACCCAGCACAAGTAACCTGCTCTGGCCTCAAACCCCAAATTCGTGCTCTGGATGCCCTGGACATCCAGACCCTGAGCTCAGATTTAACCCAAACCCAGCTCTGGCCTCAAACCCTGAGCTCAGATTTAACCCAAACCCAGCTCTGGCCTCAAACCCCAAGTTTGTGCTCTGAATATCTTGGGCATACAGACCCTGAGCTCAGATTTAACCCAAACCCAGCTCTGGCCTCAAACCCCAAGTTTGTGCTCTGGATGTCTTGGGCATACAGACCCTGAGCTCAGATTTAACCCAAACCCAGCTCTGGCCTCAAACCCTGAGTTTGCGCTCTGGATGCCCTGGACACCCAGACCCTGAGCTCAGATTTAACCCACACCCAGCTCAGGGCACAGATAGGCTCAAGCCCTCACACTGGAAAACCCAGGCCACATCTGGTGTAGGACTCAGCTGCAGGACTGTGTTGGACTCGCATTTGCCCCCCGATAGGGTGCCCAGACCCTCACTGTGCACTGCAGATGTCAGTGATGGATTATTCCTTCTATTTCCTTTCAGCTGAGCCCTCCCGTGGCTGAGCGTTCCCTCCAGAGGTGCTGGGGTGCTCCAGGCTCCTGTCCCAGGGAGCAGCGCTCGCTCCCGGAGATGCTGCCGGGATCCTTTCATGCTGTTGTTTTTCCTCAGTCTGGGATAAGTCATCTTGGGCTGGAGGAGCTTGTTTTGTTCTCTGCGGATGGAAACAAAACAGCCCCCGATGGCCGCTTCCTGATGGGCTTCCTGCGATTGTGCAGGGAATGGTGGCAGGGAACAAAACAGGATACGGCAGCGGGGTTGTGAATGTAACGGGGACAATGGTATCAAAGTGGAATAAAAATAATGAATGGGCACTGCTGGAGCCGTGAGTCACAACCTGAAATGTTTGTGTCTCCCAAGCTGCCACCTCCCAGCTCTCGAATTCCTGGGAGAATGCTCTTTTTGCAGTTTCCAGTGCTCTGGAAGTAGGAACCCAAAGAGAAAAGATCAGGTTTTGTGGTTTTCACCTGTTCCCTCATGCTTTTAAGACTCTACTCTCTGTCCTTTTCCAAGGCAGCCTGAGAGGAGGCCCAGAGATGGGACAGACCTTCTCTCACGACAAACGCCGAATATTTTTGGGTTCGTCCATTTGTTGCTTTCCTTTCTAGGGCAAATAATTTATACCGAAAATCTTCAATTTATCTCTGCATGCTGGAAACAAAACCAGCGGGATTGTCACAGTCTCAGTTTGTGACACAAGTAAAAATGCCCCCCAGTGCTCTGCTTTGAGGGAAAAGGTGACACCACTGCAACAGCAGCCACAGCTCGGAGTGAGCTCAGCCTTCCTGACACGGAGCGCTGGGTCAGCCTGCAAAGTCCTGATGGAACATTTGCCACTGGGAAGAGCCTCTGGCAGCACATCAAGGCGAGGGGCTGGGCACTGGGTGCTCCAGGACAGAGCTGAGGTCAGCACAGCATTTCTGCATTTTGCTCCAGGGTAGCTGGGGTTTGTCAGCAAGCCAGGCTCTGAAACCATCTTGCAGTTTCCCTCCCTGTTCCTTCAGCAGAGGAGACCATAAAAATGCTACAATAATATTTACTGAAGGGTGCATGTTCGCAGTTAGGCCCATGTGTCTCTGTTTACAAACACATCTGCTCAGAGCAAGGCAATTATTTTAAAAGTGTGAGGGGGAAAAAGAAATGAAATCAAAAGGAAGGTAAGCTAGAGCTGGGGGGATTTGAGAGCCCAGCCCTGGAAAGCAATCACCGAACAGTGTCAGTCTCGGGGAGAAGGGGATACAGCTTTGGAGGAAAAAGCTGAGGGCAGAGAGGAGTGGAGATACAAGGCCGAAGGGAGTGTTCATACCTGGCAAAGGCTGATTGATTTTCTGGGAACATGACACGGCTTGGAAAAGATCTTGTGGGATCACAGAGTCCTGAGCCTGAGCAGGGTCAGGCTGGTTCGTCCGTGGAGGTGAATCCTTCTGTGATCTGTGTGACTTCAGGCTCTTGGGAAAATCTCCACCTCAGGACTTGTCCATCCCAGTCAGAGCCATTTCCTGGCTTTTATCAGGTCCCAGATTCCCAGTGATTCAGTGACATTAACTGCCAAGACAAGAAACCTGGCCCAAGCCATGCCAAAGGCAAAGCCTCCAGCACTTGCACAGGTCTCACATTCTGCCCTCATCCTGAATCCTCTCACGTGCCCGGGCTGGCAGCACCGGGCAGGGAACAGAAGCCAGGGAATTCTCTGGGAACAGCAGCCAGGAGCTGTGGTTGTTCCACTAGACACACACCTCATCCCAGTGTCCGTCCCAGCAGGGTGGGGAGCACTGGGGAGGGCAGGAGTGCTCAGGGAATTCCCTGTCCACGGCCCAGGGCTGGGATGAGCCGGCTGGGGCTGACAGGGCTGTTCCCTGCTCCAGGCACAGCTGCTGTGCTCATGCTCCAAAGGAAGAGCTGCAGCATGCTCCAGGATTTTGGGATGTGTGTGATGGGGATGGGATGGACCCTCCAGGCTCAGCTTTCACCACATTTACCTTCCAGAGAAAAAGGGGCCACAGAGATAATTTGGGCAGGTTCTTTTCTAGTTCCACCTCCATTCCTGGGCCTGCTCTGAGACCCCACAGAGGCTTTTCCTGGGGATTTCCCACAGCTCCAGGCCTGGTTTAAGCCTCCTTATCATTATCCTTAATGCAGCAACTCGCTGGGAAGGAGAAACTGTCACCTGGTTATTCCCAGTTGGCTGGAAACAAAGCAAAATAGGCCCTGAAACCATTAATGTGAAGTCTAGACTGAGGAAAAAAAGAGTAATCAGTCCAGATCCTATGAAAGTGTGCCTGAAGTAAAGTGCTTTTCTGAGAAGTGAAGTACAGAAGAATGATTTATATTTTTATCCCTTTCGAGGCTGCTTTTAGGGATCTTGAGATGAAAATAAGAGAGCATTGATTTTAGCAGCCTTCTTTTACCCGCTTGATATCAAATTTCATGGGAATAGTGAACATGAAAACAATCCCCAAAAGACAAAGATTTTTTTTTCCTTATGAGGAGTTTTGCTGAATCATTTTGCCCCAATTTTGAGCTGTCCAATTTCAGCATGGTTTTGGTGTTTTTCTGTGTTTTTGCTGTTTCTGCTGCTCTTACTCCTGCTTTGTTTCTCCCTAACACGAGATACCGCGTTGTGGTTTCTCATTTATTCGAGTTGTGAAGGAATTATGGTGCATTCCAAGGCTGCCAGGCTACCTTTGGATGGAGTAGCCCGGATGGAAAGGGGAGGAAAGGGAAAGAAAGGGTAGGAAAGGGAAGGAAAGGCAGCCTGGGCCAAGCGCGTGGCTCTTTGTCCAGCTCGCTGTCCTGCTCTGTGGCTCTGAGCAAGTCTGTAGTGCAGACTGGCGCAAAAACCTGCAGTGTGGGATGCCCTGAAACAATGAAATGAAACCCTCCTTTATGCCCACGGAAATCCCCAGCTCTGCAGAGACTCGGGCACAGTGTTAAAGGTTCGCTGCCTTCTTCACCCTGAGTGCTGCTGCAGCAGGGAAAGGGCCTTGGAGCACCCTGAGATAGGGGAAGGTGTCCCTGCCCTCGGCAGGAGGAGGAATGGGACGAGCTTTAAGGTCCCTCCCAACCCAAACCACTCCATGATTCTGTGACAGCGGCCTGCATCTCCTCCCATCCCTCCTCCTGGGGCAGGGACTCCAGCAGCGGGGATGTCGCAGCCCCAGCCCCCCAGCTCAGCTGGGAAATGCTGTGAACAGCACATTGTGGGACCCTGGGCCGTGCTGCGAGTGGGGAAAAGGGGGAAGAGCAATGCACCTTGGAAGCGACGGCTCTCATCCTGCTGGATTCACTGCAGGGAATGAAGGATCTCCAGCTGCAGCTCCTAAGCAGGACTTAAATGGATTGTGAAAGGCACAAGGTTGGGTTGTGGTTGTTGGCAATCAAATGTTCATAATTACAGTTTCCCAGGGGGAGTTCTGGGGAGTCCCTGCCCCAATCACATCCTGTAAGGAAGGTGGAGCAGCAGGAGCAAACCTCAGGAAAAGTGGTCTGGAAAAGCTGCAGAGGGAATTCTTGGTTTGATCAGGTGCAAGGGAAGAGTGGATATTTGAGAGTGTATCCTAAGGATTCCTGTCCGTGTCCCAGTGGCAGCACGCCTGGGCTCGGTGCCCCACAGTGTGCACAGGACAGGGCAACAGAGGAGGGACAAGGCAGGGAGAGGGGAGTGCTCCCTAAAGGTTGTGCCAAAGATCAAGGGCAGGGATAAGAACAACACTCTGTCCTCCTGCCTCCAACCCAGTGCCTGCTCCACCCTAATGTGCTGCCCCAAGATCGGCACAGCCCCTGCTCCTGTTTGAATTTCTTATTTGACTCATTCTCTTGCAAGTCTGATGTTATCTCTGTGCTCGGATGAGATGCTGGCAGCAGAAGAGCTGACTGGTAACTGCAGTGCCAAAGTCACCTCTGCTCCAGGGCTGCTCCTCGGTGCAAACCGTGGGCCGGGTGTGAGGCTGCTGGACCTCAGATTTTGGTGCTTTGCATCGCTAGGTCTGGGCTCCTCAGGCCTCTGTTGGCAACATTCTCTTTACAAAAGTATTTCAGGAGTGATTTTCTCACAGGAGCAGGAGTGGTGAAATTTTGAGGAGCGGGGAAAAAGGAAAGAAAACAGCCACCCCTCTAGAGGTGGAGCCGTCTCTCCATGGCGCAGTGGTTCAGGTACTCGGCGCTCTCCTCTCTTCTAAGTCAGCCTTTGTGGAGGAGGATGGAGCTTTGATCTTTAGCAACACCTTTTAAATGTGGTTATGGCCAGAAAAGTGACTGTAGAGAGCTCAAAGTTGATGTGCAGTGAAATCTCACTGCACACATACGGAATAACCTCAGTTACACCGGGGGTGACAGCACTGCTCACCTCACCAGCCCTTGTTCCCCTGGCCTTTCTCCCGTCTCAGATGTCCTGTTCCATTCATTACCTGAGTTAAACCTTTTCTGGAGTGTGTGTGTCGTCCCCATTTCACAGCAAGGGATCAGGAAAACTTGCTTGAAGCCCTGGTGGCTTGTCAGCCCTCCCAGAATGTCAGGCTGGCTGTTCCTGCCCTCAGGGCCGCAGCCAAGCTGTGCCTCCCGCAGTGCCCACTCCCGCCTGGGACCTTCCTCAGGATGGCTCCTCCAAATACAGGCAGACCTGCAAATTCACCCTCTTACACCTGGAAACTGCTGTGTAAATAAGAGCCACACCACAGGTTCCTGCCTGGGGGATGCAGGAGCGGGTGCCAGCTCCTCGGGAGCCTCGTTTGTGGCAGTCACTGCTGGGCTGCCCTGGAGGGCCTGGGGCTGGGCTGCCCGGGGAGCTGGACGTGCTGCCAGCTGCCATGGACGGGACTGGCCACATTTATGCCAGGAATGTGATTAAAACCTGGAAAAACTGAGGCCAGCCTATTCTCAGAGGCACTATTAGGTAACATATATGCCAGAGCAGCACACACAGCCCCTGTCTCAGCCCCGGGCTGGCCGGCCCAAGGCCACAGGCCGAGGCAGCAGCGTGGGGGGACCCTGGCGGGCTGTGCCCTGTCTGGGCAGGCTGTGTTGGCACCCAGGACACCTCGGAGTGTTTTCCCAGTCTCCTAACACTGAGTAGCTCTCGTTTCCAGGGGAGAGAAGCTCGGTGTTTCATGGAGCTGCTGCTCTCTGCCTCAGCCAAACCCCTCCTGAACGGGCTGGACCTCCAAAGCTGGGCCTGGCCAGCATTGCCCTGGGGAGCCGAGCCCCACAGTGAGCACAGGGGAGGTTGTACACGTTCCCCGAGCCTGCAGCCGAGCCCTGGCCCCTTCCAGGAGAGCTAACCCGAGTCCCAGGCAGCCCTGACGTTACCCAGGGGGTCCCCAGCCAGCACAGGCCGCCTGCCCCCCATGTTTTTGCTCTCAGCTGGATGTGGGTGCCTGGCTGAGGCGGTGGCAGCGGGGCTGGCTCGGTGCCACCCGACTTCCCTTGCGTGTCACCCGCGCTGCTCGTGCTGCGCTCTTGGAGCTGAGCAGGTGTCACCAGCCCTATCTCTGCTCATCTGCTGGGGTGGCTCAGCTCCCCCGGGGCTGAGCCTCTGCGCTGCCGCCAGCTCGGGTTTAGCTCAAACCACGCCTGGCCCAGGAGCTGCCACGAGAGCCGGAGCGTTTGGATTTCTTCTCCTGTTTTCAGGACTGAAACTGTTGAAGCAGCGCAAGGCAGAGCTCGGTGCCAGTGCCCCAGTGAGGTTGCTGCTGTCCCAGTTACACCAGCTGCATGCAGGCAGGTCTGAGCAGCCACTTTGTCTTTCAAGGAAGATCCTTATCTGAGGAAGTTCTGTGTCACACACTCTGTGTCACAGAGCAGGGTGTACTTGCTTGTGTGTGTAAAGAGCTGTGCTTGGTGCAGCCCCAGCCATTGATCCTGCGGAGCGCTGTTGGGTTTGGGGTTTTTTGGGGCAGCCAGAGAGATCCCTGCTTTCCAATTTATTTACCACCAGAACCTTTCTTCAGAAGAAAGATGTCTTTAGGCAGGAAAGGCAGCCTGGAATTAAGAGTGCTTGGCTAAGCTCGAATTCAGAAGGACCCTCCGACCCTGCATAAGTCCTGCTGAAGTTCCAGTAAAAATCTTGTAAGCAACCTCTCACACTGATTTTGTGGGATAACTGTCATAGTTATTTTCCCAGATGTTGTTTCCCTAAAAAAACTCCAATTTTGTGTATGTTTTTAGACTGGAAATCTCCAAACCCAAACATTCAGAATCTTTATCTGATTAATTTCTAGTCATGTTTTCCTTGTCTCTGCTCAGCTGAGACTGGGTCTGGAGGGCCCTAAGCCAGTCCAGCAGCCCAGTGTGGGGTTCACCCAGCACCCCAGGTAGGGAACCCAACACTTTTTGTACTGGGAGGAAGCAGAAGCCTGCAGAAAATGCATCACTTGGGAAGCCCTGCCTGGCATCCTGACCTCACTGAATCAGAGGAGCAGCAAATCCAATCTCTGATGGGAAGACTGAACCATCTCTTGTTCTTTACCTTCCTGCACAGGCAAAGTTTGCAGCCTGGACATAATCCCAGCCCTCTGAGGGGTTTCTGACACAATCCACTCACTCCCTTACTCTAAAAGCTGAAAAAGGGACGGGTATTTTTGAAAGGTTGTGAATCCCCCAAGGAAAAGCTGCTGGAAAGGTTGGACACAGCGTGAGCTCCTTTCACCAACCACGGCTGGGCAGTGTGGGGTGAACCCCTCCTTTTTGCTGTTTAAGGGCTGTAACCAGAGTGAGAGGTTGATCACAAACTGCAGCCAGTGCTGGAATTTCAGCAGGATTGATGCAGATGTTTGAGGGCTCCTCTGAGCTCAGGCTTAGTCAGGCCCGCTCCAATTCTAGGCCATTCGGTTTACTTGGGTTTGTTACGTGGTCTGAGATCAGAGATAGAAAAGTGCTGATTTTTGTGAGTGCACAGCACTGGCCTGACTCTCCCTAAGTGGGTTAACAGGCTGAGAAGGATTTTTGTGTTGACCCAGCAGACTCTGAGTTATTGATGTTTTTGTGATGGTGTCACGAGCCTGGTGGTGTCTGATTTGTGCTTAGATTCTCGTGTCACTGCAGGAGCTGGACTTCTCTAAGCGTTCACAATTTCTGTTTCCCTCCCTGTTTATGGAAGAATTTACAAAACAAACCTCCAAAACAGCTACTGGGGGGGTGGGGAGAGAGCAATAATTTATTATTTGTAAAAGCTCCCGGTTTAGGCTGTGCCCTGGGAATGTTGAGCACGGGGGTCAGCACACACCAGCTGTGTGTGCTCAGTGACCCTCTGCTGCCCACACACCGCTGCTGGGTGGCTTTTGAGTGCTCAGTGCCCAGAGGAGGTGAGTTTGTAGCTTTGTTTTGGAGTCTGCTCCATCAGCTCACGTTAAAGTGGGGGCTGCTTGCAGTGCAGGAGGTTCCTCCTTCGGTTCCTGCCCTGCCACTCATAAAGGCAGTTGTGTTGTGTGTGGTTAACTGAGCTCCTCCAGAGCAGGCAGCCCTTGCCAGATGCACTTTGAGTCAGGCAGGGCTGTGCCAAAGCCGTCAGGAGCCCGGCACTCTTTGCTTGGAAAACCCGAGCACATATACGCAAGGAAATCGATAGTCAGAACCTTCTGTCAACATTTGGAGTTTCGGCAAGCGAGGAAAAAAATGTAAAAAAAAAAAAGGATAACAATTTCCTGTTTTTAAGCATTTCTAGAAATGCACTGTTGGGTAACACACCAGCCTTTTGCTTCCCACAAAATAAACAAAAAGTGTAAAGTAATGCATTTTTTTCCCCACCACGAACACCCGTAACTGTGACCTGCTCTGGCTGCTTTTCCTTCAGCGGCAACCTCAAAACACAAACAGCACACAAACCCTCCCAAGGGAGGCGCAGAGACATTCACTGCCACTCCAGAGGTGTTCCCACTACACACCAGTGGGGTTTGGAGCAGCAGGTGGGCAGGGGACTCACTGCCCTGGGGGTGAAGCTGCCCCTGTGAGGTGCCACAGCCCCAGCTGCTCCTGCACTGTTTGCAGAGGTCCAGTGAACCTGAACGCTGCTCGCACCCGAAGCCAGCAAAGCAGAGCAGAGCAAGCCCTGGTTTGCAAAGGGGGTCCTGGACCCCAGGGGCTCTGCTCCCCTGGCAGGTGGAAATCACAGCCAGAAAAGCAAAGCAAAGCAAGGCAGAGTAACCCCTGGTTTGCGTAGGGGTTCCTGGACCCCAAGGGCTCTGGGGTGGAAATTGCAGGCAGCAAAGCAGAGCAGAGTAACCCCTGGTTTGCACAGGGGGGTCCTGGACACCAGGGCTCTGCTCCCCTGGCAGGTGGCGGTGGCAGCCAGCGCGGGGCAGCTGCGGGGCCCTGCAGGTGCTCCCCGGCTCCGAGGGAGGACCAAAGGGCAGTTCCTGCTTTAGCCACAGCTCTGAGGGCTGGTTCTGTCTCTCCCCAGGAGGCTCTGTCGGTGGTGAGCGACGACCAGTCCCTGTTCGACCCCACGTACGGCGCGGCCGCGCAGCTCCCCAAGGACATGACGGCCTCCGGCAGCCCCGACTTCGGGCAGCCCCACAAGATCAACCCCCTGCCCCCCCAGCAGGAGTGGATCAACCAGCCCGTGAGGGTCAGCGTCAAACGGGAGTATGACCACATGAACGGGTCCAGGTAAGGAGAGAGCCTTTCCACACTTAATCACGGAATCACGGAATATCCAGGTTGGAAGGGACCCACAGGGATCATCGAACCCAGCTCCTGAATCAAACCCTGTGTCCGAACAAGGGCAAAGCACGCACTGTCCATTTGTGCTTTTGTCCTGCACATCAGCAAACCTCTCTGTGTCCCACCGTGCCCCCCTCTCCTGTAATTCCTTCTTTTGTGACTCATTCGGAGCAGCCTGAGCATCCTGCCTGTGCTGTTCTCAGGGTGTGTCCCTGCCAGTCCCCGGAACACTCCGCAGGCTGGGCATGAGGCTGCCAGGGCAGAGCTCACGCTGCCAACACTGCTGTAAATCCCACATTTCACCCCTTAATTCAGCACCCCATGGACGTGCCGTGGCTCCAGGGGCTCACAGAGGGGGCCACGCAGCAGTAATTGGAGTTCCTGCCAGGGAAGCACTGGAAGCTGCACTGCTGGGCTGCCAGGGCTTCCCTGGAGGACACTTTTTATTTGTGCCCTACCAGGGCATGAACGAAGCCCTGGAACTGGAGAGGTTTTTGATGGAGAAGGGAGAAGGAGACTGAGGTGCTTTATGGGACCAAAGGCCTGTGCCCACCCCTTCTGTGTGGGTAGAGGTGACACTGGTGACACAGGGAATTCAGGAGCAGTTGGAGAAGGGCTGTGAACCCCCCCAGGGTGACTGGAGGTGGTGTCACCTGCCCAGCTCACGGCCAAAGGACAGCCCAGCCCCTGGCATTTGTACCTAGAGGTGAATCACTTCCCTGTTCAACGGGGAATTGAATAGGCTTGAAAACATTCTGTTATCGCAGCTCAGCTTGCCCCTTTTAAAAACATTACTACAAGTCCAAAACCTGGAAACAAATTTCACCTTCTTGAACATAATTTTTAGGGGAAATTTCTATTTTTTTTTTCAATTTTAACTATATATAATATAGATACACTTTCGTATTTTAGCAAAAGCTTTTAGAGTTCACGTTAATTTTAAATGTGATTTGAATTTCAAAGTCACAAACCTCTCCAGCATTTGTAGTGTTTAAAAAGTGAAACCCTCAAGGGTTTTTCTACCTTAGGGTGAGTTTAGCAGCACATTTTCCTGGTTTCTGAGAACACAGCAGAGCACAGAGCTGGAAACAGAAAGCAGCCTTGCACTTTCAGCCCTCTGCAGAGGGATGATGGTGTTAAAGACATCAAACAGCAGCGTGTTGTTTTTTCCTCGTGAGTGTAGAGTAGATACTGATTCTACCCTCAGATAAAGGCCTTTGTGGCAGTTGCTCTCTCGTGGGGATCATTTGCAGGCTGAACTCGATCTCACCCTGATTGTCCCTCAGGAGCATCTCTTGACTGCATGAAAACCACGTGGGTGTTTGCACTGTGTTCCCAGTCCCAGAACTGGGGCTGAAACATGGGAAAAGGAGTTATTTCCTGGAAAAACATGACTCGGAGAAAAGGATGGCTCTTGGAAGTACCGGGGTTTTGATAGTCATGAGGGCTACCTTTGGCTACCAAGGGTGGTTTTCCTAGGAAAAGGAGGAAGGAGCCTTTGCAGCATTGCCAGGCTGCCCAAATCAAGGATGGGGCTTGGAGCAACCTGNATGGGATGGGATGGGATGGGATGGGATGGGATGGGACGGGATGAGCTCTAAGGTCCCTCCCAAGCCAAGTCCTGGGATTCTGGGGTTGCTGCAGCCGCTCGCACCCACAGTGCCAGACCCACACACAGAGGGGTTCCTCCCTTTACCCTCCTCTGTCCCAGGGAAATCCGGCAGCGAAAGGAGCCCTCCACGCCCTCTGAGCTGCCATAAACCACACGTGTCTGGGCTCTGCAGGTCCTGTGAGCACAGGCTCTGTGTCACTCTGTGTCTGTGCTCGTACACCCGAACTGCCCGGGTGTTCCGTGTGCTCAGGAATGTCCTGGGCTGTGCTTCCATGGTGGGCCCCATGTGCCCATTTCCTCCTCTGCTCAGAGAAAAGGGAAATGGCTCTGCCTGGACAGACGGAATCACAAACAGCTGTGGGAGCCCCAGGAGCCATGGGAAGGGCCCTTAGGAGTGCGCTGGTTCTGGGCAAGCAGGAAAAGCTTCTTTGCAGACTTGCTCAAGACCCTGAGGTTCTTGGACACAAAATGTGTGCTCAGTGTCCCCACAGGGAGGTAACCCCCGTCAGGAGAGAGGAGAAGTCTCCTGAATGTCAGGACCAGGCCCTGCCAGAGCTCCCACCCTGCCTCTGGAGCACTCCTTAGCACAGGAGCTGCAGCGCACCCAGGACAGGAGGACATCCCCTGACTCCTCCATCTCCTCCCGTCCCTGCATAGGGATGGACTGGGCCACTCCAATCCCTCATTCCCCTGCCCATCAGCTGCCTGGCCAACCCGACACACGTGTGAGCGGCCAACCCCAACCCCAATCCCAACCCCAACCCCAACCCCAACCCCAATCCCAATCCCAATCCCAATCCCAATCCCAATCCCAATCCCAATCCCAATCCTAACCTCCCCCATCCCTCCCTGCCCAAGACAGGGTAGCTCCAGCAGTAACTGGGACCCTTCATCCCAAGCCCCCCAGTCCAGGGAATGCTCCCGTGCCAGCCTGGGGGACGTTCCGGCACTGCCGATCCTGGAACCCCGCGGTGCCGATCCCAGAACCCCACGGCACCAATCCCAGAACCCTGCGGTTCTGATCTGGGAACCCC
>VXBT01009164.1:313494-355931 GCA_013400235.1 Oriolus oriolus
GCAGCCAGCTTGGCCCCATCCCATCCCATCCCATCCCATCCCATCCCATCCCATCCCATCCCATCCCATCCCATCCCGACAGGCTGCTGGCATAAACCACCCTGGGCATGGAACTCCCAGGGCTCTTCCTGCAGCAAGGGGGAGGGAAAATGGACAGAGAAAGGCAAGCAGAGAGGGCAAACAGGGAAACGGGGAATGAAATTGGGTTGGAACGTTCAGACGAACGCAGATGGAGCTGCTGGTGCTATCAGGGAGGTGAAGAACTGAGCAGGGCTCTGAAGGAGATTAGATAAGTCCTACAGATAACAACAACATCTGTGGGTATGTGATAAAAACACACGTATTTGCCATGGAGATTAAACCTGACATTAACTGATGTGGCTCAGGAAAATGATTCCGTAGCTTTGCAGCCAGAGGGCTGTGCCCTTCCCATGAACAGGACCCACAACTGGCCAGGGCTGGAGATTTCCTGGGTCCCTTCAGGCCCAGGTTTGTTGGAGAGAGTTAAAAACCCAAGAGCGATTCCCCATATGTGAATGTGCTGGAGCAGATGCTGTGCAAATGACCCAGAACTCCGAGAAAAAGGCTGTGGAAGCTCCTTATTGCTCCTTTCTGCCCTACACTTGAGTATGGGATGGATCCAGTTCCCCTTTTTGCTCTATTAAGCCCCAAACCCAGGATCTGAGAGCAGTGTGGAAAAGCATTAGCCCAGCACCCACACAGGGATGATCACCTTAGGGATGGCACATGCTCCCGACACTGGGAGTCTTAGATTCCAGCTTTCCCAAGTCTTCTGTGCAATCATGATCACATCTGCAGCTTCCAAATGTCTCCTCCTCACCTACAAATGGAGCTAAAAGCATTTCCTTGCCCCACGAAGGTGTGCTAAGGGTAATGGTGCTGTGATGAGCCAGAGAACTGGAGCTGGGTCCCACATGCTGTGCTGTTTTTCCAAGCAGAACAGCTTTTATAGGAGTATCATTATTTAAGCACTCAAAAATCAGGAGAAGGTGCCATAAATCAAGGTGGGAGCACAGGGAGAGAAAGGAAAAAGTGTATTTTCTCCACTAGAAAATCCAAGTGTGATGCAAAGGCAGCTGAAGATGTCTCCTCTGGCCAGTGAAGCAGAGATACAGAATTTATTTAGGATGTTTCTTCAAAGCTGATCTCTCCATGCCTAAAATCAGTGGGAGTTTCACAGATTCCAGTGGCACAGGAGTTAGATCACAGATGGGTGCCTCTGGAAGCCCCACCTTTATTTTTCTTGAGAAGTTGAGCCAAGGAAATGATTCACAACAAAAAACCCAAACAGTTGGATTGGAGCAGTGTCTGTCCCTTGTGACTGGCCAATAAAATAATTTCCCATCCGAAATCACTGGCGAGTTTCATCCTCTGTCATCAGCACAGAGCTGCTGCTCCACAGGAACCTGTCGGAGGTTTGCCTGTGGAATTGCACACTTTCCTGGGAAGGAGGAAGGCAGTTCTGTGCAGCCAGCAGGGCCTTGGCCAAAGCTGCTGACCGGGGCTGGGGAAATCAGGCGCTTTGTAACCGGAAACGCTTCTCAATTCCCACAAGATAAACACGCGAGAGACACTTGAATCGCCGTATTGATAAGGCCTGAGAACTGACAGAGAGATGGAGTTGTGTGGGCTCGGAGCACAGGACCGGGCTGAATTCGGAAAGCTTGGCAGAGGGGTGGAATTCTCTGCTGGCTTAGCTCTGGGGGGCGTCTCCAGGATCATCCCCAGTGTTTGTGTCCCATTATCCGGGCTGTTCAAAGCCAGTGCCAGGGGAATCGCATTGCTGATCTCATGGCATCAGCCTGAAAACCTGGGCTCAGTGGCCACCTTCGCCACCTGCTGCTGCCCATTTGCTCAGGAGCAGTTTCCTGCTTGATCCCAGCTCTCCTTAGACACTGAGGGCTGGTCACACTGCTCTCCCTTCCAGCAAGGAAGCACCAGGGCACGCTGACACTCAGGACAGCAGCCCCCAGGTCACACCTTGCCTTTAAATACCTGAAATCAGGAGGAAGGAACCTGTGCCTGGGTTTTGCTGTCTGTAAGGTGGGCCCAGCCATCCTGGCTCCTCGCTGGGCCCATCCTTGGGATGGTGGACGTGTGGAGCGGGGATTGTGCTTCGCACCTCCCACGTGCAGCTGCAATATTGAAGCAATGACAATTTAATAATGGTCATCCAAATATCCTGTCCTGCCAGGGCAGCGCCTGAAGTGATTTCTGTGCTCTTAAGCCAGTGCAAAACCCGAGGAACTTTGCTGGATTCAGGCAGATTACTCACTCCTTTTTCAGTCCATGCCCAGCTTTAGGATGATGAATCTGCGTGTGCTCAGCCCCAGACGTGCTGCGAGTGCCGTGCTCGTCAGAGCAGCTCCTGTCTGCTGGAGCTGGGCAGAGCACTCCTCCCTCCCTGCAGCTGTTCCCAGCCCCAGGACAGGCTGCTCTGGGGAGTGCTGGGTGTCTCCCTCACGGAGGAACGCCTTCCAGAGGAGCTGATGGCTTTTCCAGACCGGCTTCCAGCGGATGTTCAGTGCTGAGCCCTGAGCTCAGTGCCACAGGGATGTGGGCTTTTATTTTCACGAGTTTTCCCCTTTTGGAAGGGGGTTTGTCCCCCAGACACTCAGCTCAGCTCCTGCTTAGGGGAGGGAATAGGTGATGGCAACCAGCACAGGAGGATCTGGGGGAACTGCAGCCCTCCAGGCTGGACTGCCTCTGCCCAGGCTCTCTCTCTAGAGGTGTTTGTGCTCTCGGGATGTCAAGCTGGATATCTGATGATTCAGATATCCCAGAAGGTTTTCAGCATTTTACACTCCTGATCAGGGTGAAAACTTTCTCAAAGCTGCCTATGAAATACATTATCTTGGCACATCTGAGTCCAGACTGAAAAAATAAACCAGCAACATCTGCATGACCTCAACAAAAGCTCAGTCTCAGTTTTAGCAATGGAAGGTTCAGGTGAGCTGCATGATACAGTTGAGAGTAACCCAAACTCATCCTACAGCACCTTTAGACTTCAGGCAAGGCTTAGGGCTGGATCAGAATGGTGCAGTTGTTTCCTGTTTGCACAAGCCATGGAAGCAGGCAGGAATTCCAGCATCTCTGATCCTCGGGAGATTTAAACTGGGAGAGCCCAGTCCTGCAGCACTCTCCATCCTTTGGAGCCTCCCACAACACCCCAGTGGCTTTTTCAGGGAACTCCCTGTCCACCCCCTCAAACAACTATCCTTCTTTGCACATTTCTTTTAGTTCCCTCTCCAAAACTGTGAAGCCATGCCTTGATTCTCCTTCTTTATGTCCATCCCCACACACCTCGGGGCTCCAGACTGATAAAGAAGCTGAGCTGCCACCTCCATCCTTTCCCTCCCAGGTGGTGGGGGTCAGGTGTGGGGTGTGCACAAATGAGAGGAGCCTGAAGGGGAAAGAGGCTGTGGTGAGAAGCAGAAACCTGCTCAGTGGTTTTTAACGTGCCTTAATGCCAAACAAAACCATCCTGCCAAGTGCAGCAGGACCTGGGTTCTACCAGGAGCTGTGCAGGAAAGGTGAGGTTAAAAAAGACTTTCAAATTAAATAGACCCTGAGATTGGGGAACCAAGGTGTTCCTGCACCTCTGAAGGATGAGCTGCTTTGTGAGAGGGAAGGGTTTATGGGGAAAAAACTCCCCTGGTTCTCCATCTTTTTGTAATGAATGCGAGGGAAATAAAAGAAAGGGAAGGGTAGGGGGTACCATAAGATAACGTGTTCGAACATTAATTCGGGAGAACAGCCCTGCACTGCATTACCCTTACCAGAGAGAGCCGATCCACCCACGGCGTCGCTGACCAGGGAGGGGGAACAGGAACAAAAATGAAAATTCATCACGGCCAAAGCTCTGCCCCCGAAGGAGAGAGGCAGGAGCAGCCTGGCTTGTGTCTGTCTGTCTGTCTGTCTGTCTGCTTCCCTCTGTCCTGATCTCGGTCTCTGCTTTTCTCCCTTTCCCTCCTCCACTGAAACCCTTAATAGGAAACACATTTCCCTCTCTGTGGTGTTCCCACCAGAAACCTCAGACTGCCGGGCAAAGGTGAGAACTCTGAGCAATTAAACCGGGGGAGGCGCCGGCCCTTTCCAGCGGCTCGGGCTGCATTTTTACCCTAAAGTAGCTATAGGTTGATCCTGCTCGTTCAGTGCTATTCATCACCCCACCCCCACCGCCCCAGCCACTCATTTGCAGCCCATTTAGTCATAGAAAACCACGTTTCTGAATTCCCCAGCACTTCCCTGTCTGGCAGGGGGAAGCTGGGCTGGGCGTTGCACTCAGGATTGCTTTAAATAACCTGAAAAGGAGAGAGTGGTGCACAGGAGTTTCCCCGCAGATATTCAAGAAAGAACTGCCAAAGCCAGAAACCGTCTGATGAAAACATGAGTTACATGGACAGAGCTGTTTCAATTCCTCCAGCAGCCAATCTCTCTAAACATTTCAGCCAATCCCTTTGGCTATTGGCAGCTTTCAGAGCCAGGGTGCCCTTGGGATCCCTCTGAACTCTTTACCTCCTCCTTCACCATCCATCCTGGTCTTTGGAAACATCCCCTGACTTGCAGCATCTGGTACCATCCATCCTCCCCTCCCTGGGAGCAGCTTTGTTTCCCAACACCTCCAGCCTCTGCGTCCTTGCTGCCTTGTGCAGTCTCTGCCTTTGCGTTTGGGGAAGGAAAGAAATCCGCTGGAGCAGAGGGCAGAGGGCCAGCAGGACCCAGCACCTGCAATGGCTCTCAAATCTGGCAGGGAACTGCCCAAAGCTCAGCTCCCACTGGAAAGAGACACACTCCGTGAGTACTGAGGGGCAGCTGAGGTCATTGGGGATCATGTGGACCAGAGGAACGTGGGAGTGCAGGGCTCAGCCACAAGATCCTGCCCAGCTGGCGCTGGAGTACCTGCAAAGAGCTGCTCCTGCCCTGCTGAGGGGTCTGGGGATGCTCAGGGGCAGGATCCCACTGATCCACTCATCCGAGGGGATCTGGAGAGCAGGAAGGGTCTGTGAGAGCACTCTCAGGGCAGGATTGGTGCTGCTCCAGCCCCACCACAGGACCCTCTGCCTTGTCAGGGTCACTGGGTAACCTCTCACTTGTCAGGGGTGTCTCTGACACAGCACGAGCTTCTCCAGGGAGCTGCAGGGAAGGTGAGCCCAGGAGAGTCTGTGAGCACACATAACCAGACAGCCATGAAATGTGCATTTCATGCTGGCTTCCCTCAACTCCCAGAGTCTCCCCCTCTGTTTCCAGGAGAGTTTGCAGGAGAAGCAGAGGAAAATGCTTAGAGAGGAACATTTCCACCCCAGACTGCGCAGAATAGAGACCCTTCCAACAGGTTCTATCTGTGCTGCTGCTGTGTGCCACGTGCAGCTGGGTGGAAACGCCTCTGATCCAAGGGAGCTGCTCCCAAACCCCCAGAGCATGGGAGATGCTGGAATCCTAGTGAGATCTGTGCAGCTGCTGGCCCCAAACCAAGCATGTGACGCTCTAAAAATGGCCAGGTCCTGACAGTGCAATTCATGACTTTTCTCTTGCCTGTTCCTCAAACAGGAAATTTCTCTATCACAGCCAGGGAGAGAGAAGCTTCTTCCTTATCCTGCCACACAATCTGTGCCTCAGGCATTTCTGGGATAGAGTCTGTCCCTGGATAAATGCGCTGTACAACCTCACCCTTTTAGATCAGCTTTCAATGGGGGACACCAAGGCACCCAGTGAAGGAGACAAATATCTTTACTTTTTGCGAGTGAAGAAACAGCAGCATGTGTGACCTGCAGCTACCGAGCTTTTAGGTGAATTTCACAGAAAATGTGTGCCTAATTAGCAGCAAAATGAGTTTTTTTCATGCCATTAACAACATTTCCTACCTGCCCTCATGGTTGCCCGTGGCAGAGCCTGCCCAGACTGCACTAACTCCTTTTCTCTGCCCTGCAGGTAGCTCACTGCTGGTCTACAACACTCCATCCCACACAGACTCCTCACGCCTTGCCACCAAAGAAGGTCAGTGTTTTGCATGTAAATGTCCTGAGTTTGACTGGGTTAAAACTGGACCTTTTTAATAATATCCTTGGCATGAAAATGCTCTGCACTGCTCCGCTCTGCATTCCCAGCACGGTTAAAAAGGATTAATTCACACTGTGCAGCGCCATCCAGGCTGGAAATGCCACCTCTGCTTGTCCTGCCAGCACCGTGGCATAACCTGTGTCACTGTCACACTGGTGCTTTGCTGAGCTGGTGAACTGGTGGCACATTTTCTGTTCACGATGTGACCGGTTTGGAATCTCACACAGGCAGGCCTGAGACATGGTTTCTCTCCGAGTTCACAGCTGAAAGGATAAAATCCTCTCACAATAAATTTCCCTGCTGTAAAGGCCACTCAGGTATTCCAAACCCATCTGTGGATCTGTAGCTCATTTCAACCACAAGGAAAACCAAATGTATCTTTTTGACACTTTCATTTTGGAACAGTTTGATTTGCTTTTTTGTTTCAAAGAACCCATTTTTTGTTTATCTAGTAGAAATTCTGACCATGTAGCTGTAGCTTAGAAACCTTGAAGTTTAAAGTTAATAACCCTCTTGAGGCTCCTTCAGGCTTTGGAGGTGTTTGTGTGTCCTTCAGTCAGGTGTTCCAGGTTTTCCTCTGCAGCTCCAGTCCTGCTCCTTGTTCGAATTTTTATTGACCAACTAGAGTATCATTCAGGATAAAGTTGTGAGCGTTGGTGTGATGGGTGTGATCACAGAATCCCAGAATGGTTTGGGGTGGAAGGGACCTTAAGGATCCTCTTGTTCCCATCCGTGGCCATGGGCAGGGACAGGATGAAGCACATCCCTTAGAGAAGGAGTTGAACTGATGAAGGCCAAATAGGGTGATAAAGAGCAAAAATCTGTTCCTGTGCTCTGTAACTCCTGTGTAGAGCCTGTGACTCCGTCTGTAGGGACAGGAGCCCTAAATGGGGTTTCCCTTGCCCTCTGTGCTGCTGCAGGAATGTTGGGTTTGTTCCCTGTGCTCTGTTCAGCTCCTCCTTTGGGAAGGTTCTGGGAAGGGCTGAAATCTCCTGCCGACCCCAGCCTGTCCCTGGGCCAGTTCCCTCAGTGCCACAAATTACCCGCGAGATACAAACACCTCTCTGCTCCTCAGGAGAGCGTGGCTGCACGGATGAGCCACAAGTTTGGATTAAAAAGAGGGGAAAGGCAGAAAGTCTTTGATTGAAGCAGCTGGAGAGACAAAACCTCCCGTTGCACCGAGGGGCTGCAGCGAACAGAGCCCACATTTAACAGCTCCTGCGGGGAGGGTCTGGCTGCCTCTTTTCCCTGCTGCTTCTTTCCCCTCACATTTCATCTCCAGCATCTGCCTTGGACCTGGACACGAGACCAGGGCTGCTTTTTCCAGCAGCTCCTTTTGTCTAGCGTGTAAATGCCCACTTGAGCTCCCTGGCATGCTGTTCTCTCCTGAGGCAGCCCCAGTTGATAAAACAGGGACATTACAGGGACGGAACAGGGACATTACAGGGACAGAGCCACTCAGGCTTCGCTGTCACTGCTGCTTTGACATTAACAATCACCCATTCAAAGTTCACCCGAGCTGGGCTTGCTCCTATGTGAATAAAGCAGGGACATGTGCTCCTCCATAATTTCCCCTCCCATCCAAGCCTCTGCTCATTCTGTCTCAGGCCAAGCAGTTGCTAAAAATAAAGCCAAGAAAAGTGTGATATTTTTTCTTGTTATTAAAGAGAAAATCTCTGTGTAGAACTCCACTCCTCTGAATTTTTAAACACTTTGTGACTCGGGCCTTGAGTCACTCAGGCTGAAAGAAATTTGAGGGGAAAGTGTCCCTCCCCCTGCATTTTTAGTGGCCTCGAGAGTGCCTCTGCAGTGCAGCTGACAGAGCTCTGGGTTCACTGCTGTCAGCGTGCAGCCCTCAGCTTCACAGGGAACTTTCATCACGTGTCAATAAAGGACCAAGCACGCCCAGGGGACAGGCAAATAAAAATTAGGAACTACGTAGAAATGTTGAAATCCCATCTATTCCTCCCCCATTTCGTCCTATAAGGCATAAATTCCATCATTCCTTCCCTGCTGGGTATTGGTGTAGGATGAAGTGCCCCACTCAGCTGACTGAGGTTATTGCTGAGATAAGATGTCAGGAGAAGAGACAGGAGAACGTGACAGGCTGGCAGATAAGGAACTGGGGGAGCAGAATGAAGTGGCTCATCCAATAGCACAGCAGAAACTCGTGATGCTCATAAAACTGCACTTGGATTTCCTCAGCCTCAGCCTGGTTTGTTAGGAAACAAGATTCACCTTGTTTCCTTTTTAATGGGCTCACTTCAAGATGATATTCTCACTTCAAAAGGAGATCTTCTTTTGGAAAAGGAATTTCAGGTTAAAAATTACAATTTTTTACAACTTTTTAACTTCTCCAAAGATTAAACATTTTTCTTCAAGTTAATGCATCTGGAATCTACCAGTCCTGTAAATATTTCTCCTCTCTATGCCTGTGAATGAAAACAGACGAGTTTTTTTAACCACCTTCCCTTGAGGATTCAAAAGCAAGTGATGAAATAGTACCAAACCTGCCAAAGATAGGAAAAAAATACCATTTTCTTCACTCCTCCTGTAATTTTTCTACATAACAAATGCAAATAACCTGCTTGTGCAGGTTCCAGGGAGACACAGGAGCTCTTTGCATACATTTACACTGCGCCTTACACAACGTGTTCCATGCACGGCTGCAAAAAAAGAACCTACACAGCAGAAAAATAGTGCAGCTGCAGCACAGACAGCTGCAGATGTTCCAGATGCAGCACATGGCTCTGCTCCCTCCCCCAGGTCCGTGTCCCCAGGAGCACAGGGAGCCTGGCCCGTGTCCCGCCGCCATCTCCAGGCTGGGGTTGGTGCCGTGGCTGCAGCTGCAGACCTGACTCCCTTTTTCCCTTCTGTTTTCTGCCCTCTCCCTCCCTGCAGTGCCAGCTCTGCGAACAGAAGGAGCTGCAGCCCTGCTCTAGGGGAGCCAAAGTGCAGATCTGTGCAGCAGAGCTCTTGGGAATCCTCACAGCAGGCCCTGTGGGTCCCAGGGCACGGGGAGCTGAGCGCTCTCTCAGCAGGCAGGTGGAACCCTGTCCTGTCCCTGCCTGAGCTCCTCCCCTTCCCAGCCCGTAAACACTCCAAAGGATGGCACCGAGCGTCACTGGGACAAATTGTCTTCAGCTGCCTCTGGGGAGTGACTTGCTCTCATGAAAATCACCAGTGGTTTTTGGCTGGGAGAGCAATTTTCTGGGAAATGAAAGGAGGCTGCTCTGATGGCTGAATGGAAAGAGCTGTGTCCCCCTCCCAAATGTCCCCCTGTCATTTTCTGGGACTGGCGGGAGCAATGAGTGACCTGCTGTAGGTGCTGGAGACAGGGACAGGAGTCTGAGCCCACAGATCTGCCCCAGTCCGGGGAGACCCCAAACTGCTCTCCTGCAGAGTGGTGCCATTTGAGCAGGTTTCCATGGGGGAATGGAAAGAATATTCACATCCAGCAGCATTGGGAGGCCAAAGGGCCATGTCCCCAAAGGGCTCTGAGCTCTCTGGCCTCGCTCCAGCACAGTTGTAAAGCTGTGCTCAGTTTTTAGTGTGTTGGGGACTGTGTAATTTGTGTGTTTAATACATGAGCAAAATGCTGTGCAGGAGCTGAACCCAGGGCAGAGCTGGAGGCAGAATCCCAGTGTGTGGATGTGGGAAGTTTCCCATGTCCATATAAGCTGTGGGAATGCCTGGGGTGGGATGTGTGGTGCTTCCCAATGTGTGCTGATGCCAGGGAATGGTGTTTGTGCAGGGAGGTGGCAGAGGGGGTGAAGGGAGGCTCAGCACCATGTGTGAGAACTCACAGAGGGGATCCTGGGGCTGTTTGCCTCCAGGTCATTTAGGATCTGGATTCAAAAGCTGCATTCAGCACAGGTCTGTCCTCTGCACACGCCAGGCTCGGCCCAAGGCAACAGAGTCCCAGAATCCCAGGATCATTTAATTTGGAAAAGCCCTCCCAGACCATCCCTGTGCCCGATGCCCACCTTGTCCCCAGCCCAGAGCACTGAGTGCCATGTCCAGGTGTTCCTTGGACACCGCTGGGGATGGGGACTCCAAACCTCCCTGGACAGCCCCTGCCAGTGTTTACCAACCCTTCCCATGGAGAAATTCCAACCTGAGCCTCCCCTGTCACAGCTTGAGGGTGTTTTCTCTTGTCTTGTAGTTGTTCCTGGGAGAAATTCCAACCCCCACCTGGCTCCTGGCAGGGAGTTGCAGAGAGGGACAGGATCCTGCTTGAGCCTTCCAGATTTGGTTGAGAACAGGGACAAACCAGCCCAAAGCCTCAGAAATGCAACCCAGACTCAAGCAGAGCACAGGAAAAAGGGATGTGGTACCTTCCACAGAGGGAAGAAATCTCTGTGTGAATGCATGAATAGGGATGGAGGGGGGAATCCTAAGGGTTTAGTCTGTGGCTACCCCATGTTTATGTTCACATTATGGAAGTGGCTGTGTGAACAGTGGGGATGTTTGGGTACAAGGTGTGTGTTTGTGTGTTTGCTGGGGCTGTTGGCAAATTTAGGAAGATAAATAAATCAGTGAACTCTGAAATGCAGCATGGTTTCCTGGGGGTTTGCGCCAGTGTTCATTGTGAGCCCTAAGAAAGAGTTCCCTGGTGTTGGAGCATCAGTAAGATCTCTCTCACACCACCTCCCTGGTACCTCACAAAATACGAGTCTGTGCTTTCCTCACCGTCAGGGCTGCAGCCTCTGTGCCCTTTAAATTGGTAGGAGCTCCTCAAAACTCTTCTCTCCCACTTGTCAAACTGAGTGACAATTCGGGGTGACAGGTTCAAACTTTGGGGGACTGGGGAGAGAGGGGCAGAGGCTGCAGGGAATGTGGCTGTGTAAGCACAGTTCCCACAGGAAAACACTCTCAAATTCCCACGTTAAACCCTTCCCCTGAAAAGGCCGTTTTTCAGATCTAGAAGGTTGTAGTGAAAAATACCGACCATGTTCAATAAACCCTCCTGTGAGTGTGTCAGTGCAGCCCCTTTTCCCAGCAAAGGTTTTATACTCTGCAGCTTCACTTGTGGCGGAGGAAGAGCAGCTGCAGCTTTGTGCCCTCCTGATTGTCTGTACTTGCTAAAACATTTCTCGATGATATTTGTGTGCCTGGTGATGAAATATCCCATTTTTAGCTCAGCAGCAGAAAAAGGGGAGGCTTTTTTAGGTCTCCTTTCATTTTGGCTGTGTGGCCAAGCCGGGATTTATGAGTTCAGGGGAGACAGTAGCCAGCGTGCTCGGATTTTGCTTTTTATACTTTCTTTTTTTTTTAATTGTTTTCCTTTGAAATTCCAGAGTTAGTGTTTTGTCTGCTTTCTCCCTGACCCTCTTCGGAGGCAGGCGTGTGTTTTTTCACCAGAAAAACTGGAAACAAAGAATCGTTGTCTTTAAGCTGTAGCAGGCAGGAAACCCAACTCACAAGGGATCACCCCGAGCCAGCGCTGTCCCAGAGTAGACTCCAGTTCTCTGAATTCAACCTGACAGCTTGTCTGGAGCACTTTCTAAGTAACCATTATCCTTCCTTTTCCCCGAGCAAAAGAGCCATTATTTTTCTGCCTGGGGTGCAGTGCAAGGAGTGTTATTGCACTGGGGGGGTCACACGTTTGCTGGGGTGCCGGGCCCTCCGTCCCGAAGCCTTGGAAGTGCTGTGGCTGTTTCCTCAAACAAGAGTTAATTTGTTTCCTGATAATGACTTGAAAGCTGTAAAACTGCCATGGCTGTGCATGTGTGTCTTCCCTCTTCTCTCCTGCGTGCGTGGCCTTTTTCTCCATGGATGTGAGCTTTGGGGTGTTTTTACTTTTGCATTTGTGCGTTTTTCAGCAAGAGCAATCTCCAGGCCCACTGATGGTTTGGTTTTGTGCCCTGTGCTGGGGGTACCACGCACACGGTGCTGAGGGCACGTTCCTGCCCGGCCCGGGTGTGTTTGGGCTGGTTCTGTAGGTGTGCAGAGGGTGTGCAGCTGTGTGGCTGTGCCCGGGCTGTGCCTGCAGCCCCGCGTGGCTCAGGACCGTCTCTGCTGGCTGGAAAGCATCTGCTTTTCCAAGCTGGCACTGGGAGGGATTCTCAGGACACATTCTTCAGTCTCTGTGCGCTGTGCATTGGGATTTCTGCTGCCGATATTAAAAAAAGCAACAACAAGGAAAAAAGTATTCTCATTGCTTCCTCCTTTTCTTCATAATGTGTCTTTGTGAGGCTCGCGCGGGGCGAGGCAGACGTGGCTCAGGAAGTGCCAGCGCTGCACAGCTCGGGGATGTTTTTCCAGCCCCAGGCACGACTGGGGGCTGTCGCCTCTGGCTCAGAGCAGGCAGGGAGTGACTCCAGGTCTGAGTGGAGAGCAGAGCTCGGGGCTCTCAGCTGCCAGGAGCTCCTTCCCTGCACCCCAGCTCTGGCCAGGGACAGGGGCACAGGGCTCAAACTTGTCCTGAGCACCTCCTGCCTGGGCCAGCTCAGGAGATCCCCTCTGGAAATCACAGATCATAGAATCCCAGCATGGGCTGGGTTGGAAGGACCTTAAAGCTCAGCCAGTTCCACCCCTGCCATGGGCAGGGACACCTTGCACTAGCCCAGGTCACTCCAAGCCCCGTCCAGCCCAGCCTTGGACACTTCCAGGGACAGGAACACTGAATCTCACTTCTATTCCTGCACCATGCTGAGCTCCAGATCCTGTCTCTGGCAATAAGTGGGCTTCAGCCACAGGCGTTTAATCCATCACTGATTTAGAACAGGAGTTCAATCAGAAATGTGTGATCTCTGATCTGTATTTCTGTGAAGGCAGCAATTCAGAACCAGGCTCTCGGCTACTTTCAGACACTCCCCAAGCTAAATCTGTTCTTCACATCCATCTCTGCAGCAGATTTCTCGCCTAAATCCAGCAGTCAGTCCATTCTCACTTGGTTTGGGTTGACTTCAGGTCAAAACCCAGTGTTGTTCCAGGCCTGGATTTGGGATCTGTAAAACAGGTTAACAGCAATGGAGAGATCAGAGAATCACAGAATCACTGAGGCTGGAAAGGCCTCTGAGATCATCGAGTTCAACAGTGCACCCAGGTGGATGCAAAAGAGGGTTTGATAATATTTTTCTGTTGTGAAATAATCAAATAGGCTGATCATGCAGAATAGCAGTACTTTTGAAATCATTCTGCACTCAGTGAGTTGCTTCCTCTTAGTGAAGAGACTGAGAATTACTGATTTCCACCTCTGACCCCGGAGCGGTGGCTCCTTAGCTCAAGAAACAGCACATTGTGTCTGGAAGAAGAAAAGAACGAGTTTGGTGCTGGAAGGACTGGGAAGCCTCGTGTAACCATGGAAACAGTCCCAGTAACACTGGCCAGGAATGACAAACAGCACGACGTGTGGCACACGTGCTAATGAATTGCTTTAATTAGCAGAGACAGCGAGTTGAACAGCAATTCCTTGCAGGACGAGTGATGCTGTGAGGTTTTGAGGCCTCAGTGTGCTCAGCTGTGACACACGTGTCCCTGGAGCTGGGTAAATGTGATGGGAAGTTGGCAGAGCCATCGAAAAAGGCCAGAGAAGTCCTCAGAGCCTGCTCTGTCCCACCATCCCTGCCCACACCTACAGACAGGCCAGAGCCCAGAGCCTTCCCAGCTTCGTGCTGAGGGGAGCTGGAGCTCCTCTCTGCTGAGCCTGGGAGGTTTGCACTGTGTGTGGGGGGCAGTGAGAAACATCCAGGGTGTGTGGGGCAGTCAGAAATGTCCACTCTATGTGTGGGGCAGTCAGAAATGCCCTCTGTGTGTGGGGGGCAGTCAGAAATGTCCTGGGTGTGTGTGTGGGGCAGTCACGAATGTCCACTCTATGTGGGGGGCAGTCAGAAATGTCCACTCTGTGTGTGGGGCAGTCAGAAATGTCCACTCTATGTGTGGGGCAGTCAGAAATGCCCTCTGTGTGTGGCTGGGGGGCACTCGGAAATGTCCTGGGTGTGTGTATGGGGCAATCACAAATGCCCAGGGTGTGTGGGGCAGTCACGAATGTCCACTCTATGTGTGGGGCAGTCAGAAATGTCCTGGGTGGGTGTGGGGGGCACTCAGAAACATCCGGGGTGTGTGGGGCACTCAGAACATGTCCATGGAGCCAGGGAGGGACCTTTCGGGCCCCATAGCTTTAATGTTTGCTGCCACCATTTAAACCAATCCACGGGATGTTTCCAGGAGGAGCTGGGGGTGGTTTTGGCCCCCGTGTCCCTGCAGAAGGCCACAGTCTGGGTTTCTGCTCTCCAGCTGGCCTGGAACAAGACCCCAGCTCCTCGATGGGATCTCCAGGAGGTGGACAGAGGCAGTGTGAGGGCTGGACACACAGACCTCGCTGACGTGCTTGGGTTGCAGCAGGAGAGGGGTTTGTCCCCGTGATGGGACTTTCCAAGGCACCGGGGGAGTGGCACCATGCACAGCCCCACCTGGGCAGGAAAGGCCGTGGGGTCCATGCCCTCCTCTCCCTCTCTCCCTATAAAGCGGAGACCCCAAGGAACCACTTGGATTAATCACAGGTCTGCATCCCCCAGGACACTGGGCTCTGCTTTCCCCTTTTAGGGAAGCTAATTTAAATTCCAGCCACCAGGCCAGGATCCTTTCTTCCTCCTGAAGGAGGAGGACTCCCTGCAAACACCAGCCTGTGCTCTGCGTGGAGAATGCGTGGCCCAAAGCTGGAATGCAGGAGGAGCTGTTCTGGGATGACCTGTCTCCCCTGGATTGGGAGCACGAGTATTTCCAGGACTTGGCCTTAGAGATTTCAGTGAAGCAAAACAGGAGAGGGGGAGGAGAAGGCTGCAAATCTGAAGTAGGCTATGAGCTCCACAGGATTCTCCATGTACCCGACCCTCCTTTCCCTCTCTCCCTATAAAGTGGTTGCCACAAAATAGGCACATCACAAGTCTCGATCCCCCTGGACACCTGGGGCTGCCTTCCCCCGGTCTCCCTTCCTGGACCATGACTTAGGACAAGCCCCTTCCCACCCTGCAGCTGCCCAATCTCCTCAGAGGTATCAGCTCCAGAGATTCCTGGGCACTGCATTCCTTCCCAGCCTTGCCTGTAGTGCCAGCATGGGTGGCATTCCAAATAAGATTCCCCTAAAAATGCCCCCTAATGACCCAGCCCCACTGTAACCATGCTAGAAGAATAAAGGCAGAAAAACTGTGGGTATTCCAGGCCCCAAGCTCGTTGCTCTCCTGGAAAGCCTCGCCAGGGCTGGTAGCACAGAGTGGTGCCTGGCTCGGGCCTGGCTGGGAGAGCCCCTCTGGAGGGAGCAGCACAAAGGGGCTGTCAGCACTTCCCAGCAGCTCAGCAAGCGCAGGCACTGTGAGCCCATTGTTCAGCGAAACCCCCCCTGCCTCCCCTCTGTCCCAAACTCTCAGATTTATAAAACACCAGGGTTCTTTTTAAATTTTTTGAACCTCTTAAAGCTTATCAGAGAGGGTTTGCTCCCTAATACATCATATCTCAACCCCAGACTCCCTAAAGCCTTGCTCGCTGGGCTGCACTCCGGCTGAAAGCACTGACAAGGATTTGGGATCGTGGTGTGGGAATCCACCTGGGGATTTTCAGGCTGCTTTCCTGCGAAGGCAATCTGTGTGTGTCTGTCCATCTGCCCCCAGCAATATCCATCAGTCTGTTCAGACTAAATATGCCCCAGAGGTGCTGGCAGGGGACACAGCTCCAGGGGGGAGAGGGGCTGTCTGGAGAGGTGGGCACAGAGGGTGACAAGATAGAAGCCGAGGGAGATTTGGGGTGAGAAAGTGGAGAGCAGGGCTGAAAGGGCGCCGAGACCAGTGCTGCAGCCTTTCCCACACAGCCTGGTTCTGGGAAAGGCAGCTGAAGCCTGCAGAAAGTGCATTTATGCCTGAGAATAAATAAAATTATATTTAACGTCCTTCCCAGGCGCGCCGTGAGTGCGAATGTTTGCAAAGCTGTGAGATCCTCGGTTGAAAGGTGCTGTGAAAGTGCAAAGCATTATTAATATCCTTTACCTTCCTCCTAGCAGACTGAGCATTTGTGCTGGGGAATTTCTGGACATAAACCAGACAGCTGCAGAGTGGCAGTTCTTGAAAGCATCTATGATTTATTTGCTGCTCTTTAATTCCATTTTGTATTGAACACACATTTGTCATAGGGCTCTTCTTCCATGGGGCCTTTTAAGTCTAAACCAGACATGGGGACCTGATCCTTTCTGGGATAAAGTTGCCCCCACTTCGCTGTAGCCATTTGCTGATTTACACCGGGAGAGAACGCCAGTCCAAGTCTTTTAATTGAATTTCCATCCCATGGCAAGTTTTGGTGTAAAATCCAAATGGTTTTAATGACAGATAAGACTCTCCCTGTCACCATCTGGCTTCAGTTCTGTAGGATCTCCTTGAGCCACTGGGCGTCAGGTCCTGGGAATGATCCTGTTTTTGCAGGAACCCGAGCCTCTGGATGGGTTCCCTGGCTCTGCCTTTTCCATTTTGCTTTAAACACATTCAGTTTTTGAGCCTGGGAGCCGGGAGGGCTGGTGTGGTTCTTTCACGTTGCAGGGATTTTTGTGAAATAAAAATAGCTTCCTGCATTTGGATTTTTTTTTTTTTTTTGAGGGGGAGAGAAAGAGTTGGAAACTTGCAGTAGCCAAGTGGTGTTTCAACAGCAGGGCCTGCCTTGCTGATTATCACACTGAACCCTTCTTATCACGGCAAAGTCACGCTCGGGGCTAAATCTTGTCCTGCAACACAAGGCTGCCCCTATAGATCCCACACTTTGCTCCAAAATCCATATTCATAGAGGAAAAACTGGGCCAAAGGGACTCAGTGAGCCTGGATGAAACCTGGGCTGAGTCACATTCACACCGTCCTTCCCAGCTGTCATTTTACATCCTAAACTCCAGGCGACAGGAAACCCATTCAGAGGGGTTTGGACCAGGCTTAGTTAAACTTCCCTGGAGAGCTAAGCCTTGATCCTGCACAGCCCAAGCAGCCGTAGGGATCCACTGCTGGTCAGCACATCTGACTGGAACAGTGTCACTTCTTGGTGAAAACCCCTCTTTGTGGGACACTGAGGGAAGCAGGTTCCTCCTCTGGGACAAAGCTTCTCCATCTGGAGGAGGAGGAGGAGGAAGAGGAGGAGGAGGAGGAGCAGGAGGAGGTAGATCATCTCTCCAAGTCATGGCCANCATCTGGAGGAGGAGGAGGAGGAGGAGGAGGAGGAGGAGGAGGAGGAGGAGGTAGATCATCTCTCCAAGTCATGGCCATTTATTTACTCAAAACACGCCGATGATCAAGAGACCCCTTTGCAGCAGCTGATTCCCCTGAGTCAATGACCTGATCCCAAAAAGAATCAGAGAAAACTGAAAATTTCCAATTACTTCTGCTACTTTTTGGGAAGGAAATTTTCCCCCGTTTTGAAAAGGATTTTTCTGTTGGAAGAAGAGTCTCTGCCTTTCTTTTAACGGGATCATCGTATGGCATTTCCATCAATGTCACTTAGGGCAGAACTGTTTATGGATGGAACAGCCCAAAATGTACATCAGCATCTCAGCTGGTGGGAATTAGTGAAGGTCCTGAATAGGGACAGGGATCCCGAATGGGAACGGGGTCCCAAATGGGGACAGGGATCCCTAATGGGGACAGGGCTTCCTAATAGGGACAGGGCTCCCTTTTGGGACAGGGCTCCCTGCTGGGACAGTGTGGATGAGGCTGTCACCTCCCTCTTCCCGAGCTGTCCCATCCCACCCTTTGTCCCAGCTGAAACCACCGGGGTTTGTTTTCCAGCCTGATCTATTTGCAGTGGGGTTTGTGGTTTCTGTAAGAAGGGAAAAAAACAAACAAGTCAAACAAAAATAAAACTAGGCCGATGACTCGAGCTCTGCTTTGCCCCGTGCCCCTCTCTGCCCTCCCCCCTGGCTCCCCCACCCTCCCCTNNNNCTGGCTCCCCCCCCCTCCCCTCTCCCATCCCTCTGTGTTTTCCTTTCCATGCCAATAACTGCCAGGCTGTCATTTCAAAGCCTCAGTGGCTTTCCCAGCGCTGCAGGAACGTGCTGGTGCCTGGGATGGATCCACAGCCCCACAGGCAGGAGTTGCTGCCCCACAGGGGTACTTGGGATGGCCCTGGAGGATGCTTCTCCCCCTTTTCCCTCTCCTTGAACCAGCCTCCTTATTGTGACCTCGAATCCTCGGCCTCCCCGGGTTTAAAATCCTCGCTGAATTCCTGTGCCATAATAACGGGGTTCCTCTTGTCCTCCTCCTCTGCCTGTGCTCCTCTGAATCCCGGGACAGGACAGAGGGGTCTCCTTCTGGTTGGGATGGGTCACACTGAAATCCACTGAGTGCAGCACCAGGACTTCATGGTCACAATGTGCCGGGTCAAATCCCTGTCCCATTCGGGATCCCTGTCCCATTCGGGATCCCTGTCCCATTCAGGATCCCTGTCCCATTCAGGGTCCCTGTCCCATTCGGGATACCTGTCCCATTCAGGGTCCCTGTCCCATTCAGGGTCCCTGTCCCATTCAGGATCCCTGTCCCATTCGGGATCCCTGTCCCATTCGGGATCCTTGTCCTATTCAGGGTCCTTGTCCCATTCGGGATCCCTGTCCCATTCGGGATCCCTGTCACATTCAGGGTCCCTGTCCCATTCGGGATCCCTGTCCCATTCAGGGTCCCTGTCCTATTCAGGATCCCTGTCCCATTCAGGGTCCCTGTCCCATTCNCCCTGTCCCATTTGGGATCTCTGTGCCCATCAGGAATCCCTGTCCCATTCAGGATCCCTGTCCCATTCGAGATCCCTGTCCCATTCGGGATCCCTGTCCCATTCAGGATCCCTGTCCCATTTGGGATCTCTGTGCCCATCAGGAATCCCTGTCCCATTCAGGATCCCTGTCTCATTAGGGCTTCCTGTCCCATTAGGGATTCCTGTCCCATTTGGGATCTCTGTGCCCATCAGGGACCCCTGTCCCCATTAGGGATTCCTGTCCCATTTGGGATTCCTGTCTCCATTAGGGATTCCTGTCCCATTTGGGATCCCTGTCCCATTCAGGATCCCTGTCCCATTCAGGATCCCTGTCCCATTAGGATTGAGAATTGCCCCAAGAGCCCCATTGCTGCATTTCCACCCCAATTTGCACCCTCTGGGAGGGGCCAGGGGAGCACTGGAGATGTGGGAGAGGAAAAAGAGAGCAGCCCTACAGAATCCCAGCCAGCTGGGACCACGAAGGAAAGCCAGATCCTTGCGAGTTTCTGCCTAGGAAGAGTTCACATCAAGCCCTCTGTGCCTGGTGCCTTTTGTCGTTAGATCCCTCCTGCGAGGTGGGCAGGAGAGCAGGATGGGGCAGCAGTGGGAATTCCAGCTTCAACAAAATATGCTGTCCCAATGGGAATCACAAACTGTGCAGGGGAAGATTGAAATGAGACTGGGGCACGGCCGGCCTGTGCTAGGAGTGAAGGGCAGAAGGTTTGGGGACAGACAGGAGGTAGAACTGGGGGCAGATAAGAAGCAGAATGATGTTATGGACAGACTAATACTTGTAGGGTTTGATTAAGGGCCATGAGCAAATCTTCTGCACAGACTCCCTGGTAACCACGGGCCTGTCCCTGCTGAGATGGTTTTAGGGACAGATCTGGACAGTTCGGGCGCATTCTGAGAGTTTCTGACAACTTCCCAGAAAGGCAAAGCCCAGCAGGCAGGTGGGGCCCCTCTGCTCGAGCCCCGCTCACCCCAGTTCTTCTTCTTACTGGGTTTAGAGTGCCGGGGGTTCCCAGCAGGGGGGTGACATCCCAGGTCATTCCCTGGCCCTGAAATCCAGGTTGTAGCTGGCACAGCCTGCTGGCTCTGAGCCACTGTCCCCAGTGCCACTGCGGGGGCCTCTCCCTGTGCAGGGCGGGCACATTGAGCCCTCAGCAAGGTCCTCCTGGTGTAAATCAGCATGGCAGCACCTCTCAGAGCCCCCTCCCTTCGCTCTGCAGCTTCCTGAGCTGTGCGCACCCCAAATGTGAGAATTCTTCTGAGTCACAGTTTTCTGCCGTCAGAAATTATACAGAGAGGAGGAACAGATCTTCCCATTGAAGGGATTTGTACAAATCACCACAATGCTTTCAACTAAATATTTCATAAACCCCAATTTTATTTTTTTGCTTAAAAAAGAATTTGCATTTGCAAAAACTGTGGGAAAACTCCAGCATGGAAGGAGGTCATAATTTGTACCTTTAATAATCCAATTTTCTGTTCACAACATGGATGCAAACGAGAATGGAAGTTCAACTGCAATAAAAGACAGAAAATTAATGAAGTATCTACATAACACTTTCCTTGTCTCGCTGCCTATTTAGGAAATTATAAATATCTATATAATGTTTTCCTTATTT
Organism: Oriolus oriolus; assembly: GCA_013400235.1. Classification (NCBI taxonomy): domain Eukaryota; kingdom Metazoa; phylum Chordata; class Aves; order Passeriformes; family Corvidae; genus Oriolus; species Oriolus oriolus. The sequence goes on from VXBT01009164.1 coordinate 333,915, forward strand.
CCTTATATTATTATCCGTATTTTCATTTTACAGTGAAAATTTAAATTTCTAGGAACATCTCTTAATTTTATAGTGCAATCCCCAAAATATCAGCCCTTAGGCTGAGCAAACCTTTCCCTGGTAGTCGCTGCGGTTCCTGTGGGATGTGATTTGTACTCTGCCTGTTCTCTGCCCCTGTAAACCCCTTCTCTCTTCCCAGGCCCTCCCGTGGTGGGGACACAAAATGTGAATAAGACAACGGAGCAGCAGCGGCCCCAGCCAGGTGAGCGTGGATCTTGTGACCGTTGGATTGGGAGCAGCTGGGGGAATTAATGAGGGGAATTAATGTGAGGAGCAGCCCCGGACAGGGGACAGGACATGGCCTGAGCTGTGCCAGCAGCTCTTCCCAGCGGGCTCCATTTGGCTGCTCTGCCCCTCTGTGTCTCTATCCCACACTTCTTTTTTCCACGTTTGATGTTTTCTGGTTGCCACACAGTGCAGGTGTGTCCAGGGAGATCCCAGATGTGAGAACAGGCAGGTCTGAGAGCAGTGCCAGAAAGTGTGGCTGTGCCATTTCGGATTCCACAAATACTTGGTGGTTGCTGAAGGAATGTCCCTGTGCCAGGATCTGCAGTGTCCCCATGGGCTGAGCCCCCCGGAGCATCCCAGCGTGTGGTGCTGGAAGTGTCTCCAGACATCCCAGCAGGGCTTCCCCAGCCCCAGAGGGGCAGAGGAGGGAAGCAGCCCCACAGGGCAGAGCAGGGGGTGTTTCCTGCTGCCTTCCCAGGGCCCTCGAAAGGCCGAGCCCACCTTCCCTGGCGGCACAGCTGCTTTCCATCCCCGTCCTCTGTCCCAGGGCTTGGTTCTCTTGGCACTGCTTCAATCCACAAGCAAACGCTGCAGATCCAAAGCACCACAACCAGAGAGAGGCAGAGGAGAAGTGTGGAGATTAGGGCTGAGGAGGCCCCACAAAAAGGGAAGGAATTCATTCCTAATAAATGCTTTGTGGGGTTTTCGAGCACTCAGCCTCGGTGGAGCCAGCGACAAACTCCTGTTACTCTCATCTCTCTAAAGCTGTGTTTGCTTCACAAAGAGAGACTCGGGTGAATATTTCCTGCCCTCCCAAGGCAGCAAGCTCAGCTGCTAACAAGTGAATCTGAAAATCTCATCTGCTCTCCTTTTTATTTAGCCCTTTTTTATGAGGAAAAATACATTTGCTCCTGCTGTGTGGCTGTTCTCCTATCCCACACTTCTTTTTTCCACGTTTGATGTTTTCTGGTTGCCACACAGTGCAGGTGTGTCCAGGGAGATCCCAGATGTGAGAACAGGCAGGTCTGAGAGCAGTGCCAGAAAGTGTGGCTGTGCCATTTCAGATTCCACAAATACTCGGTGGTTGTTTGCTAAGAAAGAAAGAAGGGGCACTTCCAGGCCTTGGGAGAAGGGGCAGAAAGAGTAAAGAAAGAAGATGAAGATTTGGTTTCTAGAACAAACATAATGACCTGGAGTTTCTTCTTGATGAAACATCCTTTCAATTTTGTTGGGTTATTTTTTAATTTTGTTTTTAATTCTATTTTTTAGATCCCTACCAAATCCTGGGGCCCACCAGCAGCCGTCTTGCCAATCCAGGTGAGTTCATTTTACATTTCAGACCCCTGTTATCAAAGAGGTGAATTTCCCTTCGGAGTTGCTGCTCCAGCCTGCACTGGGGGAGCAGCTGCTGTCCCTGCACCCTTGGGGTGCCCTGTGACCCCCACTGGCCTCAGTAGCTGTGACCCCACAAGGGATTTTGCCAAAATCCTTACAGAAAAGTGAGGAAAGTGGTGCAACATCTCTGTGGGGACAAGATCACCATCCTGGATGCTCTGCCCCAAACCCAACATGCCCAAGAAGAGTCTAAGAGGGGACTTTAGTGCTGGTCTCTCAGATTTGCAGTACAGGTTAATTTTTCACTGCCTGCTGTGCGTTACATGAAGAAAGGCACAAAACATCTCTGAAAGTCACAGTGTAGCTGTCCCTAGCACATCATCCTCAGTAAATAACCCTGATTTTAGGGAGTAAGGCCTGGAGTAAACCCTGCTCGAACTAACCGAACTTGTACACGCGGGATGCCTGTAAGGAAGCATCCTCCTAAGGCTCTTAACTTACCCTTAACTATTTATACAACTCCACCGAGTAGAACCAGGAGTCATCTGGGGAGCAAATTATCCCGTGTAACTCAGATCACCCGCTGGAGAGAGAACTGGAGGTATCCAAAACAATCTCCATGGCAAACAGTGAGCAGTGGAGGGGTGAAGCACACTGTGCTACCCAGTCAGTGCAAACTCCGCAGAGCAGTGTCCTCACAGAGAGCCCTGTTTATGAATTGCTCGAGCATTTTAAGGCCAAAGGCGACCATTATGAAATCTAACGTGACCTCAGGCCCAGGCCCAGAACAAAGGGCTGAGTAACTTGTTTGCTGGGAACAGTTTATCCACTCCTAGGGCCGCCTTTCCAAGGCCTGAAGGAGCAGTTCCCAGTCGAGATCGAGATAGTCCTTCTGTTTCCTGCCTTTGTGTGTGCCCCGGAGCAGGAAACCCCGAGTCATTTCCTCTCGCCTTGGCTCGTGTCTGCAGGGAGCGGGCAGATCCAGCTGTGGCAGTTCCTGCTGGAGCTGCTGTCGGACAGTTCCAACGCCAGCTGCATCACGTGGGAGGGCACCAACGGCGAGTTCAAGATGACGGACCCTGACGAGGTGGCGCGGCGCTGGGGCGAGAGGAAAAGCAAACCCAACATGAATTACGACAAGCTGAGCCGGGCGCTGCGATACTACTACGACAAGAACATTATGACCAAGGTGCACGGCAAGAGGTATGCCTACAAATTTGACTTTCACGGCATCGCCCAGGCCCTGCAGCCCCACCCCACCGAGTCCTCCATGTACAAGTACCCGTCGGATCTGTCCTACATGCCATCCTACCATGCCCACCAGCAGAAGGTGAACTTTGTGCCCCCACACCCCTCTTCCATGCCTGTCACATCATCCAGTTTCTTTGGAGCGGCCTCCCCCTATTGGACCTCCCCTGCAGGAAGCATTTACCCCAACCCCAACGTGCCCCGCCACCCCAACGCCCACGTCACACCACACTTGGGCAGCTATTACTAAATGCTTTCATCTGCCAGTGGCCTTGAGCAGTCTGGTTGGACTTTTCCTGGGATTTTTATGGTTTTTGGGGGGACCCTTAATGGATAATTGTGGCCTTTCTGGGGAAGAATTAAAACTGGATATTGGTTATTCCTGGACCAAACCTTTTACTTTTGTAACTTTGCCTCTTGTGTCTTGAACTGAGAGATGGAAGCTCCTGTGGGCCAGTACTCTGCATTTCCTTCGGGGTTTAAGGCTTGTGTCCTCTGTCGGAAGTGACAATGAAGATGGTTCACCATTCCCGGCAATGATTATTAGCTTTTAGATGAGCGGAATTTTTAAGGATTCAAAGGCTTTTGAGAAGGCATAGATCTAGCATAGGTCGTAGGAAAAGATGACCACAGTGGGATTTTTCTCACTGGCCATTTGACCATTCAGTGGAGGACGCTGGGCTGCAGGGGACCACAACTGGAATCTTAGCTCTAAGGCAGAGGAGGATTTTCACCCAACTGGAAATTAAATATATATATATTCATATATATATATGTACATGTATATTTTAAGAAGTAAAGGGCATTGAAGGAACTTTTCTAGAGTTCAACTTCATCCGACTGTGTCTGAACTCAGCAAGCAGCAGAAACCAGAACAAAGCATAACGCAAAGTCCAGCACAGACATTCCTTGGAAGCAGAAGTGAAGTGAATAAACGACAGCAGGTCCCTGGCTCTGCCCGAGCCGTGGGGCTCTGGAAGCACCGATTCGCGAACGCTGTGCGTTTGTCAGCCCGTCAAACCAAGGGTCAACAAACCAGAAGGCAAATTACTGTATAAATTATGCAGAGTTATTTTTCCCTATATCTCACAGTTTTAAAAGAAAGAATGAATAAAACGAGTTGACCTCGGTCACAAATGCAGGTTTGTTTTTTACTATCAGCTCAGTTGTTTTTGTTTATTTTTCTAATGTAATTTGTACATCTTTTCAATCTGTACATTTGGGCTGTAGCTTTGTACTTTTTGCTAAAAAAAATAAAAAATAAGACATGAGTAATGTATCTGTTGGAGAGAGGCTTGGTCCTGCAATTGGATCCACGACTGACCCCCAAAGTGGCCAGAAACCTTCCAGATTGCCCTGGGTTTGTCTAGAGGAGAGGATTTTCTGTATTAGTCTGTTGTAGCTGTCTGCAAATTAACTCCACTTACTCCCATGTTTGCATTGAGGCTGATTGGAAACAGGCCCAGCATCTCAAGGCAACCATTGCAATATTCTGTGATCGCTTTTCACCCAAATCCTGAACTTTGGGAAGACCTTAACCACTTCATAGATAAAAAACAACTAAATACTTCTCTTTTTGATGGCTTCTGCTGGGGGGTTCTGCGGAAATCCAACCCCTTCCAGAATCCTCAGCCATCCCCAGCTCTGCACGTGTGAATGTGACGCTGCGCAAGCGGCGGTTTGGTGCCGTAAACAGAGGGTAAACCACAAGCGTTTGGGGTTTGGAACAGATGTCTGGGGGGCGAGATTTCCATGTACAACCCATTAGCTGGCTTGTATTAAGTGGCAGCCAATTAACAGGATCACAACTATCTAGTCTAGACCAACCCCTGGGACTCTGTGGGGGCGGGATTTGGTCCATGTGCATCCCATTGCAGGAGGGGAGGATGAAACCAGAGCGTTGGAGTCTGCTCAGAACGTTAAACACAAGCACTGATGCCATTATTTAACAAAGTGGGAAGAGAAGATCAGGTTAATCCAGTTAGGTCTTAGTGCTTTCGGGGTGTTTTAAATAACATTTCTGCAATAATCGCAAAATTTAAGTATGAAGAAATTACCCATGGAAATGGGGCTTTTGCTACTATATATATGCAATGTACTTTTTGGATATTAAAATATATATAATTTTGCAAGCTATCTTGGTGGGTTGTTGTTTTTTTTTTTTTTTTAATGTATTAATGTTACAATGAAACAGTTGTATGAAGAAGACGATGTAAAAAAAAAGTGACAAAATAAATGGTGGTTTTCTTCTCTAAGGCATCACATTGTCCCACTGTCTCCCTCCCCTCTCACACCTGCATGAATTTGAAATTAAATTTGGCTAAAAAGGGAAAGGAAGCAGCTCCACCGCAGTGGCAACCCATCCTGATCACTGTGGTACTGACCACTCGTTCCAGAAAATCGCTGCCAGAGTTGATCAGACCTGATCTGGTTGCTGAAGGGATTAAAGCCCCGGCTCTGGCTTTTGTCCACAGAGAGAGAAGGAAAGTGGAAGAGCAGCCAGAGCTCAGGAGCTGAAGTGTCGAGGTGGCTCTTGGGGTGCCCCAGGGCCCCCCAGGAATGTCAGTGTGTGCCCAGCCTGCTCCTGTTTCCCACCTCTCCCCAAACCCCGGGAGAGCCAGTGCTCCGCAGCATTCCTGAGGTGGAGGCTGCTAAAACAAGCGCTGCCAAGGAATCTTCTGATTGTGGATAAAGGTCAGGCTGAGGCACTTCCTGCAGCTTTGCACGGTGGTCCTGAGAGATATCTGAAGCTCCTGCAGACCTGATAAAGCCTTGGGAAGCCAGGTCTGCACGAGCACAGCGCTTCCTTCCTGCACACAACCTTTTGTTGCTGAGCACCAGGACAAGGCTTGATTGGCTCGGGAAAAGGGCCACTTCCAGCGCCCCAGAGCTGCTCCCTCTGTGGATTCCACCGGAGTTGCTCAATTTAGTCACAAGAGCGAGTGGTTTGTTGCTTATCTCCGTTGTTTTCCACTGCAGCAGCAGCAAGATTAATTCTGGCTGTGCAGCATCAGTGGAAATATCAAGTGTTTTATTTGAATGCTGTGTCCTGCCCGCCTGCCAGTAATAGGAAAATCAGAAGATGAGATTGCACAAAAGCGTCTAAAGGCAGAATCTGAAGGTTATCAGAGTGCAAAGATGTCCCTGATAGCAAAATTTGGCCAGCAGGAACCTTGGGGGGAAAAAAAGAAGTTTGAAAATAACCAACAATTTAAGAAGCATCCGATTCTGGCTGTCCAGTGTGTTAAAGGAGCCCTCCTGAGAAGGGAGGTGAAAAGCAGCATCCCAGCTCAGGTCCTCTCTGCCTCCTTTCGTCCTTCCCTTCAGGGTACTTGCTGGTATTAATCTTTTCTTGTATTCACTCATATTTAGCTTCAGATATTAATTTTTCTAGTATGTGCTAATATTTAGCTTTAGACAGATTTTGCCTCCCACTCCAGGCATTTCCATGGAATCCAGAGATCTTTGAGCAAGGAGATCTCACCCCAGAGTGCCAGACAGCCTCGTGCTGCTGGGGCACTTCCCAGGCACCTTTTAGGGCATCTTCAAAAGATGTTAATAGTTTACATTCCTCAGGCAAAGAGCAGTAAGACAGAGGTTGGAGTAGTAAATTTGTACCCCTTGATACCGGCCTGGCTTTGCCACGTTGGAAGTGCCAGGGGTGGGACCAGGGGGATCTCCCCTCCCAGCCCAGGTTTCTGGGGCACACTGGGACACAACAAACAAGGAATTTGACAGCCCTAATGCTCCTTTCTGCTTTTCCCAGGAGGACAGGGCAGATGGAATGCAAGTAGTTCAGGCTTAAACCAGAAAGTTTACCAGGCAGGTGGTTGGGCTCACACGGCTGGGAGCTGGGATTCAGCAGGGGCAGCAGAAAACCTTCTCTGCATTGAAGTTCAGGACTCCGAGCTCCTCAGGAAACCCAGCTCCCATTGCAATCAGGGTGAATTCAGCTGCTGATTTCCAGGGATCTGGTATTTCCCCCGGACTGCTGTTCCACCAGCCTCAAACCCTGAGTGGGATCTGGCTCAAATATGCCAAACTGGAATTAACCCTACATTCCTCTATCCATAAATAGAGAGCGCAGCCTGTACACTGAGTAGAGCCAGCGATGGCTGTGCAGGCTCAGAGCTCTGGCTGCCTTGGCTGCGTCTCTGTGAGGGTTTTCTCTGTTGGAGCTGGTCCTGCCTCTGTGTGTGTGAAGTCCTCCTGCTTCATTACAGCCAGCAGGCTGAGAACCTGCTTTGGACTGGACTTTGAAGCAGGCTTTGTATCCCCACTGCTGGGAGTCTGGAGGATGGAGCTCCCAGCTTAAGCATTTGTTAGATGCTCTAAACTGGGGGATGATAAATCCTTCCAGAGCCGAGCACCTGAGATCAGTCCTGCCCAGACCCCCTGAGATCACTCCTGCCCAGACCTCCTGAGATCAGTCCTGCCCAGACCCCCTGAGATCAGTCCTGCCCAGGACCCCTGGATGCCAGAACCCACCCCTGCACACACTGGTGCCTTCCTGCTTTATATACCTACAAATTGTATTTTAGCCCTGAGGAAGAACTTCTAAACAAGTGCAGATTTCTAACAGAGTGCCATGGCAAAGGAGAGGGATTTCCCTGTGCCAAGACCTTCCCTGAGTAAAGACAAAGCCAGATTTCTCATACTCATGCCCAACAAGTGCACTCAAGCCCAAAGGAGACATTAATTATGGGGGAAATCTGCTGTAACTTCTGTTGATGTAAATATTTAAGGTGAGGCTGGCCTTGCCCAGCAATATTTCATCCACATCCACGGGCCTGAAGCTTTGTGCTCAAGGGAGGGATGAACCCAGCTGCTGTTTCCCACCTCTGTGTCACAAGGAAAGAGCCATCAGCCTGTAAATGCTGGATGAAAGCAGCCAGCTTCACTTCATTATCCTATTACAATAATAGAGTTTTTACAGGCTGCTTTGCTGTGCTGATCCAGTATTTTTAATAACTTCTGTGAAATTAGTTGGTGAGACTTCAGCCTGCTGCCTACCAAAGTCTGCTCTCCCACATCAAACCGAGCGTGGCTGCATTTGGTGTTAATTAGAGCTGCAGTGCAGAGGCACGTCAGGGGCTGGCGTTTATAAATCCACTTCAAAGACCTTATTTGTATATTTTTGCACAATACCCAGCATAACATACACATGAAAATTTTCATCTGTGAAATCAGAACTCGCTGCAAATAAAGCTCAGACCTTTCTGTCATATCAGAGAAGAATTGAGAGACCTCTGAGTAAGGTCATGTGGAGAAGGACAACACGAAATTTAGCTTGTGTGTTATGATTTTTTCCACTACAGAGGTGGAAATCCCTGCACATGAAGGGATTCTTCTATTATTTCAGATTCTTCTGTTATATCAGAATAGAATTAGAGATCCTTGGCAAAAACCAGCTCTTCAGGCTCCAAGAGCAGCAAACTGAGCCTGATACCAAAGCCACTGAGTGTGAAGACCAAAGGCAGAGAAGTTTTGAGGCCATGACAGCAATAACCCCATCAGCCCTGCATCCCACAGCGGGGGAGCTGCCCCAGGGAGCCCCAGGGATCTGCCCTGTGCCCCCAGGAGATGGCACAGATGGGTTTGCAGCTGAGCAGCCACCCTGACCAGGATAAATAACTGCAGCAGGAAGGACTTTGGGCAGGGCAGGTTTCCCAGGTGAAGGGACCTTGCTGCTGCTAACCAGGGGCAGGCACAAGAGGATTCAGTCCTGGAGTTGATATTTGAAGCTGCAGTGGTGAAGGAGGATGAGGAGCCAGGGGCTCTGGCAGTTTGGTGCGATTTCACCACCAGAGCTGGCCCCTTGCTTTCCAGGAACTGCAGCAAACTTGTTCTTTGCTTTGGCTTTTCCTGAAGTTTCTGTCTCCTGGAGCTGTGAAGTCCAGTGCTGGATGCACCTCCCCTCCCTGCTGCTGCAAGCGCCGTGCTCAGGCCAGCAGAGTCCCCTGCTGCAGCCCTGCTGGCAGCTCGGGCTGGGCACGGGCACCTCCGGCCCTTGGCAGCACAGGGCCCGTGTTCCAAGTGCCTGCGGGCAGTGGCTGAAGGGGGTTTGCTGGGAGTGCTGGCAGAGGGCACCTGTAGTAACCTGAACACCTTCCCTGAGTTTTCTGTCTCCCTCAGGACCTATGTAGAATACATACTTTATATCTATGGATTACATATATACACTTGCCACACCCCTGGGAGTGTCCCAGGCCAGGCTGGACAGGGCTTGGAGCACCCTGGGATAGTGGGAGGTGTCCCTGCCATGGCAGGGGGTGGAATGGGATGGGCTTGAAGGTCCCTTCCAAGCTAAAGCACTCTGTGATTCCATGTGGATTTAGGAGTATTTCATAGAACAGTATGTATATATACAATGTATTTGATATAATTGTACATATATATATACAGATATATTTGATATGATAGTGGGCTGTAGTGTTAAGGTAAAACAGATTAAGAGGGGGGATTTCAAACTTCCCTTAACACCCCATTTCTGGAGGCTCAAGGCTGACAGGGAGCTGAGCACCTCCCCAAAATCCTCAGCCAGCACATCCCAAGCTCTGCAGACCCAGGGGTACGGGCATCCCAGCCTTGCTGTGGGAATTTGGGGAGCAGCATCCTTCTCCATGAGGGGTAGAGGGGAGCAGGGGGCCCTGGCATGGGGGTGCAACGAGATGAGCTTTAAGGTCCCTTCCAGCCCAAAGCACCCTGGGACTCTGGGCCGGTTCCGCAGCAATGTTTGTCGAGCTCCAGGCACAGCAGCACCAAGGGATGTGATCTGGGCTTCCAGAAGCATCCCAAGGGATGTGATGGCTCTGCAGGCTCTGTGCAGTGCCAGTGACTCCCTGGAGGGGCTGGCTCCCTGCTGCACCACGAGCACTTCCAGGACTCGGGGCTTCATCTGAGCAGGAACCCTGGGCGCTGCTGCAAAACTAACACAGAACGAGGACTCGGGGCTTTCCCGGGGTGGTCTGTGGCAGAATCATGGAATTAGTGAGATTGGAAAAACCCTCTGAGGACATGGAATCTGAGCATCGACCCAGCACCACTGTGCTGCTGGGCTCTAAGAGCCGGGGAGACTGAGGCACAAAGCAGGGAGCAGTGTCTGGTCTGGCGTTACAGAGCAGAGGTCCCTATGGAATATGGGTCTCTCCAGACCCAGCCTCGCCGTTCCCGACCCCCCCGCTCCGCTTCAGGTGCAGCAGCAGCCGATGTTTACGGCCCCCAGCCCTCCACTCACACACCACCTCCCAGTTCACTGCCGAGAATTCCCAACACTTCTGTGAAGGGGCTAAATACACCCAGCTAGCACGGCCCGTGCCAAAACCGAGCCACGAAATGCACTGAAGTTGGTGTCATAAAACACGGAACAGTCCCAATAAATTCCTGCTTTGCTTTTCAACGCTGCCGTGGTCGCGCTGCGGAGTTTGGGGCTGCGGAGCGGCTGATGCGCAGGTGAGCGGTGCCATCCTGTGGCAGCGGCACAGAAAACATCGCGGGCATCGCTGCATCCCTCGCACCCCCGACGGTCCCAGCATCACCCATGGTCCCAGCATCCCTGTGCTCCCCGATATCCCCTGTGCTCCCCGGTATCCCTGTCCTCCCTGGTATCCCTGTGCTCCCCGGTATCCCTGTCCTCCCTGGTATCCCTGTGCTCCCCGGTATCCCTGTCCTCCCTGGTATCCCTGTGCTCCCCGGTATCCCTGTCCTCCCTGGTATCCCTGTGCTCCCCGGTATCCCTGTCCTCCCTGGTATCCCTGTGCTCCCCGGTATCCCTGTCCTCCCTGGTATCCCTGTGCTCCCCGGTATCCCTGTCCTCCCTGGTATCCCTGTGCTCCCCGGTATCCCTGTCCTCCCTGGTATCCCTGTGCTCCCCGGTATCCCTGTCCTCCCTGGTATCCCTGTGCTCCCCGGTATCCCTGTCCTCCCTGGTATCCCTGTGCTCCCCGGTATCCCTGTCCTCCCTGGTATCCCTGTGCTCCCCGGTATCCCTGTCCTCCCTGGTATCCCTGTGCTCCCCGGTATCCCTGTCCTCCCTGGTATCCCTGTGCTCCCCGGTATCCCTGTCCTCCCTGGTATCCCTGTGCTCCCCGGTATCCCTGTCCTCCCTGGTATCCCTGTGCTCCCCGGTATCCCTGTCCTCCCTGGTATCCCTGTGCTCCCCGGTATCCCTGTCCTCCCTGGTATCCCTGTGCTCCCCGGTATCCCTGTCCTCCCTGGTATCCCTGTGCTCCCCGGTATCCCTGTCCTCCCTGGTATCCCTGTGCTCCCCGGTATCCCTGTCCTCCCTGGTATCCCTGTGCTCCCCGGTATCCCTGTCCTCCCTGGTATCCCTGTGCTCCCCGGTATCCCTGTCCTCCCTGGTATCCCTGTGCTCCCCGGTATCCCTGTCCTCCCTGGTATCCCTGTGCTCCCCGGTATCCCTGTCCTCCCTGGTATCCCTGTGCTCCCCGGTATCCCTGTCCTCCCTGGTATCCCTGTGCTCCCCGGTATCCCTGTCCTCCCTGGTATCCCTGTGCTCCCCGGTATCCCTGTCCTCCCTGGTATCCCTGTGCTCCCCGGTATCCCTGTCCTCCCTGGTATCCCTGTGCTCCCCGGTATCCCTGTCCTCCCTGGTATCCCTGTGCTCCCCGGTATCCCTGTCCTCCCTGGTATCCCTGTGCTCCCCGGTATCCCTGTCCTCCCTGGTATCCCTGTGCTCCCCGGTATCCCTGTCCTCCCTGGTATCCCTGTGCTCCCCGGTATCCCTGTCCTCCCTGGTATCCCTGTGCTCCCCGGTATCCCTGTCCTCCCTGGTATCCCTGTGCTCCCCGGTATCCCTGTCCTCCCTGGTATCCCTGTGCTCCCCGGTATCCCTGTCCTCCCTGGTATCCCTGTGCTCCCCGGTATCCCTGTCCTCCCTGGTATCCCTGTGCTCCCCGGTATCCCTGTCCTCCCTGGTATCCCTGTGCTCCCCGGTATCCCTGTGCTCCCCGGTATCCCCTGTGCTCCCCCATATCCCTGTCCTCCCACATATCCCCTGTGCTCTCCGGTATCCCCTGTGCTCCCCAGCATCCTGACCTGCCTCTGTGCTGGGCTGTCACAGCAGGTCAATGTGGTGACTTTGCACAGCTGAGTTGGGATGTGGCTGCCCAGGAGAGTGAGGGCCTCGTGCTTTCTGTGCTTAAATTTGGCCAGCAGCGTGAAAAAGGAGACACAAAGTGAGTCTGTCTCATGCCCAGCGTCCCCTCGCTCATCCACCTCCCTGGAGCAGTCAGAATTGATGTCTGCCTCGTGCAGCAGAGAGTTTGTTCGAGTGCAAGTGTCCCCAGGCAGATGCTTCCACCACAGGAATGTCAACTTGGCCGCAGGAATTATCTTTTGTGTGTATTCAAGCAGCCACGGAGGAAGCTTCAGCCTTCCTCACTCTTGTTCCAGTGATGCTGTCACGGGGTTAAATGGGATTTAGGGCCAGTGCTGGTGGTGTCAGAGGTTCCCCGGGCTGCAGCAAGAGGATTCACCAGAGGGCTCAGGAACTGCAGTTTCCCTCTGTGCTTCCCTTTCTCTGCTCACATTCCTGGCCTGGTGCTGTGGGTTCTCCCTGCTCCTGTGGGGAGCAGGAGCTGGGCCAGCACCCTGACTGGATCAAGGCAGGGGTGTTCATAGGGGGGAAAAATGAGGGGGAAATCCCAGCTGTTCCCAGCGGAATTCCCAAGGGTGTAACCACCTCCGTTTTCCTGGGGAGCGGGAAGGGGACGGGACACCTCGGCTTGAGCTTTGCTCACTGCTGACTCATTTGTGGGTGAGCAGCAGAGTTTCCAGGGAATTGCATACAGGCAGGAGCCATCCAGGCATTCGCTGGGAGCCTGTGAGCAGTGTCTGCCACAATCCAGCAGTGCAAGCCAGTGGGAGCATCTGAGCAGTGTGCCAGGGGTTGTTTTAATTATTATTATTGTTGTTATTATTATTTAGGGGTGTTTTTTCACCAGTTCCTCCCAGAGCATGTGTGCAGACAGACAGCAAACCAGCACATGTCAGTTTACCAAAAGCAGTAATTTTAATTCATGGCCCTTTCTCCAGCAGTCAGCAGGATGCCTTATTCATTTGCCAGCAGGAGGGTAAATCTATTTCAAAATGATTGAAATATTATGCACAGCTTGAATGAATGTTTAAAATAAATACAGTAGAAGAAACATGTTGTTTGTGAAATGAGAAGATAAATTAAGTTTAGTGCCGACACATTATTCCCAAGCCTGGCTGCTTGGCTTTCCCAGCGACATCCTTTAGGCCTTAATCTGGCAGGAAGGGATTGCTCTCCTGAAGGAGCAGGAGTTTCTCCTCAGACCTTTGCAGGGTTTGGAGCAGGCCGTGGCCTCCACGGTGTGTCCCAGCCTGTGGAAAGGCCTGAGGCAGCACGGGCAGCCCGGGAGGGAGAAGGGGCCTGCACGGCCTGGGCAGAGCTGCACAAGCCAAACCCGGCCTGTGTCTTCCGGTACCGGCTCTGTGGTTCCCTCCAGCCACGTCTGCTCAGCAAGATTAAATTTATTTTCATCCTCTTAACTGAACTTTCTTTTAATGGCAGCAGGGGTGACAGCCCCCAGAATAGCTTTCCTCTGGAGCCTGTCCCGAGTGGCCTGTCCCCGATAACCTCCTTCCCAGCCTGGCCTTTATCTGCCGGGTGACAAACTGCTCTCCCTGGACAGCCAGAGGAAATTCCACTCATTGTTGTGCTGCTGCTGGGCTCTGCCTCGGCTCTGCCTCCTGCTGCTGCGGGGCTGGCAGGGCTCCCTGGGGTGACGACCAGCGGGAGGCTCACTGCGGGATTCCCAGGCAGCTCCCAGTATGATCCCACTCTAAGGGAGCCTGATAGCTCAGCCATGGCCCTGTCAGCTTTGGATCCATCCCCTGGAACTTTCTCTGGTCCTGGATCCCCTCCAGTAACACCAAAATGTGCAGAAGAGCAGGGCCACTCTTCCCCTCGTGCAGCTTCCTTGTGTTGCAGCTTCCGAGGCAGGTGTGACTGTGAGGAGAGGGAACACCCGGCAGCCACCCCTGCAGGGGGATCAGGGATCTTCTCTTTGGGTTGTGGTAGCACTTTGTACTTCTAGAAATGGAACAACGCACCCTCATGCTCATGCTGCAAACAGGGCACAAGGTTCCATCGCTGGGTCAGGGAGAACGTTGAAGTTTAGGATTTTGAGGAGGGTTTCCAAGGGCAGTGCCTAGGAGTGCATTGTTTAGGGACCCCCTGGGCTTTGGAGGGTGTGCACCACCTCTTGGACAGGCACTGCAGAGCATTTGATTTATTCTTCCTACCAGCACTAACATCCCAAACCAGTGCTTAATGTAGGAATCTTCCCTGGCTCCTCATTGCACAGCTGGGTTTGACCTTCCAAATGGATTTCCCTTGTCCAGTGGGGACACATTTTCTGCTTCTATTAAAGGCATTTCCCAGGGGTAAGAGGTGTAGCCTGCAAGCCTTGAGCACTGAGAGTGCCACTTTCTGGGGACATTGCCCCCAGGGAACTGTACAGGAAGCCTTGGGAGGAAATGCAGCAGCAGCTCTGGAAGGATGGAGCAGCCTTTTGGTTCAGACCAGTCTGGGACTCTGAACACATCATTTCCCTTCCCTGCTGCCCCTGAGATTTCTGTGCATGGCCACTGATCTCTTGATGTTTGTTTTGGGGGATCAAAACTGTCCTTCCAAGCTGATAACCTGAGGGGCACTAAGGTTGGAGGTTCAGGTGCTGTGGTGATTGGGACTGTCAAATATTTTTTACGCTGTTGGTTTGCAAGGTTGCAAAACCAGCACAATTAAAGTATCCGGCAGTACCTGTGAGTCACCTCAAAGGTCTCACTCCTGCCTCTCTATTCCCAGTCCTGGCCCTGGTGCAGCCACTTTTGGTAGCTCCGATGTGTGATGAGAGCAGAACTTTGTGTGCTGACCTTTCCAGAGGTGGAGAAGAGCGTAACAGTGGTGCACTGAGGAAAGACTGACACAGCTGAGCATTGGCTTTTAAAGTGCTTTAGTGACATAATTGTTGATAACATTGTTTTCTGTACAATGTCAGTGCTTATGTCCCGTGTTACACATGGCAAATCAGAGATGCAGAGCAAAGTGATTTGTTCTGACCCAAGAGAGGAGTTCACACCGCACTGGGACTGACACCTGAACACTCCTGGTTCCCAGAGTTTGATTTCCATACTCACACTATGCTCATTTGCAGCACAACTTTCTCTCGTCATCATCTGACCTTCTGAATTCTCGCCTTCTTTTAAAACCACTTAGTCCAGCAGCTTTTAACACTATTTCCATTTTACCACAGCATTGAAAATTGATGAGCCAAGTTACTTCAGTGGGAAGAGTTCCCAAAAACTCTTTGGTCTGCCACTAGAACTCTCAGTAACAGAATGAATTGGGGGGGAAAAACCTGACTCTGAGGAAGTAGAAATTCACTAAAAAAGTATTGAAGCTTCTTGTTGCATTTGAAGCTTCAATGTCAAAAATCATCCCCAGAACAAGTTCAGCACTACTCTGCTCCTGCCAAGCAGGACTGGTTTCCTGTAGGGATGCACATTTGGCTGTGGGGAGATGAACAGTTTGGAACAAAATCTGAAGCCAAAATGTTGGTAGGAGGCTCCTGGGCTGTGTTTTTGTTTGAACAAGACCTTCATGCTACAAAGGGGAAGATAATCTCTGTTTGCATTGGGGATTTTTTGGAAGGATACATCCAGAGCTGGGAATTTCCTCTCTCCTCCCAGTGGAGCACTTTCTGCCAGGTGTGAAGGGATCAGTGTGTTCTCCATCTCCCCACCTTTCTGGAGAGTTGTCTTCAAATGTTTCCCTATTCTCCAGCCAGGCAGCTCCTGGGGCAGTGAAGAGCAGCTGAGGGCTGGGACAGTTGGGAATAAGCTGCCAAATCCCTCTTGTCCCAGAGTGGGTCTCTGCTTCTCCTTGGTTTTTCAGTTTTCCTTTCCATTTGGCTTTTTCCCTGAAAGGAGTCAAAGGCTTTCAGAGGGGAGAAGTCGCATTTTGGAGTTGGAGATGCAGCAGCTTGGCCCAAGCTCTGTCTTCTCTCTTTCCTAAGCTTGTCCCATCCCTTACTGCTCCGTCCTGCAGCTGTACCAGCCCCAAAGAAAGAGGGAAGGAACTGTTTCAGAACATTCAAAAGTGCTCAAGTTCCAGAGCCAGAGTCTGTTTTCATAGAGGACTTTGGCAACCAGAAATAGATGTTTCTTTGAGGTTTTGGCTCCTAAGTCCCTTAGGTTTCTTTAGCTTTGCCTTCTGTCTCCCCTTTTCACATTCTCATTCCAGCAGCTGTGTATCTTTAATGACCTAACATTTATTTCCATCTTCTCAGGCTTTTTAACACCTTTGCACAGCCCTGGAAACTTCGGTGAGTTGGACATTCCAACATAGCAGCTTCATTAAATGTCCCATAGATACAAAAATATAAATTCTATGAAATATATATAGTGGAGTTAAATAGTGATCACTGTATGCTGCTCCTCTTTGATTGGAGGCTTTTGGGAAAACGAATGCTGGGTTAGAGCAAACCCAAACCCGTGTTTCTGTTATGTTTTACTGAGTTATTTGTTAATCCTCTCAAGACTGATGTCTCTCTGAAAATTTAGTCCCACCAATACCTGGCACTACATTTTTGTGTCGCTGGTTTCACTGACTTCGGACAAGACAAAGCCAGGATTGTCATAACCTTTCTTCTCTTTGGCTTTGGCTTCCTTCTCGTTGTAGAGACAGAAGGCGCAGTGGGGAGTCTCCACGGCCACTGTCTTGCTGAAGTTCTGGAAGTCCACTCTGTATTTCCCTTCTTTGGTCTTGGACACGATGGGAGCGAAGCGGTACCCCCAGAGCACCTCCTCGGGGATGTAGGATGTCCTCACCTGGCAGGTGGCACTGGTGGCCTCCACGGTGCCATCCAAGAACACCACCAGCTCAAAGTCTTGCTGCAGGAGGGTTTCTGCTGCCATGTGGAAGAAGGGGCTGTTCTTGTCTATGATGTGGTAAATGGTGAGTGGTGAGATGAAGAAGAGATTCTCATTGCCAGCGTCCACCACGAATTCAATGTTGACCTGGTCCAGGATGATGGTCTCCCCCTCAGGGGTGATGGTGGTCTTCAACAGCTTCCCGTAGATGTGGCTCCCGATCAGCAGGCTCTTGCGGAGGTTGGCCACACGGATCAGGAGGCAGAGCTTCCCCCCACGCTTGCTGATGACAGCGTTCTTGCTGAACGTGATGGTCTTGGCCCTGTTTTTGGACCTGGAGATCTTGGCCAGGATGGCCCCACACATGAAGGAATTGATGATGACACCCAGGATGGACTGGAAGATGAGCAGGAAGATGGCAGTGGCACACTGCTCTGTGACACACCTGAAGCCGTAGCCGATGGTCACCTGGGTCTCCAGGGAGAAGAGGAAGGCTGAGGTGAGGCCGTTGATATTCTCCACGCAGGGGGTGTGGTTGATGGACGGGTTGAACTCAGGCAGGTCTTTGTGGATATAGGCCACAACGTACCACAGCAGCCCAAACAGGAACCAGCTGCCCAGGAAGGCCGAGATGAAGATGGTCATCTTGTACCTCCACCTGAGGTCCAGGATGGTTGTCCATATGTCGATCAGGAAGACAAACCTGGACTGTTCCACGTTGCCAAACTCGATGTTGCACCTCCCATCCTTGGAGACGAGCCTGGCCCGGCGCCGGCTGCGCTCCCGGAGGTGGCTGGTGAAGCGTTCCCGGAGGTAGCTGAACATCCCCGCTGCTGACAGGGCTCTGCGGAGCGAGAAACAACGAGCAGTGGGGTTTAACCTGTACCTGCAGGCCAGGGGGAAACTCTGACACAGGCTCAAGACACTTGTTCAGGACAAAGTTATATAATTTGCATATTTTCCCACAGCTGGTGGGGAAGAGTTCCAGTAAGCTGATGAGGAAACTCAGAGTTCCTTGCCTAAGGAGCATTCCAGCAAAAAATAATGGTTTTGGCTTGCTCAATAAACTCCGAGTCGGTCAAGTGTTAATATTGTCCTGGGCTCAGTTGTGTAAGTGACGCCTGGAGCAGCAGTAACTCCATCGTGGGCATGTGTGGGGAAAACTGCTGGGTTTGGAGAGCTTTCTGCTTTTTAGGAGATGAATCCTGGCCTGTCGATGCAGTTCTGTGTGTATCTCGGCATTAGGAGAGCCTGGATGAAACGTGGACAGGAAATTTAGGGACGAAGGGGAGCAGATGCAGAAGGCATAATTAAGCCAGATATGCAGTTATTGTTAGCATGGTTAGAGATGGGGTTTGGAGGTGTGAAATTCAGCCCCGGGAATCACACAAACATCTCAAACAGGATTATTAGGTGAGAACAAAAGAAAAGATTAAACTCCAGCAGGAGAATTTGGGTGTTTTCTCACCACAAAGGTGATGCTAAGACTAAGAATGGATTTCTGAATCTGATCCTTTAAAGGAAAGCGTAGCTCTGTGCCTCTCTTATTTTGTCCTTTATGACTGGCCATGTTAACAAGAGGCCCAGGGAATAAGAGTCATTGATGGAGAAAATGCTACAGATGTGTTCAGACTGGAATTTGAATCAACCTACATTTGAAAAATTCCCAGGCTTGGAGTTACTCAGACACACAGGTGTGGGGAGAGGCTGGTGCACTGCAGTCAGACACTGCCTGGGATGTTCATGGACCATCCTAGGGCCTGATTTTGGCCCAAAACTTAGGAGTGTTCTTAGAAACAAGAAGAGTTTATCACCTTTCAAGTCTAATATGTGTTTGGTTGCCAGGGAGGGTGTTGGATCAGTGCACAGTGAGCCCCCCTGGACCCATGTGGGCCTCTTTATTTAGCTTCTGCAGAACAAAATCCTTCTCGAGTGGCTGAATGAGCTGTGTGCTATGGTCACATGTCCTGGGGCAAAATGCTGCAGCTTCCAAACAAAGTAAGAACTTGAGGGGAAAATATTCCCAGTTTTGACTTACACAGGGGTGTTCTGAGCCTGCTGGGTCTCCGAGAAGGAGGATCCCCACAGCCACACAGGACAAGGGTTTGGGGTTCCTGCAGCTGCCGTGGCGGGTGTTTCCTTTGGGAAAACCTGTGAGGACAGCTTGAATCAGGAGATGTTGAGGGCTTTGTGTTTCTGTTGTTTCTTTACCTTCCCAATAGGAAGGGACAGTAAAACAAGCCTTAGGAGTGACTTTTTTAGAGCAAGCTAAAGAAGCTACACCCCTTATCTCAAACCCTGCCTCCTATCACCAGCCCACCCAGGCTTCCTTTTGGTCAGCAGCAAAAGGCTTGGGCTCAAACTGGTGGCAAGCAGACTGCCCAAATTTTGCTTGATTTCATGTGCTTAAGTATTTGTGACAAGAGCTGTTTGCCTCCCCTAAACTCCAGTTTCATATATCGGAATGGGATAATCCCGAGTGATCCATCAGACACCGGTGGGAGTTTAGTGGGAAATTTGTCTCATGTAACTGCAGCCATTTAAACACTGGAGAAGTGTCAGTGCCTGCTGTACAGCTGACACAGGAAAGGACCAAATGCCCCCTCTGAGGGTCCCCTTGCCACCTCAACAGTTTTATGAAGTCAAGAATTGCTGTTTGGCAATGTCCCTTTACCCTGTGACATTAACTTTGAGAAGCTGCCTGATGTCTCAGCTGGCTAAGCCAGAAACCCTCCCATCAGGCCCAGTTACAAGCACAGAAAACACCTTCACATGTGTTGATCAGCAGCAAAGAGAAAATATTAAATTATCAAGGATGGAGTCTAAGCACAAATTAATTGCATTTTGTAAAGCCAGAAGTAATTCTATTATTTAATGTCCTTGTTAGTATCAGCAGCCCTAAGAGTAAACTTATTTCTGTGGCTCACACAGCTGCCTTCTTTCTGCACTTGACTGGATCACCTTCCTCCCCTGCTCAATAAAATTAGGGTGAAAGAAATGAAGGTCATTTTGTACTGTACCTTTTCACCCTTTTGCTGCTGAATTTATTGGTTGCAAATGGAGCTGGCAGAGGTTAAACTTTAAGCCTGTATTTGAGGAAAGGGGAATGAGGTCACACTTTCCTGACCAATTCTCAAGTTTTATTTTCCTGATGCACTTTTAATATGTCCGTGTTAATGCATAGTTTGAGCAGAAATAAAAAATTCCTGTGTAACACACTATTCCAAGAAATTTTCCAGGGTTTAGACTTACTGTGCAAAACCACTCAACTTCAGCTGGCCCCTGTGTTCATTTTGTCCTTTTCTTCTAGAATGTGAACGCTGGCTTTACCAGGATGGCAGGATGACATTCTGGGATGCCTCACCTTGTCCATCGCAAGCTGCACATGCACTCCTTAGGCACAGAGGGGCTCCTAACCTCGGGGAATAGGTGTGAAGGGGAGAAATCTGCAGGAATTCTGGTTTCTAGTCTGCCCGTGTCCTCACACCAGGGGTCATGATAAATTACTATCACACTTCTGATCCAGCCTCCACTGGAAACCTTCCAGAATTCGAGTGAGGATCTGGACATGCAATTGAACAGATAACAACCACAGAAGAGCTGGGATCAAGATGATCAGCCTGGATCCTTGAAGACAGGTCCCCAGCTCCACCATTCTTCTCCTGCCTCTTTAAATCATCCATGGCCCCTTCTGAGGCTCCTTTACAAGCCCTGCTTAAGCTACCCCTGAGCAGATCAAAGAGGCAGAAGAATTACACCTCTCTTCAGGCAGGATGACAAAGGAATTCTCCTTTCAACAAATCCCTTGCCCCCACACACAGCTGAAATGTGTTGATTTGCTCCAGCAGGAGAAAAATTCCCTCCTGGATAAGCACACTGTGAGTATACCAGCAACTGTCTGGAGGAGATTATATAAAGCAAGTTATATAATACAGCAATTAAAGGCCTTTTATTTCAAATCAGCAGAGGTGGCCGACTACATCCAAGCTAATGTTTACCAGGGTGTGTTCCCTGTTGGGCCCAGATAAACAGGGCACTGCAGTCTGTCTGGAGTGGGGAATTCTGTGTTGTGGGACTCAGGGAAGGTGCTGCTGTCCCCAGGCAGTGTTTATAGAGGGTGCACTGCTCCTGTTCCTACACAGGGGGACATCCACCAACAAAAACTCCATCAATAAACATGACCTGGCAAGGTTAGCTGTGAAAACAAGGAGTTCCCACTTCCCTGGCCCAGTCTGGTATTTCCCAGTGATCACTAGAGGAAGCAGAAACTTTCAGGTTTCCATTCTCGGCTTCCCAAGTACTCCAGCAGTGCCTCCATCCCAAATATCTGAGAGCTGTCACCTCTATTTCTACCTGTTCTCTGCAGCCCTGCAAGTGGGTGCCACCACTCCTTGCAGTTCCTGAGCAGCTGGAGTTCCTCTGCTCCCTAAGGAATGTTACTAAGTGCTTCTCTTTGCTCTTACTTCCTTTCAACTGGTTTGTTTGGAAAAATTTTGCATGTGGGGGATAGCAACATTGAATTGTTCCCTGGGTAAGTTTTATCCAGGGAAATGGCTTTAATCCCAGCCACGTGCAGCCCTTGAGGAGACCAGAGGGGGAAGGAAGGAGAAGGTGCTGAATGTTTGATGGGAGCCTGACAAGAACAAGGCTCCATCTCCTGCTCTTTCCCTGCAGTTCTGGTGTCTGTGGCTCTGCACCGGTCCCTCCCTGGCAGAAGTGGGTGTGGGAGCCAAGCTGGCAGAGCGGGATCATTAGGGGGACACAGAGCAGCTCCCGGAGCCCACAGCCTGTGGGAGAAATACATCTTTGTTAGGGATTCAGGGGAAGTTCTAAGCAGCTTAGGTAGAAGAAAGGGGATACAGAGTTAAAGGATTAAGTTTTTTCAGTCCTGTTCAGTTCTTTGCAAAACTCAGATCTTCTTTCAGTCCTTTCTGTGTTTTTCTTTCTGTTGAACTTCCTCTGAACAAAGTATGTGAAATATCCAATTCCTAATACCTTATCAAATCCTTTTTTATTAGAAAAGCAAACTCTAACACTCAGTCTCACAGTGTATTATCTGCTGGCTGCTTTACTACTGAGCCCTGCGGGGAGTGGAGCTCACATGTCCTTTGGCAACTGCCCTGGGCAGAGCAGGAATGGGCCTGGAGGGATGGGATGGAGAGCAGGAATGGGCCTGTGGGATGGGATGGAGAGCAGGAATGGGCCTGGGGGAAGGGGAGGGAGATG
>VXBT01009164.1:356087-370583 GCA_013400235.1 Oriolus oriolus
CTGGGGACGGCCGGGGGGAGAGCAGGAATGGGCCTGGAGGGATGGGAGGGAGAGCAGGAATGGGCCTGTGGGATGGGATGGAGAGCAGGAATGGGCCTGTGGGATGGGATAGCAGTTGCACCATTCTGTCTTGTTGCTTCTATCAAAATCAGAATCAAGGACAGCCCCAGAGAGCTCAGTCAGTTGGGAGTGAAGGAAAATCCAAGGTCCCTAAAGCAGCCAGTTGGCCTTGGGGTCTGTCTGGAAAGAACCTGATTTGAACCATCCTCTGAGCATCCTCCTGAGGGACCCATCTGCCAAGGGACCAGACCTGCTGGGCCTGGCAAGGTTCCTTCTTGGCCCTGGCAATGCCACCATGGAATATTTATCCCTGGCAGCAGCTTGAAGCGCTGAGCACTGTGGCTGTGCCTCCAGAGTGCCGCCTGAAATGCCAGTTCCATGTGGGAAATGTGATCCTTCCATCCGGCTCAGCGCTAAGCTGGAGTCTTGTCACAGCTCCAGCCCAAGTGGCTGCACTTGCCTAAAGTCCAAGTGGAATTTCAAGTGGATACCCCAAAGGATCTTATCCCCTGCCTTGCCCTCTCTCCTGCTGAACACAATTACTGTGAGGTGCCCGAGCTGCCCCTTTCCATGCAGGAGGGGCAAAGGGATCCCTGCATCAGCCCCGAATATCCTTGCAAGAGGCATCTCCCACCCCAGATTTCTGTGTGAGCACCCAGAGAAGAAATCCTTGAAGTGCCAAACTGTCCTCCTTCAATGGGGGAAGGAGGGAGGTTCCATCCTCCTGTCTCAGACCTGGATGAAGCAGGACTGGCCCAGCCCAGCCCAGCAGGGACACCACCAGGACCTGCACTGTCCCCTCCTTTCCCTTCCTCGTGTCCTGACTTTTAGGAACAGAACCATATCAGCTCTGACATTTATGCGATGTAGGGACTCTACAGGAGCAGTTGGCTGCTCAAGGGACTCAGTCACCTCAGAAGTGCTGCCTTGCCCTGCCAGGGGGGTTCTGCCCCTCTGCCTTAAATTAGTTCTTCTCCTTGTGCTTTGCACCCATTTTGTAGGGTTTGGCACCTGATGTGCCGCTGCTGACCAGCTCCGGTGTCACTCGAGTGCCCCTCGGAGCCTCCTTTCAATCATATTTCTGTGATAACAAAGTCACTAATCCCACCCAGGAATGCTGCGCCCTGTACACGTGGTTTGAAAAGAGGGGCTGCAGTTCCCCCCGCAAAGCTGTGGGGAAGAAATAATTCCCTCCAGGGAAGAAATGAAAGAACAGGCACTGCAGCACTGGGGACTCAAGCAAATCTTGTTTTCTGAAAGCTTAGGAGTGTTTGGGGTCCTCAAAGGTTAAAATACTTACCTCAGACATATAAATAAAGGATTTACAGCAATAAAGACATTACTGTCATTGTTAGCCATTAATAATACTGTAATTAGTGCTGCCCAGAAATTAATCCAGGGCTGCATTTGCTGGGGGACTGTTTAAAGGCTTCAGCTGACTGAGAGCAAAGGACACATCCCGAACACAAACACCAGGAAGGGCTTGGTAGAGGAATAGAAGCAGCATGTCCTCCTGTCCTGGCCCACAGTCCCCCTGGGAATGTGGCACTTGGAAACACCTCTGTCTGCACAAAACCCAACAATCACTTCACAGGCACCAAAGAAAACATCACTATTGGATATGTTTGCAGTGCCAGGTTAATTCCACGGCTGGACTGAACCTCCCACTGCACCTGCTGCTGGGACAGAGAATTCCCAGGCACCAGCTCAGGGTGCAGCCACGCTGGGATGGTGCCTCTGGAGACAGAGAACTGGGAGCTGAGCTGTCTTTCAGCAGGATTTCTCAACAGAACGAATTTCTGCTTTCAGACAAATAGGTTTCCACTGAAAATATTCAGTTTTTAGTAGGAAATGGTTGTCTGGAGAAATGACTTGTCAAGCAAATTATATCCTTTGGGATTTTTAATTTGGCTAAAAAAACCATCCCCAAGTAACTCTCATTGCAGTAGAGCTGTGTGTGACGTGTTGTGGCTGCATGAGTTAAAAAAATTGGGATTTAATTCCCCACCAGTGTTATACTAGATTTGTGTTCTCCTTTAAGAGAATTTATTTTGATGGGCTCAGAAGCCTTGAACATAAAGCTTTTTGCTTTTAGGTGAAATTTGGAATGGAGAAAGGCAGGGTTTGTGTGGTTCCTTCTGCTCTGTGCTGCCAGACAAAGGCACTGCCCCATGAGTGTGTGAGAAGGGCAGATGGAAATGGGTTCTCACCTGGATGGGTGGGATTGATGGGAATGCAATGAACGCTCAGCAGTGAGGGCTGGAAGGCAAATGCTGCATAAACACCCCTGAAAAGCCACAGGGAGAATGGGCAGAGTCATGTGAGCCAATTCTGCACATTCCCCATCCTGGTGTTCTTTGCTGAGGCATTTAAGGGGTTGAATCATTAACTCCCATTTGGTTTCTCCAGACTGGCAATGTCAAGTGTCAGTCACCAGTTGCTGCAGGAGCCCACAGGCAGCTGGTTCTGGGCTTGGGGACACAGCAGGGGACAGACTTTGCCAAGGCAAAGCCGCCTGTGGGCACTGACAGGTCTGAACCCTGCTTTGCTGTCAGGGTACCTCAGCACCCAGCACTGCCCTGTCAGACAGAAGCCTCTGCTCCTCATAGGCTTTCTCTCTGAAGTGCCGGTGAATTTAGGCTGATATTTCTGTGGGACTGCCCCAGACAGGCCCCAGCACTGGGGGTGGGGGCAGAGAACTCAGCCCTGGTGAACTCAGTGGGTTGGGAAAGGGTTCTCCTCACTCAGTGCACAGGAGCACTGCAGCTCCACCTGGGCTCTGCACAAGGACAAAAACACGACAGCAAATGCTGCTGTGCCATGAACACTCCCCACAGTCGTTCACAGAGCAGCCAGTTCCAGCTCTGGGGCAGAGACACGGTAAAGGGGCACTCAGAACACACCCAAGAGTCTGGCTGGCCCTGCCACAGCCAAACTGCATCCTTAGGGGCAGGATTTGATGTGCTCTTGGGATACTCCCTGTGTGTGAGCCTGAGGAAGGTGAGGGAAAGGCAAATAAAGCCCTGCCCTGCGTGGGACTGCAGGAAGAGCTGCTCTGTGTTTTTAGGGTTCAGGCTCCAAAAAGATGCTGGTACCCCTGGTGGGAACCCCACCCCGGGGATCACTGCTCTGCTGCCATCTCTCCCCTGCTCATGGCACCAGGGAAAACCCCAGTCAGCGACTTGGGAATATTTCCATGGAGTGTGAAGAGCACTGTCCTCACCTTAGGCTGTAATTCCAGCAGCCCAGCCCTTGGTGCTTATCAAGGTGACTTTGGTTTCCAAAGTGGCCAAACTCTCCCTGTGCTGGTTTGGTGCCAGTAACCCAACCAGAGCAGAGAGCTCTGTCACACTGCTCTGGGTAAGCCAGAATCAAACCCTGCTTTGCCAGGTTTCCATTGAGATGCCAGCCCCTGAGCACTTCCCAGGCAGCAGGACTGGGAGAGGAAAGACTTGGGGATGTACAGGATGATGTGACAGGTGGCAGCTGCACTCCCCAACCCCCCCAGGATGGTTCATGTGGGGATTCACTGGCCTGGAAACAGCAGTTGTTGAGCTGGGGCCCTAACTCTGTGGGCTCAGGTGTTTCCATTCCTCTCTAACTCCTGGTCCCTGTCTGCAAAGGAAATAAGAATCATTTCTCTACTTTACATGCAACTGTGAGGCTATTTTAAGGCTGAGGCTGGGGTTTCACCGGGTGTTATTTTACCGCACAGCACCCTCTGCCCTGCCCTGTTAGAGTACTACAGTTGCTTCAGGAGTAACTGCAGCGATCCCTGGGCACAGCTGTGGGGGATTTTGAGACCTTTCAGGAGCACTGGTGTGCTATAAATAGAATTTATTGCTATTTGTTTCAAGCAGAAGGCAGTTCTTTCACACTTTATCCCTTTCTTCAGGTAAACACAGAACAAATTGTGGAAGGCTTTCTCTCAAGATCAAAGTGTGTGTGGAGCTCTTCCCTTGGATCATTTACATCACTGAACTGTGCATGAGGCATTTTCCAGCTCTGCCTGTCTCACTTGCCGAGGATTAAAGGCTGCCCTGCAGCCTGAGTTCTGTGCAGCTCATCACTGAGCACCTCTCATCCCCTTCCTTTAATAACAGTACTCTCATAGTAAATCCCACAAATACGTAGTTTACAGAGGCCTTTTCTACTCTGAGTTCTTCTGCTGCTGTTCTGTCTGTCCCTGGCTCTGCTGTTGCTTGGATTTGGCTTTGTTTTGCAATCAGGTTGTCCTTGTTTCCTGAATTTCTGTACATAGGATCATAGTTGCTCTTGGACAGGAACATTAACAGACCCTTTGCTTCCTGATCATGTGCTGGGTTCCTCTGAATGTGTCCTCCTCATTCAGGAGTTTCCCAGCAGATGTGTTGAAAGGAACATCATTCCAGACTTGCTCTCCATTAAAAGACATTTTGGACTTCAGCTTTTGAACTTGCTTTTTACCTCAGAAGTGTAGAGACCCTCCCTGATATCTATGGCCAAAGTCAGGTGGGCTACAGTGGTACCACAGGGAGTGGGAGAATGCAACCTCTTCATTCTCACGGTACATCCAGAAAGCAAAGAAACCTCTGGTGACCCCACAGAATTGCTCAAAAGGGAAAGGATTCATTGCATTCCTCAACAGGCGCACTTTTCCTTTGGATAATACAAGTTTCCTGCCCTATGAATTCCTTTTGGTGCCTGCCCATGTGACGAGCTGAGCTGACACTGAAGCACATCAGCCCGTACCTGTTGATTTTCCCTGCTCTCCTTTTGCTCCCTGGCCCCGTTCCCCTGAGGTGCAGCAGCTCCCTGGCAGGCTGGCACTGCTGGCTGGTGCTGCACCTTGAACCAGCCCAGGCTGCACAGTCACAGAGCAGACACCAGGGCTGGCAAGGTTCCTGTCCAGCACAAGTGCTCCAGACTGGGACTGATGGGTTGGTCCTGCCCCTGCATCCTGAGGCCTGATTCCCATGATTTTCAGCAACATCTCATCCCATTCCAGTCTCATCTCAACCATTTCCATGGCTCAGCTCTCCCTGGCTGCTGCCCCAAGGTGTGGATAGCAGCCCTAATTCCAGGGATGCACAGCACAGCCTGCAGCCCCTGCCACGGCCTTTAGACTCAGCTCGATGACCCAAGACTTGGGCTGTGAAAAGCCCGACTTCAGGAGTTCCCAGCTGAACTCAGCTGCTAAAGGCATTTTGTGCTCTGTCCTACAAGGTCTGATGAAGCAGATTTTGTCCATCTGAATTTGAGTCTGCTTGTGCCCAGCAGATTGGTTAAAATGTTCCTGGGATTTATTACAATTTAATGCCATGGAAGCTAAACAAATTTCAGGAACAATTTTGAGGATCAGATCTCAGCAGGCAGCTATTTGCCTCATGTCCTACTTTTTTACACATCTCCTGCAGGAAGCAAATAGCTTTTAGTTACATGGGAACCTGATTATTCCCTGAAATACTGGCACTGAAAATTGCCCCTTTTCAGGCCATTTTCTGCTGTCAGGGCATGCTCAGCGCCCTTGGAAGGTGCTGGGGAGCACGAGCTGCAGATCTAAAGGCAGGAACGCTCTGCTTTGCCTGGGATATGCAGTATTTCACCAGCAGGGCTTTTTCTATCCCAATCTTCCAGTTACTTTTGTGCTCCTAATTATTTCTATGAGTGTAATTGACTTGCAAGACATTCTTGACTTGCAGAGTGCAGGGAGTGAATTATTGACCCGTCACATGGGTCATTGATGTGAGGAGACATCAGAACAAACTGGGTGCAAAGTAGCTACTTTGCATTCCTAATAGCAAATGTAAGCCATTAATAACTGTGCTGCCTGCTGCACAATTCGGGTTTGACATGCATATGGCTGAGTTCATCCTCAGTGTAATTTGAAATTCATTGGGCACGGACTTCATCTCCTTCTGCTGCTTGAAAATCTCTCCTGTGCCGAGATGTGCTATGCTAATTCCAGAGTTTATGGCTGACTTGAGATGTTACATTTGAAAAATCAAATCCAATTAAATCAACTTATTACCAAGGTCAGAGACCAGCATTCAGTACATTCATTCCTTGCTATTTCACAGCAAGGAGTAAACTTAGGGAGCAAATTCTGTCTCAACCCAAAACCAAACTGATCTGTCCTAATCAAATGGCTTTCGGCTGCAGGACCTAGGAAGTACAGTCAAGTGATAAAGCGTTCCCCAGAGTCCAAATAGCTGAGCTGAACTCCCAATTTTCCACGGGTTTTTTTGGGTACTATGGGACAAGTATCCTACTCTTTGTGCCTGTTCTCCCATCTGCTCATAAGATGGAAGAGGAACGAGGCGGGTGGGTGGATAAATTCAATTACTGCAAAGTTTGGAGACCTCTTGAGTGTGGAGCTGTGGACTGGCAACAGCACCAGCTTGCTGCAGTCAGAGCTGGAATGGAGCACAGATTTTAGGAGAGTCTCAATAAGAGGTGCCCGGTTGCTATATTGGCAGGCACCTGTTCATTGTCTGCAAAGGGAAATAAGTTCTGCTTGTATAATATCTCAATACTCTCAGCAAGGAGTGAAACAGGGAATATGCAATGGCTTTTGGAGGGGGACAAATATAAAGCTGATCTGCAGATCCTTTTGCAAATGAAAGTCTTAAATTTAGATTGATGATGAGTTCCCACACTGTGCAAGGCTTTGTATTTAAACTACACCCTCATCAAGTGCCCAGTGGCTCTTTCTGTCTCTTATTGTTCAGCACATAATGCAGTTCCTGCAGGAGGTCTTTGTTCCAGACAGAACCAGACAGAAAAGTGAGAGCGATGTTGAATTCTTGGAGTCCCTTTACGTATATCCCACCGTTTCATTTCCAGGGGAAAACAGCTTCACCCGCCCAGGCAGCTCACATCCTCCCCATTCATTTAGGAGCTTAAATCTTGATGGCATTTTCTGTAGTGGTGATTCGTTCCACCAACCTGTGGGAACTTACTCAACTGGCTCAGGTGCCTCAGAATTCCCCTCAGTTCTCAGAAAATGGCATCTCAAAGTGAATTGCTTCAAACTTCCCTGGATCGTCAGCTACACAAGCAGTTCCAGGTACCAAGATTCCCATTTTAAGTTTCTGCTTCTGTTAAGTGCCTAAGTTGAAACTGGGACCAAATTACTTCCAGAAGTGAAGCTCTGACCTCAGCCATTAACGAGCTTTTTAAAATCTTGTATCAGTTGTGCCACTTCATGTAGGATTCAATTATGCAGCAAACCTCGGGATGTTATTTGAGTTTTCCAGAGTTCCACTAAAGTGATGTAAAACCCATGAAGGATTTACTCTCACCTCACTTTACCCCTTCAAATGTTTGAAGAGCCCGGGCAGCTCATTTAAGAGAGGCACCAGAGCTGCAGTTTATATTTGAGGGCCGAAGGAGCAGTTCTTCAGGGCGTCTCCTCTCACCCTGGGTGACAAGATTAGACACAGCCCCAAATTTGAACGAAAAGGGGAAGTGAGATGGACTCCTCTCGATATTAACAAACATCCACACACAGGGTGGCCATTCAGGTCGCAGCAGCTCTGCCCTGTGATGCACATGTCACTGTGGGACTGCTTGTTTTCCCTTTGGGATGGGCATTCCAAGGGCTTCCAGCAGTATCTGGCTGCCTGTTACCCGTTCTGGGCTCCTCTGGCACACTTCTGCCCACAGCACAGAAGGTGGTTGGGAGGGTTTGTGAAAGCCTGAGCCAAGTTAAATTCCCTTGCCTTTCTCATGGAATGCTGCAGAGGAAGCAGGTTCCCATGTCCCAACCCTGAACGGGGAAAGCAAGAAGGGAACAAACCCTTACCTGAGTGAGGCTCAGCAGGGAGGCTGTGCCCTCATCGGCCCCACGCTGCTCCCAGCTCCTGCTCTGGGACAGGGCTCCTGAAGATCTCTGAGGGCACCCAGAGCACTGGAACTGAGCTCTAAAGCTCCTTTTCTCTGTGGGCAGGCTGAGCTGCAGCCCAGGCAGGGCGTGTGGTGCTGGAGCAGCTTTGGGATTGCATGCCCAGGGAACACACAGCGGGCACTCGTGGGGCAGCCTGGCTGGGAAGGTGAAGTTCCATTCCCGCGTCAAACTGCCCTCATTCCCGCTGTAATCCAGAGACTTAGGGATGTGCCTTGGTCACAGGGGGCTGAGGTGAGCTGCTGCTAAGAGCTGAACCCAGAGCAGCCCTCTGGAGCTCTGAACTCCTCCCGGGAAGAGCCTTTCCCACCACCACCCCTGCCAGAACCCCCCAGGTCCCCGGGATGTGCTGCTCACCAGTGCTGGAGTGGGTCCACGGGACTTCTGCCACAGAGGTGAATTCCCAGAGCTGCACTCTTACATTTCTCCTGGGACAGTCAAGGACAAACAACAAATCTGGATGGAGCTGGAACCCAGCAAGAATCCCATGGCAGGAAATGAGGCATGAGAGCCTCTTTCCCCCAGCTGTTCCCCCACCTCCCGCTGCCATCTCCTTCGCACCCAAACACAAATCCATGATTAAGGCTTAGTGCCCTTTGCCCTCATCCTTCCCCACTCCACACATCGCTCCCACTAAGCAGGGCAGTGTTTCCAAGTCTCCACATGCTCTCCCCTCGCTGTCTCCTTGCCAACCTTGGTTCTGTCTGGAATTAAGGATCTCCTGCAGGAGCTGCAGGTGATGCCGAGCAGTAAAAGGCACAAAGAGCCACTGGGCAGTTATTTTAAGTACTGTTCCACAAACACTGGGCAGTTATTTTAAGTACTCAAAGAGCCCATGTCTAGAGTTCCATGCTGTCTGCATGCACCCCCAGCATCCAGCTCCTCACTCATGTGCTCTGTGCTGCCCTGTCCTGCTCCCCTGCATTCTGCCAGGCAGAGCCTGGTGGGATCCAGCAGCCCCAGCTGTGATCGGGGTTCCAGAGCCAAAGGCTCTGTGCCAGTCTCGGGAACATGGAGAGCGCCTGGTAACTGTGAGAGGCTCTTACACTGCACCGGGCTGGGCTTTTGGGACAGAGTTTAACACAAGAGTGGCAGCTCTCAGATCAGCACCTATGGAAAAGGCTGTGGTAAAGGAATTGCAGGCCAAGCACAAACTTGTTCCTCCATGATCACTCAAACCATTACCTGGTTATTTCTGTAATTCTATAATGGAGATTTTCCCCCCTTGCGCACTGAAGTTGCACGATGCAGAAAATTGGTTTGTTTGAGTAAGAGCTCTTATGGTGCCTTTCATCAAATGTTCTCCAAGAACATTACTAATAATTCATTAAAGCAGCACTGTCAGCTGGAACACTTTTAATTACCATTTTCTGACAAGTCAACCCTTAAGTGGTATGCCCTGATTTTTAAATTTATTACTAACACATATGCAGATTTTTCTCTTTCCCTGCTGATGTTTGTAGGGGTTGAGAAAAGCAATTGACTGTGAGATTAAGGAAGTGAACCATGCACTACACATTGTCATGCCCAAAATGGAAGAGAATTTAAGGGCGGTTACTTTTTTTAACTTCAGAAGTTTTGAGAACCTCGTTCCTGGAGCTCTGAGCGTCTCCTGCAGGGGGAACTTCTGCTCTGAGCTGTTGGTTCTGGGGAACTGAAACACCTCCCAGTTCAGGTAGGGCTGTGAAAACCCTGAGCTGATGCTCGGTAACTGTCCACTTACACACACTTAATTAGCCCTTCAGTTACTCTGAAGTTACTTAAGTCACTCTGAAGCCCAGGTGGCTGCTGCTAGCACAGGGTTAAACAGCAGTGCTGGCAGTTCCCACCCAAATCTAATGTGCTCTGAGCTTGTACCAGCTTATCCCACCCCAGTTTTTCACAGAGCTGAGGTTTAAGGCCCTTCCAGCCCCATGTCACTGCCAGAAATCCACTCAGCATTCCCAGAGAGGAGCAATGCCTCAACTGCCATCGTCTGCATTCGGTGTCTGAGGTGACTCCAGCAGATGCAGAGATTTTCCTTGGCACTGTTCTCCTCAGTAGCTGTTTAGTGGGAGCAGAAACGGAGGCACAGAACTGGCAAAGGGCTGCCCAAGGAGAGGTGAGCCAGTGACAAGGCAGACTAGAACCCACACATGCTATTCCACAAAGAAAAGGATTTTTTGGTTCCCTTGCTGTAGTCGTGACACGGCAAATCTGTTCAAGGGAAACATGGTGGGAAAACAGTAGAACAGAGCCCCTTACCTTGTGCCTTAGCCAGTGCAGGTGCCTGCAGAGGGGACGTGGGAGAGGAGCTGCCCGTGTCCCCCAGACCAGGGAACTTCCACTCGGGTCCAGCAGCTCCTGCATCGAAGGAAGAGAGCCCAAGGCCCTGCTTGGCTTTTATGTGTGGCTGTGGCAGCTCAGACTGGCTGCCAGCTCATCTGTATGCAATGGCTCATTAATGCTGGGCCTCGTTTGTGCCGTTTGAGTGCAAGGCAGGGGAAGGGGCTGCAGGATGGAGGGAAAGTCAGCGGGAGAGCTGGGCTGCCACAGGTAAAAAGTAACGCAGCATTACCTGGAGGAGCTGGCGTTGCTCCTGCTGCCACCAACACCTGGGTGTCGTGTCCCATCCCAGCAGCACAGGCACAGCACGAGTGAGCCACCCGTGAGCCAGCACCCCCAGCCACCCGTGAGCACCAGGCCTTGCCTTTGCATGGGGAGATGGTTTGGGCAGGAACCAGGTGAGGTTCTTGCTGCAGTGAAGCTGGTGCTGCCGAAGCCTCTGCAGCCTGATTGAATGGGGCTGTGCTCTGGGAGCACAAACTCCTGCTCTGACTTCCCCCCCAGATCCGAGCTGAACCCCTGAGTCTACCTGAGTCCTTTGCAGAGGGGAGACAGCAGGAATGAACTCAGTGCTGTGGGGCTGCAGGAATGACCTCACTGGGGCTGCAGGAGTGACCCCACTGCTGTGGGGCTGCGGGAGTGACTCCACTGAAGCTGCAGGAGTGACCCCACTGAGGCTGCTGTCTCTCTCTCTGCACTGCTGTCACCTTGGAGCTTAAAGAAATGTCCATCTCTTGTAGTTCTCAATCCTCTGCATCCTGAGGGACCAAGTGAGCAAGGTGTGGGATCACCCCACTCACCTGCAGGCACACAGACATGAGGTGTCTGATAAAGCCAGCTCTGGTTCTCCTCATGCTCAGGAGGCTCTCCTCACTCTCAGACAGATGTCCAAGGCTGCACGGCTTTGTGGAGGTGCCCGTCGCTCTCCATCAGGAGGGAGAGGGCGTGGATGGCTGGGGAAGGTTGTACCCCTGAGTTCTGGAGGCCCTGCTGTAAATAAATGAGTTCTTCCCTCACCAACCCCAGTCTGGACGCTGCTCTTCCCCTGGGGACAGAGCAACAAGCACCTGGTGCCTCTGGCCACCACCGGGGACAGCTGGAGATGGGATCCTCCAAGGCGTGAGGAAGTTGGGAACAGGGTTTGTATGTTCAAAAGAAGTTCTTTAGCCCTTGGGCAGAGCCAGGTCTGGTGAGAGTTGAAGCAGAGGAGCTTTGTGGCTCAGGGAGGCGGTGTTTGCCCCTCAGCACTCCGAGGACAAAAGCCCTGGAACGATGAATTAACTCTGTTATTAGACACCCCTTTGTTTTAATGGCTCCATCATTAATAACAAATTTGATCCCACTCAGGCAACCCCTTTCATCTGCACAGCATGTCAATCCATCTGTTCCACCTCCTGACACTCCTGACAGGCAGGTGTGTCACACCAACCCCTTTGGGCTTCTACAGCACCGGGAGCTGAGCCTGGAATTGCTGCAGACCCTTTACCAGGAGCTGATGGATGAGGTACACCCTGAAAGAAGCTGGTTATTTTTATACCCTACCTACTACATTCAGGATTCCCATCTTTTTCACCTATTGGCAGTTCACGATGGCACAAATTAATTTTCTTGCATCACTTAACACACTGCAGATTGTTTAACATAATTTTCCAAAGCATCTGGCTGGTTCTCCTGCACTGAAACTCAATGGGATTTTTCCCTCTGGCTTCAAAGAGCATAGCTGAGCCCTTAAAGGGATTTACTTCTGTTAAATATTATCCTCAAAACTGAGAAATTAAAAGCAAATGGGCTTTCTTCGTTTTCCTCTAAGACATGTCAAAAGAATATTATAAAAAAGAATAGCCTTCCCCAGCTTTCAGAGAGTCCCCAAGTGAATTTGAATTGCAGGTTTTTAGGAAAGAGTGTAATTAACAACTTTATTCAGTCTGGAGCCAGAAAATACATTCTATATTTAGCATGGAAAAAAGCAGAGCAGGAGGAGGGGAGTAAATGACCTAGATTTTCACAAGTGACAAATGACTCCAAGGTGCTCGGAGCCCCCTTGGATGGCAGGGATTCCCACAAAGTGCAGAAGGATTTCTCCTCCTTGTCTCTCACGTTGGACACTCCAAATCACCCAAGGCCCTCTTGGAAATCCAAGCGGCTGTGTTTGTGAAACTGTTTATTTTATTCACCTTGGTAATATTCCCAAAATTGCACCCATAACCAAGCAATTAAATCCCATTTTCAGCAGTGACCTTGGTGTGTGGGCAGCTCTCCTAATTCCCAACAGTGCCCACTTTTCGGAGCTTCCTCCATTGTTTTCCTGGAAATGTGTGCCATGAGAGCATCTCCCACCAAGAAGAAACGGGGAAAACACGGCATGACTGAGCTCCCATTTCCAGAATGCCCCTTCTATATTTGCATTTTCTTGTCTCTCAGTGTTCTGTTTGCCACGATAAAGGCAACATTTTCTATAAAAAGCAAGAGCCTGCTTGCCTACCAGCAGTTTTTCTGTCTAAATGCTGATAATCTCTGTTCTGTCAAAGGAAACATCCAATGCTTTTATCTCTTGGAATGGTTATTTACGGAGAGGTCTCTCGAAGATGCAATCAAAGATATAGATGTTAAAAATAGGAGGCGAGTGAGTCCTGCAGGCGGTTGTTTATTCATTACCCTCGGTGCAGGAATCCTGGCAGCCTCCCAGTCCTTATTTACTGTGTGCTGAGCACGGGAGGGATGTGAGCTCCAGCGCAGTCCCAGGGGAGATGATTCCATCCTTCCGGGGATGAGCCACACGCTGAGCGACTTCCAGCCCGTGCAGGAGCAGTGCGAGCAGCAGTGACGGGGGGCTGAGCGCTCGCTCTGCTGCCTCTGAGTCAGTCCCCAACTTCCTTCTCTGGGAATAAGTGCTGTTACAGCCCAGGGAAATGTGAGAGCAGGGCTTTGGCTCCTCTTGGCTTCCCCGCCAGCCTGCCCTAGATAAAGCGAGCACGCAGGCGGGGAGTGTAGATCTCTGGGTGCCTGCAATGGAAGAACAGTCTTGCAGATGAGGTAAATTACACCCCTCATCCCTCCCAGCACCTTCAAGCCTTGCCAGTAATGAAAGTAAAGGGTTTGTGATCACTGCAACCTCGCACATTCTCAGGCAGCAGCTTGGTGAAGCCTTGTCCTCCTCTGTTCAGCCTAATGACAAAATTTAAATGCATAGGCTGTTTAACTGCTGGTTTGTGGTGCTGGCCATGCATGTGGGAACCCAGAAAGGCAGAGACCAGTGGGAGTTGACTCCTCGAGGTCAGAAACAGCAGCAGAGCCCTTGTGTTCTCTGCCCTGTTCCTTACAGAGCGCTGAGGGTGGGCTCAGAGAGGGGAAGTCCCTCCTTGGACTGGACAGCGTGAGAGATGCCCTGATGAGTTATCATGGAATCACAGAACCATGGAATATCCTGAGCTGGACCCAGCAGGATCACTCAGCCCAGCTCCTGGCCCTGCACAGACACCCCAACAATCCCTCCCTGTGCCTGAGAATGTTGTCCAAGCCTGTCCCTCCACTGCCCCTTGGGCAGATGCTGAAGACCTCTCTGACGTCTCCCTCTCCCTCAGCCTCCTCCTCCCCGGGCTGAACAAGCCAAGCTGGTTTGTGTCTTTCTCACACACTTCATTGTTCTGTGACTTTGCAGAGAACCGATGACGAGAGTTTAGTGCTATCTTTAAGTTGTTACGCTGGAGCAGCACAGCTGCCACAAAGAATTCCTGAAACTGCGGGATCTGGAATGCCCCCGGGTCTCTGGCAAGGCCTCAGGGGACAACACCTCTGCTGGCAGCACCACGTGGGGAAAGCGGGGCTTATGCAACTCTGCTGAGGGAGGGAATTATCCCGACTTCTGCTGGAAGGAGCAAAGCTCCTTAGCTGTATTTACTTGTAACTCAGCTGCTCGGCAGAGCAGGGGGTGCCAGGGAAGGCCTTACTGCCCCTGGAAATGTAGGGCACGGGGGTGCTGCACAAAGGCACCTCTCTCCATCCCGGCTGGACTCAGCTGGGGCTCGGCACGAGGGGTTGGCAAATCCGTCAGCACGGGATGGGGCACGGAGCAAGGAGAGGGATCGGAGAGGGGAGAGGGATTGGAGAGGGGAGAGGGGAGAGGGATCAGAGCAGGGAGAGGGATGGGAGCGGGGAGAGGGATCGGAGCAGGGAGAGGGATTGGAGCAAGGAGAGGGACCGGAGCAGGGAGCGGAGCCGGAGCGGGG
>VXBT01009164.1:370656-402162 GCA_013400235.1 Oriolus oriolus
CAGGATCGGAGCGGGGAGCAGGGATCAGAGCAGGGAGAGGGATCGGAGCAGAGAGAGGAATCAGAGTGGGGAGAGGGATCAGAGCGGGGAGCGGGATCGGAGCAGAGCGGGATCAGAGCAGGGAGTGGAGTTGAGGCAGGGATCGGAGCGGGGAGCAGGATCAGAGTAGGGAGAGGGATCAGAGCAGGGAGAGGGATCGGAGCAGGGATCAGGGGCCTGTGGCACCTCGGGTGGAGCGGGTGCAATACCCCCTGCACAAACAGCAGGATCACTTCCCTTTCCTAGCCATTGAATCCTCCTTTCAGAGTTAAGAAGAAAAGGTAAGGCTTGTACTGATAAAGAGCCATCCATGTTCCTGCATTGGCAGCCGTGTCCTTGTCACCTGCCCTGC
This sequence comes from Oriolus oriolus, assembly GCA_013400235.1. Taxonomy (NCBI): domain Eukaryota; kingdom Metazoa; phylum Chordata; class Aves; order Passeriformes; family Corvidae; genus Oriolus; species Oriolus oriolus. The sequence continues at coordinate 371,048 of VXBT01009164.1, forward strand.
ACTCCCAAGCAAAGGAATCCGTGATGGAAAAAAATGAGTGAGTGCTCTGAACAGTGGCACTGGCACCTGACTCAGAGGTATCTGAAATTTGTTTTTCTGCTTGAAGCTCAAAAACCAGGAGTCTGGAACCCTCTATGTAGGAAAGTGTTTGAAGAACTGGTCAGCAGGTAACACCTGCTGAAGTTTCGTTTCCAGATTTTCAGCTGGGTTTGTCCAGTACCATCAGGTTTCTGTGGGACATTGGAGCCCTCACCCTTCTGGTGTCCATGATGGTATTAAAAGTGTTAATTAGTAGCTGCAGCTGAGTGACAAAGTTAATTAATTGGGTAGAAGAAGGAGCACAGATGTCCCAGGTGCACACAACCTAACAAGGTCTTTCTGAGCAGCAATTGATTTTAATACTCTGAAGCCTTAAAATGAGCTCACAGTTCATTTCATCCTCTGCATGTTTCCTCTCACACTGGTTTCCAAATAAACACACTTCTGGAAGCTCTAGAAGTGGCATTTAAGGAAGTTCAAGTTGTTCCCAAGGGCCTGAGATGTTTCCAAAATGCCACTTGTGAGGTGTTGTCCCCACAGCAACCCCTGAGAGCCCCCGGGCTGTTAGATCCAGCTTCACTGGGAGCACAGAGGTGTCTCCACACAGGTTTTCCTCTGGAGCATGGGGTATCCTGCTTGCCTGAGCCAGCCTGGGAGCTGGGTAAGGAGCAGGGTGGCACAGCCAGGCATGGGGACTGTCTCCTGTCTGCCAGAAGGACAATATCCGAACAGGAAATGAGCAGATTGGGGTGTATTTGGCTTACTCAGTTGTCTTCCTGGGGCTGTGCTCAACATCGCCAGCAAAATTCAGCTGGGAATAGAATATGACCTCTAGTTCTGGAGAACGGGTTCTGGAGAACCAGGTATGGACTTCTGGTAAATCCTCTGTCTGTGCCTCTGTTTTCCACCCCTTGTACTCCCCAGATGAGGAAAGGAAGAGTTCTGTGCAGCTACAACCCTGCCTCACTCTGCTCAGCAGCGGCCACTCCTCGTGCTGCTGTTCCCCAGGTCCCTTGGCTATCCAGGGAGCTGATCTTGCTGCTCCTCAGGAGTTCCCAGATATTGTCCTGCCTCTGGTGTCCTCTGCAGCAGGACCTGCTGATGGTGGTCACTGTCCCACTCTAATGTCACTTTTTGGGTCAATGTCCAACTGACCGTTTTCGCCTTCCCTTCCTCCCACCTTCAGGAGTTCATTCCATCTGTTCCCCAAACAAGCTGCCTGGCAGGCCTCAGCTGCATTTCACAGACCGTTGGACTCAGGTGTTTCTTGGGTTTGATTGTTATTGCTGGTTTTACTTTGGGCACTGTCAGTGGGTGCTTTGAGAAGAAACAGTGCAGCACAACCCTTCTGCAAGGTGGAACATTCTGTTGTGCTCCACGCTGAGTCTCCTTGTCTGCAGGTCCCCAAGAGCTCCATCAGCGTTAATAAATGAAACTCACCCTCTCTTTGGGAGTGCAAGCGAGAGAAAGAGGCAGGAAGCAGTCACCATCCCATTTTTCACAGAGGATGAGAGAGGCAAAGCAAGGTGGAAAGCCTGGTTTGATATCCTGCCCCACCGAAGTCAGGCCCTGATCTCTCCTGGGAGCCATGAAGAAAGTGAGAGCACGTTGTGTGAAGGAATTACAGCCCTGCTGAATTCCCTCCGCAGATAATGGCTGGGATGGAGCCCATGGTGATAGGCAGAGGGAGGAAGTGAGCAAGTTGTGTGGAATGATTGTTTATTTAGTCATCTCCCAGGAGGAGGAGTGAGGTCCCAGAGGCTGCAAAGACACACAGCAGGGTAGTGAGGAAATCAGCACATCCCCTTCACATGTTTTATGCTCTTTGTTCTGCTCTCTCTGGGAAAAGGGTTGTCTTTGATGGGTGTCTGGGTGCAGTTCACAGGCCTGTGGAGCCTGGCGTTGGGAGATCGAGGCACAGCCTCCGTAGGAAGAGCCGGATCCAGGAGCCGAGTCTGCACTTCTGAGCAGCTGCAGGAGTCTGTGCTCCACGGAGGCAGAGCCAAGGGGAATGGGAGCCCCTGGATTCCTGCCTCCCTCAGGAACCGCCCAGCCCTTTACCCTGGGAACAGCAGAGCTGGGTGGCAGCTTTGTCCTTGCTCCTCAGGGCAGCAGGGTGGGCTGGCAGTCCCACCCTGCTCCCAGGAAAGTTGCCATTCCTTCTGTATGTGGCTGCTGTTATCAGAAGAAAAGAGCATGGAGCATCCGGCAGGGTTTTCCCCTCAGCTGAGACCTGCAGGTGTCTCGATTCAGGGCTCCCTTTGCAGGACACATTTCCCAGGCCTTGCTTTGGAAGGCCAGCACCTGGGCAATAAAGGATGGCAGTTTTCCAGCGGAGTGAGCCCATCCAGGCAGTGCCCAGAGGGCGCTGGGGACAGGCAGGGAGCTCTTGCCACCCAGGAAAAGAGAAACCAGCCTCAGGTATCAGCTGGACCCTGCTCCTTTTGCATCAGCACTGGCAGGGGGCTGGAAAAGAAGGCTGGAAAAATCACAGGGGCAGTGACAGAGTGGCTCTGGGTGCCACACAGCTTCCCTCAGGAGGCAGCTGGTGCCAGAGCCTCTGCCTTCCTGCTGGGATAGGGAGCAGGAACTCAGCCAGCTCTGAGCCAGGTTGGCTCCTTATCTCTCTCAACCTGATAAAAGCCTGCCAGGCTGGGTAGATGAGACGCTCCTCTGCCCTTCCTCTTACAGTGTGTCCATACCCTGAGGTTTTGCCAAAGTTTCCCCTTTACAGAGTTTTTATTCCACAGAGACTCTTTCTGAAGAGGAACTTGATTTGTGCCCAGGCAGGCACCTCCAGCTCTTGTACCAAGATTTTTGGGAGGTCTCTATCACTCACGCTGAGGTGAAACGTGACTCTGCACAACCTTTTCTGTCAATGGTAGATGTGCCAAAATATGTTTGTCCTGCACAGGACTTTCTAAAACAGTGAACTCTTATCTGGGCCTCATATATGGGTAAAGAACATAAAATCAGCGTGTCTTTCCATCAAACTGTGGACAAACCTTCAGTAAAGCTTCTGCTTCATGCTTAGAACCATGGAATGGTTTGGGTTGGAAGGGACCTTAAAGATCATCTGGTTCCAGCCTCTGTCATGGGCAGGAGCAGCTTCCACGAGAACACTTACACTTAACCAAAATAAAAATGCTTAATCTTTCCTTGCAAACAGGGTATGTGGTTAAATGATGTCCTAGAGATGTGTGGCTTTACCCTGAGACTGGGCAGGAGAGGGAAAACCAGTGTGGTGGCCCACTCCCCTCTGCTGGGCTGTGCAGGCACTGCTGGAGGCACTGTTGGAGGCAACGCTGGCTGCTTGTGGTGGGAAAACCTCTGGAAAACGTGAAATAAAGGCCGAGGGGAGCGGGGGGAAGGTGAAGCTTTGGGCGGGAAAGGTTTAACATTTTCCTGCTATACCTGCCTGAGCCCTGCAAAGATCCATCGTGCTCCTTAAAACAGGGCCGGTGTCGTCAATGAAAAAACCACTCAAGGTTTTCTTAGCTGGCAAAACCCTGTTGCACAGCAAATGGTGGAATCGGAGAGGCTGAACTCTCCATGCGGCTGTGGTTGTCCTGCTGATGTTTTGGGGATGGGGTGGGTGCACATGGGAGCTGAAGCAGGGGCAGTGGTAGCACTCCCTGTCTGTTGGCTTGAGCAGTTTTATCTCAGATTTAAAACAGCTCAGACGAGAGCAGCATCTGGTCCAGGCACAGCAGGGAATTCTCTTGGCCTTGGCTCAGAATGCTGCATAAGTCTTGGATAAATCACCCAAAGCAACAATCAGAGCCTTTCTGGCAACTCAGGGACTTTATTGGGTGACAAGGTGTATGCAGGCTGTCAGCACAGATGAATCAATTCTCCACGAATGGGACAGTGCAGAATCCACAAGTTCCAGTCGTTTTGTCAGTGTGGAAACACCACAGCCCAAGGCAATTTCCGTGCTGAGCTGACATAACCCAGTGCTCTTGCTCGGAAGCGTTCTGACATGGAAACGCCTGGGGAGCTGCGAGAAGCCTCACCAGAACAAAGACCATGTCCATATGGCATCATATTTCCTGGGAAAGCTTATTTTTATGCTTTTTGACATGTCTACAATTCTGGTGTTATGCCTCATTTACACTGGTACGTCCTGGGAAATCCAGTCAATAATTCCTCGTGTCTGCTCCTGCACGGAGCACAGGGACCCTGGAGCTGGCTGAGTTATGGCTGTGGTTGTGTTCCATGCCGAGAAGGTTTTATAAAGCTGAGATTACACTGATCTCCTTCATCTTGGGCTCAGATACATCAAACAGAGGATGAAATTCATGACTAACCAGAAAGTAAAGTAAATTTCATCCATCTGGGCAAAGCATCTTTTCTCGTTCAATTTTAGCATTGAGCAGCAGTAAAATTTGGAGTTGGTGCCTGGAGTGGCACAGGGAGAAGCCCCAGGCAGATCCAGGCAGAAAGGAAAGTTCCACTAAGGGGCTGTGGGATGAATCCAACAGTTTTGCTGCCGTTTTAGAGAGGTGTTGCTGTGACAGCAGGGGAGGGAGCCCTCCCGTGCCACTGTATCCTGCTGAATTGCAGGGAGGGGTGGAGGTTGCAGAGGACCCAGTGTGTCTCCCAGCAGCACAGCCCCATTCCCAGGACTCCCTGAGAGGCCCCTGGCTCTGACCTGCAGCAGGTTCCACACAGGTCACAGCAGAACTCATCTGTTCACTCCTCAGGGGAACTGGGAACACTTTGAGGGAGGTCTGCCAGTTAAGGGCTCCCCAAAAGTGGTGGGGCACTGGAACAGCTCCCCAGGGAATGGGCACGGCCCCGAGGCTGCCAGAGCTCCAGGAGCGTTTGGACACTGCTCCCAGGGATGCCCAGGGTGGGGTTGTTGGGGTGTCTGGGCAGGGCCAGGAGTGGGACTGGATGATCCTGGTGGTCCCTTCCCACTTGGGATATTCCATGATTCCATGAAAAGCCGTTGTGCAGCTCAGTTCCAGGAGGAGCAGCCAGCTGTCCCACCCGAGAGGGGCAGGGCCTGGCAGGCCTGAGCAGCAGGCGCCTGCATCCCTCCTTGTTCTGGGGAATTGAGGTCCCCCGGCGCAGCGCCTTTCCCCCGGGCACAGCAGCGCGCTCCGCAGGGTGTTCCCCACGGCAGCCCGGCCTGGAGGGCAGCAGGGCGTGTTTGGAGAGGGCTGCCAGGCCCTGCTGTCCCAGCCAGGGGCTCTGAGGCACCCGAGTCCCACAGCGAGAGCTCCATCCTCTCTGCCCTGTGGGAGTGACGAGGGACACGGAGCCTCCTGGCCCATGCAGAGCCAGGAATTCGGGGGAGGCAGGAGCAGGGGCACCCCAGAGCTGTGGCACATTCTGTCCTCAGCGCTTGAGCCAGTCACTGCTGCAGTTTTTTATATTTATGAACTCGTGCTGGGGGATGGCTGGAGAGGTCTTTAATTTCCTCTGGTTTCGCTCTGAACACGCCTCTCTCGGGACAGAGGGAACATTTTCGGTGTTATTGAATGTCATTTCTGAGCAAACTGAACGGAGGAAAAATATTCTGATAATAACTGGAATATATGGAGGGTGGTAGCTCCTGGCTGCTGATTTGGTTTTTTAAATTTTTCTCCCTCCGATGAGAGTTTCAAGGTCAGCTGGCTCCACAGACACAAATATGCCAGGAACAAAATGTGCAGATGCTCAGGAGTGTGGGACAGCCACGCTGGCACCGTAAACAGCCCTGGCTCGTGGCCAGCACTGCCTGCACCCAGCAGGCAGGAGGGCTCAGGAGAAAGCACTTCATTACAGCCAGCTCAAGATTTATCTTTTCTCTCAGCTGCATCATTAAATGTGAGTTATTCTTATTTTTGTGGGAAAACCTGGATTCAACACAACCTCAACATTTTATTTGGAGGATGAGGAAGGGTTTTATTAACAACCCAAAAGCAATATCTGAGTGCATAACAGCACTGAATGAGTGGCTGGAACAAAAACAGAAAAAAAAAAAAGTTATTTTCCTGATTCTGCTGCTGATTTATTGTGTAAACACAGACAAATCTTTCACTCTAGCTGTTGCAGTTTCTTATATACCCTCTCTTTTCCCTCCTAGATATGTCTCCTTTTGTCAGCTACTTGTGTGAACTAAATATCAGCCAGTCAGGCAAGAGCTGGCAGTATCTTCCTCCAGCAGTCTCAGGCAGACTTAAAATATTAATGCATTTTATAATGTACTTATTTTTCGTAACTGTCAGTCGTTGCTACCAAGACAGGGAATTCCTTATAAATATTGAATGCTGCTGCAAGGTCTGCAAATAAAATTCTAGAAATGGTTCTCTCGAGCTCCCAAATGACTGAAAAACTGCTGAAAATCTTGCTAATTTTAGTAAACTGTGGAAATCCAAGTTGCGTAACTGTTTCTGGGATTTTCTAATGAACAGCGATAGGTTTTGAATGCAAGCAGTGCATGCAGATTCCTCACTGGACACAGACACTTTGGGGACACAGTGTCCAATGGAATGATTGGTTTCGCTCTGTAGGACTCCCTTGAAGGTGTGGCTGCGTCTCAGAAATTGGCTTGGAGGTCTGTGATGTGTAAAAGAATAAAACTCAGTTGCAGAGGAGATCCAGTGCCCAGCCCAAGGGCTGGAATTGTGACGGAGCAGAAATTCCCCTGGAGAGCATTTCCAGCCCATGCCAGGAGTGGCCAGCAGCCGCCCCGTGCTCCTGTTGTGGCAGCAGGAATTCACATCTTGGTGCTGGTGTGGACCCTTCTCCCACCTAAAGCATCCCAGGGCAAGGCTGAACAGGAAGCAAGGGTGAGTGGAACCAGCTGCAAGGGCCAAGCCGCTTTTAATTCCTGAGAACGGATTGCAAAGAGCATCAAAACCTGTCATTTACACAAACTGCTGCTGCAGGGCCTCTCACTGCTGCTTTTGCTCCGTGGATTGTGCTTTCTGCTCAGTGACCAGAGCATGTGCTGGAAGAGGATGGTTATGGTTCCCCTGATCCCTGTCCAGGGGATCCTTGGTTCCCCTGATCCACGCCCAGGGAATCCTTGGTTCCCCTGATCCCTGTCCAGGGAACTCTTGGTTCCCCTGATCCATGCCCAGGGAATCCTTGGTTCCTCTGATCCATGTCCAGGGAATCCTTGGTTCCCCTGATCCCTGTCCAGGGAACTCTTGGTTCCCCTGATCCATGCCCAGGGAATCCTTGGTTCCTCTGATCCATGTCCAGGGAATCCTTGGTTCCCCTGATCCCTGTCCAGGGAACTCTTGGTTCCCCTGATCCATGCCCAGGGAATCCTTGGTTCCTCTGATCCATGTCCAGGGGATCCTTGGTTCCCCTGACCAGGGAACCCTTGGTTCACAGGGGACACAATCCAGGCCCTGAAGGAGCACACAGGGCTTTGGCTGAGCTGCTTCCAGTGCCCAAAGGCGACGTTCAGTGTGTGACACTCCCATGTAGAGACATTTGTGGGATCTCTCTGAATCACCTAAATCCCTGGGAAGGTTCCTCACGGGCAAATGCAGGAACTGCTGGCCCTGCCTCCTGCCTCTCTCCTGCCACTGCTGGGAAAGCCACAAGCTGGAGGTGAGACCCGTTTTCAATTAAGGGGTTAATTACTGGCTGATTTGAGAACTGGACCGTACCTTCCTGGTTACAGCCTGTACCCACCCATCCTATCCCGAGTGTTTTAGGAGGCAGTGAATGCAACAAGATTCGCACCTGAAAGAACCGAGGCATCTGCTTTTGACAGAAACCTTTTGGAATTCTGACAGCCTAACAAGGAAATTGTCCTCCTAAATTTGCCATCATCAGATGTGCTCCGCCTGGTGTATTTTGAAGTTCCTGGGCTCGCAGGCAAGGGAGAAGCCAGGCTCTGGAGCGGTGGTTTATTCCCAGAGGAGGTGTCACAGAGGGGATGTCACAGAGGGGATGTCACAGACGAGGTGTCACAGAGGAGGTGTCACTGAGATGTCACACGTGTCCCAGTTCGCACCGTGCCCCTCCCAGGGATTCCTCGCCCTGCAGCCACCGTGCAAGTTCAGTCTCTGGGCGCTCTTCAGCCTTGGGTGCTGCTGTCGAACCTGCAAAGCAAGAGCTTAATTAGCGTTAATTACCACAGCAGCTCGCTCAGAACAGACTTACCCACTCGCGGGCAAGCCCGAAGTTCAAAGATCCGAGGGCTCGGGATTTCCCGGCTGGGGGAATCCGTGCCCGGCCCCGGCCCGGTGCAGCCGGGAGAGGAGCGATCGTTCCCGGGCTCGGGACGGGATCCTCATTATCACATCAAAGCACATCCAGGCTGACTCCTCCACAGCGCCTCGCCGAGCGGGGGAGTTCACCGAGGAAACTTCCCCTCGCCTGCTTCCCGAGTTTCATTTTGATTTTGGGGGCTGGATAAGCCCCAAACACAAAAGGAAGCCGAGACAGAGTGGGTGACTGTCACGTCAGGATGCTCAGAGCCTCAGCTCCCGTTCAGGGAAGGCTGGAGGTGGATGAGCAATCCTAGGAGCTGTTTCCAGCACTGGCTCTTACAACTCTGTTTTCTTCTCTGGGCTGGTCGGTTCACGGCTGACAAACGGGAAGAGACATCTCTCATTCCAGAGATCAAATTGCACAACGAATTAAAACGTTCCCTGGAGGCACCGCTGCTCCCTCTCCTCTCAAAGCCAAAGCCTGCCCTGACTGAAGAGCAGGTACCCCCTGCCACCAGCGCTCACTGTCCCTTTGGGTGACGAGTGTCAGGGCTCAGCAGGGATCGTGGCTCATTTATATCCCGTGAAACCTGAGGGAAATGCAGGTCCCTGACAGCTCAAAAATGGGGCTGCCCTGCTGTGTTCTACAGGAACCTGCAAAAATCCAAACTCTTCATTTTAGGCAAGCTTTTGATATAGGTAACATCCTCAGAGAGCAATTCAGTTATACCAAAATGAGATTAGAGCTTGTTCTTCCACATCTTGTTGTTCTGCTTGCAGTTCCAGGAGCTGAGCATTCCACGGTTGCCATAAATCCCCCCTGTAAACAGCCCGGGATGTCCTTTGAACAGTACAGCTGTTAGAGCTTATGAGCACTCCCAGGAAAATCAAGATGCTGCACTAATGTGAAATCTGCACCTCCGTGCTCCTGGAATTGGATCATTCATCCCATTCCAGCACAAGGTCCAATTTGGCAGCCTCCTGCTCCTACCTGTCTCTCTGCATCAGCCGGGAAGGAAGGAGCGGGGCTGCTCAGAGTCAGACCAGCGCATCCTGAATGCCACTGCCTGAGGTGAATCCCCTCCTGAACAGAACAGCAATCCCTCTGCATTTCCGTGTTTCCATCCCAGCCCGAAAATACCCAAACTGTGCTGCCATTTGGTGTTAAATCAGCCCTTCTGCAGCCCGCTGATCCCTGCAGGTCTGCAACATATTTCAAACCTGTGAGGCCATTGACAACTTTTTCACCACCTCAGCAGGGGCACAGTGATGTCACTGGAGTTGGTTTGCAGCTGAAAAGCTGCTCTTGGGTCTGGCTGGTCTTTAATCAGGCACAAATCGGGAGATGTCTGCTGAAATAACACGTGAAACAAAGCAGAGTGTGCAGTGCAGGGATGGGGAAGAAAAGCAGGGACTCACAGGAGCCAGGGAGAAGGTGCTTCCTGCCTGCGGATTAAAGAAATGCTCCTTCAGTTCTGATTGAAGCGGTGCCTCTCGAGCCCTGTTTTGTGCGGCCGCTGCTGTGCTGGGCGGCGTGTTTGGTGCATCAGCCCCTGTGCCAGGCACAGAAGGGCACAGGAAGGCACTGCCAGCGTGCGCTGGGCTGGGGCTCGGGAATTCCGCTTTGCTCCCAGCTGACACCTGGGCAGAGGGGTGGGCACAGCGCTGTGTGATCCCACAAGGTGGGGAAGGGTCGGAGTCATCCACCTGCTCGTGAACAGAAGCCTCTTTTCCCAGCTGGAGAATGCACGTGGGATGCTGAGGAAACTGGGGTTCCTGCAGCCTCAGGCGCTGGGGGCGCTGTGAAGATCCAGATCCCCATTTAACCCCTGGCGTAACCCTGCTCGTGTCGTGGTTTTGGGGCTGGTTTGGAGGCACGGCCGCGGTGCCGGCAGATGGCAGTGCCTGTCAGAATTCCACTGCCGGGAGATCAGAATTCCGCTGTCGGGAGCGCCGGGAATGCGCCCAGGCCGGGGAAGGTGTCAGTGCCGCGGCACGAGGCACAGAGCCGCTCCTGCCATGGGAGCCGTGCGGGGCTGGGCAGACACCCCCCACCCGCAGCAGGGACCCCTCCCGAGCCCCTCCCGCTCCCCGGGACCCCATCCACGCGTTCCCGGGCCAGACACGTGGGATGAGCGTGTGGGATGAGGGAAGGGAGGCTCCCTCAGCCTTGGCCGTGACACACCAGCCTTGCAGTGACTCTGCTCCTCCGGGGCTGCTGGCTGGGCAGCACACGGATTCCTTCTACATTTCCTAGCACAAAAATTCGTTCCAAATGTTGTTAACAGAGACGAGATGAAGGAGGAAACAGAGCTGGTGCCATTCTGAAGGTGGCACTGTCTTTAGTGCTGGGGACGCAGCATCCAGGGACCGGCTCTGAAAGCCAGCTCTGTGATTTCGGGGGGGCTGACTCTCCCGCTGGATGAATTTACTCTTTAGTGCTTTTGAAATAAGTTTGAATGCTCATTAAAAACACCCAAACTGTGACTGCACTCCCCAAACAGCACTTTCATAAGGTCATCACAGACATACCCCTAAAAGGTAAAAGTAATTCTGCTGAAAACACATTCCTGGCAGTGACGAGCAGGCAGAAGATCTGATGGAATTTCCCAGGATTTGATCAACAGTTCATTACCACGGCCTTTCCTTTCATTGCAGGTGGGTTCACTGCTGATTGGAATTCAGTCCTGATCCGTTGCAGCCTTGCTGGGCCCCCTTGTGCTGCTGCTGGGGAAACAGGAGCCAGCCTGGCTGGGCCGAGCTCGCTGCCCACACTGTGCCGGAGTGGCAAATGCAAACTAACATGTGGAAAAGCAAAATTACATCTGCAAAACTGATTTTTGATGGCTGAAATCCTTAGTCTGGCTCCAGATTCCTGTCCCATCTGGACAGCTCCGACATCCACATCCAGAGCAGGGAACAAGGGCACTGATAAAAGGAGTGTGTGTGTAGAGATGGGCTTTCTTCTCCTGTCCCTGGGCAATATGACTATTAATAATCTTCAAACCTGTGGTTATTTCCCTTTCTTCAGCATGTCTGTCTTTGATTTTTCCAGTCTAGTCTCCATAATAAGGTGTTACGTAGCCTAGATTTAAGCTGGTTAAGAATAAAGTTTTCTGATCTACATGAAGTTCCATTAGTTCCCCTTTTTCCCTGTTCCAAAAAAAAAAAAAAATGCAAATAATAAATTGCAAAAGGTCTATATAGGAAAATAAAAGTATCATTCCAATGCGGGTGTATTTCATTAGTGATAGTGTAACTTTTAAAAAAGAAAAAATGGAAAATCATTCAAAGCTTGCAGATTCCAGCAATACAATACCCGCACGTTCCTGCACAGTACTTTGGTTTGGGTAAGTTCTCTTTTCCTGGCCAGGCAAATCTTCTGTGAAAGCTTTTCTGACGGGCTGTGATGTGTGTGCTCCTGGAACAGGGAATGAGGGAGGACAGGGGAACAGGACTGCGGGAACAGGGCAACAAGGCCTGGGGGTAACCCGCAGTCACCAGGCAGATCTGTCTCAGATATGCAGCTGGCCTGACATTTGCTTTTCAGAGAAGGAAGTATTTCACTAAGCTGGGGAGACAGTGTGGTATTATCAGTGACAAAGAAAAAAAAAGAAAAGAAGAAGAAAAAAAGAGAAAGATTAAAAAATACAGCAGAGCACTGAGGCACTTTGAGAGCAGTCCCGGGGACGGGCTGGATCCAAGGCAAACCCCACAACTCCGCCAGCAAACACCACGGCACAGCCTGACGGGGGCCAGGCGAGGGACACATGCCAGGGGAGTGATGCTGTCCCCCTGTCCCCACTTTCCCCACATCCCCCGGCCCAGCCCCGCGGAGTTTCCCCGGTGCCCGTGACGATTCTCACACGCGTGAAACGCGCGGCTCCCGCGCTCTCCCTCCCTCCTGGTTTTTAGGAACTGCTTTCTGTCTGTGCGATTTTGAACCAAAACCACAGCCGCCACCCCCTGAGGAATGCCGGCCCGCCCCGCGCTCCGGGAAAGGCGATCCCGGCAGGAGAAGGGAGCGCTCAGCGCTGCGGGAGCCGCCCGGGGGCCCCTCGCTGGTCGCGCCCGGTGAGCTCGGAGGTCTTTCCCGAGCTCAGGGCTCCTGCGATCCCGAGCTCCCAAGGCAGGGATTCGCCTCCCTCTCCTCCCGGCAGCGCCCAAACCCCTCCCTCGCCCCCCGCCCCTGCGCCCATTGAGAACAGATAAGGCGCCGTCACACGCAGCCTCCGCGCCCTCCCTCTGCCCCAGCCCTTCAAAAGCTCGGGACCGCCACGGATCCCTCGGAACGGGAGAGGAGCAGGGAAAGGCCGGCGAAGGAGAGGCAAAAGTGGCAGCGCAGCGGCAGAGGGCGAGGGCTTGGAGCGGAGCAGGGAAATCAGGGATACCCAGGGACAGGGGCGTGGGCATCCTCGGTGCCACATCGATGTTTGCTGCGAACGGGCAGCGGCAAGGAGGCAGGAGGCAGCGCGGGGCTCCGAGGACGATCCCGGCTCCCTGGTGATGGCATGGACCGGCCGCTGCTCCCGCAGCAGCTCCCGGCCCCGCTCCTGCCCCCGGCCCGCTGCCCCCCGGAGCCCAGGCGCGACGCTGATGCGGAGCCGCTCGTAGCAAGTAAGTTACCGATTCCTTTGTTACTGCAGGTCACTCCCGGTCTTCCCTGGCTGCAGAGGGTCGGGAGCCCAGCAGGCAGCAGGACAAACGCGGAGCTGTTGGGCCAGCGGGATGCCAGGCTCCCAAACCTGCCGGGGTGGGAGCTGTGGACATGCTCCCGCCTAACTCCCAGCTGCCAGGGAACTCCTTGGGAAGGCAGGGATTGGATGCTGATCTTGGCCCAAAGCACTGTCAGATCTGAAGGTGTGATGCAGGAAAAGATGTTAAAAACCAGGAACTGCTCAGATTAGTGGAGATCACTGCAATGCAAAGGGCACCAGGAGACTGATCAGCGAGCAGCCCTGAGTTGTGTGGAGTGACTCCTCAATCCTTATCTGGAGTCCAAGATTAAATTCCTTCCTAATTCAGATACTTGCCAGTCAGCTTGGAGTTACAGAGCCCTGGCAGGGCAGTCTCCAGGTGAGGAAGTGGCATGTTCAGCCGTGGAGGGGACAGGGAATGCAGGGCCCTGGGAATCCCTCGGGGGTTATGGCTCTGGGAGGTAAAAGCATGACTGATTTTTTTACCAGTGTCCTGTTGCATCACTCAGAAAGGCGCCTGGGGTTCTCTCTGTGCCAGCACATGGTGCTTGGGAGCACCAGGTTAACTTTTACACAGCATCTCTGCCTTGGTTTGAACAGCGAGTTTCAGGAACCAGCTGAGAATGGGCAGAAACTGGCCCTGTCCCAAAAAACTTACCTCTGGCTTTTGGAGATTCTGCCATCGAGCAGCTCCTTCCTCCTGTGCCCTTCTACTTTAACGTAGACCTTGGATTTGTGGAAGAGGGGCTCGGGGGAATCCAAACTGGCTTTTCTCACTGGTTCTCTGACCAGTCCAAGCAGCCAGGATCTCCCCAAGAAGGTGGGGAGTGTGGGGGGGCAGTGCTTGTGCTGGGGGGGTTATTTCACTTCTGTGGTTCAGTTCTTTGCCTCACCATTCCTACCTAGTTGGAGATAAAGGATCAGGATCATTTCTGATTCCCATGGCAGAATATTCTCCATCTCTGGAAAGTTCCAGCCCCAATTATTTGCAAAAAAAGGGCAGAGTTTTGGAGAAATATTCCAAGGCAAATCTCCAGACTCCACTATTTAAGTCACCCACTTTCTGCTGGGTTTGAGATCAGGAGAGGCACTTGGACACTTGGGGTGAGTCCTGGCCCTCGCCCAGCAGCTTGGTCTGCGGTCAGTTTGTCCCTCTGTGACTCCTGTCCCCTTCCTGCAGTGGGTTCAAGCACTGCTGAAGGCCTTGGGGCAAAAAGAGGCTGTTTGGTCAGAGCATCTGTGACCTCTTTGGGTGCAAGGTACTGCAGAAGCGTGAAGTGGTTCAACAGTTTTATTGTATTTTTTAAAAGCAGATTAGAGAGTGATTGTCTGTTGCTGTGATGGTGAGTTCCGAAACAATGGAGAATGGGAACGTTGGTGCTCCTGGGGCAGGATTTTCTCCTGGAACTGAGATTCTGCTTTCCCAACATTCAGCGTTTGCTGTTCAGTGTGAACAGCCAGGAGCAGGAGAAACGGGAGAAACTGGAGTGTCTGATCAGGACAGAGGTGTCCCTGTCTTTGTTCTGTTGTGGTGGTTGGAAGACAATGGTCAGATTTCCAATGACACCATAAGATGTCCCTAAAAATAGAGCTGGGGTGAGAGGCCAGGGACAGAGAGGCTGCAGAGTGCCTCAGGCACAGTCACTTCCTTGTAGGTGGAAGGATCAAATTGATTTATTTCCAGCCTTTATTTGTTGTTGTTGGTAGAGAAAATATGATTTGACTGTTCCAAATCAAGGAAAACACCTAAGAGCACAATATCGTGGTTGCATCCTTTGCACAGGGACTTGTCCTGCTCAAGGTCTTGAATGCAGTGAAGCACAAGAGAATTGCTTGGGAGTGACACAGATTAAATCCTCCATGGATTGGGGGATTGGTGGAATTGTGCCATTGGAGATACTCCCAATCTTACGGAAACTCCATATTCTCCAGCCCTTGTGCTCTAACAAGTTGTAACAGTCTGAATGATGCCTCAAAAGGCATTTTCTAGTTTTCATCTTATTTTTCTGCAAAAAATCCCACCCAGTCTCTCTCCTCATCACAGTTTTGTTTCTCCACTCTTTCTGTGTAGGTCTGGAGTCATTATATTGAATGCAGCTGTGAACTTGTGCTGTGTGTGGGGGTTTTTATGCTTCAGTCCACAGCTGAGGGAGAAAACGTATTTGAAACCTGTAGCTATTTGAGAGAACAGAATCTGCCTTCGCTGGCTTTGGAAATAATCTTGCTGGGTTGCTCGTCTGAGGGATCAGGCTGTGGCGGCTTTGCAGAGCGATCCTCAGACACACCTGAAGCAAGCAGGGACTGCATTCCCTGCTGCTGGAGTGGGGGAAGGAGGAAAGAGTTCTGCAGTGATTCCAGGCGCTCATTCAGGATTTTGGAACTGCTAAATTTAATTCCTGCCCTGCCACAGACTCCCAGTTGAGTGTAGAAGAACTGAGTGTCTTTGTGAGTGACTCCCCCATCCTGAAATACGGGAATTAGAGCCCTTCCTTGGTCCAGGCATCTTGGGAAATACATAAATAAAATTTTCCAGCACGTGATAGCTGTGTTGAGTGCTGTGAAACACTTGGATGCTCTGGGAGTGGGAGGGTCACGTTCCTCCCTCACAACTGACAGTGGAAGGGCCCCCGGATATTGGAGGAGAAGGATGGATTGGGAGGGAACTCGCAGGTAAAAGGAAAGTGCAAATGTCCATAAACCCTTCCTTGGGGTCAGGTTGGCTCCCCAGCCACAGAGATTTCCTTTGGAAAGACTGAGCACCTTCTGTTGGGGTATTTCTGAGCCAGGGGCACTCTGGACACACAGCAGCTGTCATAGCCCAGCTCTGTGACAAGCACAAAGCCACCCTGCTCCTTCAGGTGGACCAGCAGCCACCCCTCTTTGTGACCTGGTGGCAGGGTGAGGTCTCCTCCAGCCCCGGAGGAATCTGCTGTCACACCCTGAGCGTCAGGAAGGTGGTGCTGAGACTTATCAAAAACTCACAGAGGAGATGAGAGGCACCTTCCCACCTCAGTGCTGAGTGAGGTGACACTTGGAGAGGCAATTACTGGGATCAGGGAGCTTTTGAAGTGCCTCAGGTCTCCCTTCTTGTGCAGTGCCTTTGAATCTTTTTCCCTGCCTTTCAAGAGCACAACTCTCCTGCAGCCTCCCCTCCACCTGTGGACCCCCAAGCACTCTCCAAAGATGCAACAACCAAAACCCCAAACCTCCATTTATATGAAGTCAGAAAGATGGACTATTCTATGGTTTAGCCCAAACCCACCTGCCTTGCCTCACCCTGCGTGCCCAGCTCTGTGTGGAGGGGCAGCCTGGTGGTGTTGGCCGTTCAGTCCCGCTCACACAGGCACTGAATACAAGGGTAGAGGAAAGGTGCCTTTCTCAGGGAAATCAAAGCCCCAACTAAGTCAGAGCCTATCTAAAGTCATTTTTCTTTGGAGTGTCAAAGGCCATCTTCTCCTAAGGTTTCTCCTTCCTCCATCTTTCCACGAGCACTCAGTGCTCAGCAGCCAATGCTTTCATTCTCTTTGGGTGCTGCTGCCTTCATTTCCTTTATTCCTGCACCAGCTTCCCCGCGTTGCTCCTGTCTGACAAATAAGAATTTCATTCCCCTGCAGCACTGTAAGCTAGAGCAGAATTACGTGGCCCAGGGGAACCTGGGCACAGTAACCTGGTTTATGTGGTGTGGGCCAACGGGCAACAAAAGAACCAGGTCAGGTTTTCCAGTAATCTCTGTTCGGTATTATTGGCTGCTTGTTGAGTAGTACAGGACTCATTGTCTGGAAAAAAAACGATGACAGGGTTAAGTAAAAAAATACTCTTTTGGGAAGGTGTGGGAGGTTTGCTAAAGAACAGTTGCTCAATTATTCTCCTAATGTGAGAAAACACAGGCATCAGGTTCAAAAGAAACAAAAAGAACTCTGCTTTTACACAAACTTGATGACAAATTCACATCTTCAGACTCCACCTGCCTGCCCGTTTAGTCCTTTCCAGCATCAAATCCCATCCCCATGGAAATCTGTGTGTTTCCTGCAGCCAGATCAGCAATTGTTCAAATGGAAAAAACCCCCTGGTTAGCAGGGAAGGAAGTTTCTTCAAGTGTTTTGTAGTTTTATCTTCTGTGATGTCTCTGGCAAATTGCTGGAGCTGCCAGGAGCACATCAGGTCTGTCAGGAGGGGCTGGGAGCTGCTCTGCCCAACGCTGCCTCCTGGAGATTCTCACCTAACCCCAGCCTGACTCTTGTGCAGCAAATCCCAGCCCCTAAATGTCACCACCTGCCCCAAGTGTGTCATCTGGGCAGAGCTGAACATCAGCAGGGCTGATAAAAACCTCTCTGCAAGGCTGACACTGCACTGACTCACGGCTCCTCGTGCAGTAGCCTGTCCTGAAGGAAGGCAGCTTTGTACAGAAGTGACATTTTTATTATCCTGGCCTCGTTTAACCAAAGATGGTAAATGCCAAAGAAACAGAACAGTGCCTGTGACTGTAAGAGGCAATTTCACCTCCTGGCTCTCTGTGCTGGAGGGAGCAGGGATTTACAGACTGGAGCCGAAATCTCTGAGAGGTGCAGAACGTATTAACAGAGATGTTTATGCCCGGCAGCAGTGGCTGTGCATTACACGGTGTGAGTTAACCAGGCCCTCACACGGCTGCACTGCTCCTTTCAGAGCATCTCATCATTGGGCTAAAGTTTCCCAGGGCTGTTAGAATCATAAAGGAATGACAGCAAATTTCCTAGAAGATTCTCATGCCTGGGATCTCACAGACCGTTCACATCCATATCACAAGTGTTACTGCTGGGGAATCAAGGCAGAAGGAAAAGCAGTGATTTGCTCAGAATTAGAAAACCCTGGAATCATTTGGAGCAGAAAGCTGGATAGTGTGCAGCCATCCACAGCTGTGCTCAAACTGCTAACCAGGAGCATTCTGTTTAAAGACTCCGAAGCAAAAATTCATTGCTGAATTGTTTTCAATAACCACAGACTGAGGTTGTGCTCATACTACAACGGGAGAGTTACAGATGAAGGATCGATAGGAATTGTAATGCCACTGAAGATGTCAGTGAAGTTCTTATCCAGCAGGAATTTTTCTGCATTACTGGATCACTTGGAACGTGTTCCTGAAGGTTTGCAGAGATGTTTCAGCCAAGCTGTTGTTGGAGATCAGTAGCACCACCAGAGATGTTGCCAGTCCTGTGAGTGTTTTAGTTAAAAACGTTCCCCTGTACGTTCATTAATGGGCAGTTCCTCAAACCTGCTTCACCAGAGTGGTATTTCCAGGGATTTAGGATTTTTGGTTGCTTTTATTCTATTCTGTTCTTTGTAATAAGTTGTAAGATCCTTTTGGTCTCTTTGGTGTGAATCCAGAACATGAAACCTTCCACTCTAGACTGATGTCTGGAAATGGATTGTTCTCTCTCCCATGGTGCCAGTGAAAGCTTCAAGTTTACAACAAAATTATCTTTAAAACAAGTATTTTAAACTTGAAAGCATGCAACACTTGCCTGGTTTTACATTTAGATTGATGACAAGCTTTTTAGTCCACAGGGAGTAATTTTAGATTAATCAATCAATGCAAACATACATCGAGAATATTATTTGTAAGAAGGAAGTGAGGAGGTTCTTCACTACCTGATTCCCAGTGGATGGGGGGCTTCTTTCTCTATTAGAGAGGGGAAAAAGGTGTGTGATTGTTCTGCCATGTGCTTTCACATGCCAGGAAGGGAGAGTCAAGCTGTGCCCTTGTCATTTTTCAGCATCTTGCAGCACTTTGCACACGTGTAAAGAGATGAACTTGAGAGTGCAGAGAGCCAGACCAGTGGGTCGGGAGGTTTCAGCTGGACCAGGCAGTGAGAAGCAGCTGAGGACATGTGTGAATACACCCTGAGCCAGCTCTCAGGAGGGACAGGAACAGAGCAGGGGTGGCTATTCTGTCAGACCCTGGATGCTTCCACCGGAGGAGGGGAACACACAGCACTGGGATCATCTATCCCACGTCCAGAGCGGGTGGCAAACCTGATCCCTCCTGATTTCCCCTCCCAGCGCCGTGAATCCCCATTCCCTGCCTCTCGCCGTGGCTGCGGGGGCCCAGCCCCGGCCCCGGCCCTGGCAGGCAGGCGCTGTGGCAGCAGCAAGCTGCACTGGGCACAGATGGTTGGGCTCCCTGCGGAGCAGAGCCAGCGGGGCTGGTTCCAGCAACAGGCTCCGGCTGCTTTGTTGGAGCAGTGATTGATGGTGACTTAGACAAGGGCCACGAGGAATTCTCTGCCATTAACCAGACTTGGCTGCAGCAGAATGGAAGTGAAAATTTGTTGCTTCATTTATTCATCCTGCCTCTGCTTCCTCCCCGCCCACCCTTTGTGCTTTTTAATACCGAAAAGATGAAGCTACTTTGCTCAGTCTTAAAAATTGTCTCTCCCAAGATACTCTTAATTGTATCTCTACACCTTTTCTCATTCACAGGCGCATAAGAAGATTAAAGATAGAGGGAGCAGTAACAGATTTAGTTAGGTTTTAATAGGATTTGAAGAGGACAATGCAGGGAATGAACGCCATACAAAATATTGCTGCTCTATCTTTGATATCCCTAAGGCTCCTTAGGTAGTCTTTGACAGAGATTTTGTCTGTGCCCTGCATCCAGAGTCAAGACTCTCATTTTTTAAAGGACTATCTAATCATCTCAGTAAACAAGATGTTGCATTATAACTGGCAGAAAGCATTGCAGCCTTCATCTCGTGTTATTTATTTGTATCCTGGTGAGCATAACTCTGAATGTCGACAGTGGGATTGTTAACAGCTCTCTGATGCATTCCTGAAAGTGCCCTGTGATTTTGTCTCATGTCAGGTGGAGCGAAGGGGAGAGCTCTGATAGATCTCATTAACAGCAGGCCTGGGTTCATCACACCTTCACACGTGGGATTCAACATGCTCACTTAAATGTTTATTTCACGTTTGAAGCCCAGGCTCACGAATAAACTTCCAGAAGGTGATTCAGCACTCCTGAAATCTGAATTATCCCTGGAGATGCCTTTCTCTGCTGACTGCAAGGGAAGCCTTCATGCATAATTTAGGCTCATGTGAGATTTAGGTAGACAGTGGTGCTCAGCACTTACTCTTAATTTCTAAGGTTTCTCTTGATATGCACCCAAAACCTGAGGCATCAAAAAGCTCCAGTCCCTCCTGAAAAGATGTTGATGTATCTTTACTTTGTTCCAAGTTGTGATCTGAAGCAAATTTTGTGTGTAAAAAAATCTAAGGACAAAAAAAAAAACCCCAAAATGTTCCAAGGTTTAACTGTTCCACGCTCCCACAGCGTGCCCATCACCCCAGCAGTGCCTGATGTTCGAAGGGCCTGTGTGTTATAAATCAGCCTTTAATTCCAGGTTGCTGCAGGGCTGTGTTTAACAAGTGGCTGTTGTGGGAAAAGTGTGAACCCTCCAAAAACAACGTCCTGATGGTCCAGACGGTGAAACAAAATGGCTTTTGTCTCTTTCCCTTCTGTCTGAAATGGTCTCTCTTTGTTGTGCAGCCCAGCCATGGCTGGAGATTCCCGGATCTTCATGAACCAGGACATGGACATCGGTGTCACATCCCGGGAGCCCAAGAAGATCCCCAAGCAGGCTCGGGATGACGTCCCCATCGCCACGGACAGGACCCGGCTCATTTCTGCCGAGGGCAAGAAGCCACGGCAGCGGTACATGGAGAAGAGCGGGAAGTGCAACGTGCACCACGGGAACGTCCAGGAGACCTATCGGTACCTCAGTGACCTCTTCACCACCCTGGTGGACCTCAAGTGGCGCTTCAACCTGCTGGTCTTCACCATGGTCTACACCATCACCTGGCTGTTCTTTGGGCTCATCTGGTGGCTCATCGCCTACATCCGGGGAGACCTGGACCACCTGGAAGACAAGAACTGGATCCCCTGCGTTGAAAACCTCAGTGGATTTGTGTCGGCGTTCCTGTTCTCCATCGAGACCGAGACCACCATCGGGTACGGCCGCAGGGTCATCACAGACAAGTGCCCCGAGGGCATCGTGCTGCTCCTGGTCCAGGCCATCCTGGGCTCCATCGTCAACGCCTTCATGGTGGGATGCATGTTCGTCAAGATCAGCCAACCAAAGAAGAGGGCGGAGACCCTCATGTTCTCCAACAATGCCGTCATTTCCATGAGGGATGAGAAGCTCTGCCTCATGTTCCGGGTCGGGGACCTCCGCAATTCCCACATTGTCGAGGCTTCCATTCGAGCCAAACTGATTAAGTCCAAACAGACCAAAGAAGGAGAGTTTATTCCCCTGAACCAAACGGACATCAACGTGGGATTTGACACCGGAGACGACAGGTTGTTCCTGGTGTCCCCTCTCATCATCTCACACGAGATCAATGAGAAAAGCCCCTTCTGGGAGATGTCCCGCACCCAGCTGGAGAAGGAGGAGTTTGAGATTGTGGTCATCCTGGAAGGAATGGTGGAAGCCACAGGTAAGGATCTGTCAACAATCAGGCACAGCTTTGAGGAGGGAAGGGGCACAGTGAAGGGCAGTTTGGCATTAGGATGTCACTTCCCATGTCACCTGGACTGGGAACACAGTGGGGTTTGTCCTCGGGTAGTGCCTGACCCAGGTGGGGTGTCTGAGATAACCAGCAGTGAAAGGTGGGGCCTTTAGCTCCTGTTGTAGGGTTTCACCCTCTTTTTTGTAGTGTTTCACCGTCTTTTGTAAGTCTGGGATTGAGGTGAAGGGGTTAGTCCTGGAGCTGCCCATAATCACTTAAAACTGATCCAGGAGAGAGAAAAGCACTGGATTAAAGGCACTCATGAAGTCTCTGGTGGTCCTGTTTCCTGTGATCAAAATTCATGGTGCAAATCTTTTCCCATTTCTGCTCTGTATTAAAGATTGGCTGTAACTGTGCTATTTTAGGTACTGCTGTAGTGTTGATTTTAATGGGGGCTATGAAGTGCCCAAGTCTCACTGTATCCCATAAAGCAGCACGTGCTGGGGCTGAATGACTTGCACGTGGTGCAGGACACACATTCCCAGAAGGAGCTCAAAGAGGAAAAATACAGAAACTGCTTTTGTGACTCTTGCAGCCCTGCAGCTGCTTAACAGCGCAGACAAAGCTGGGTAATGGGAGATTAGGAGATATCCTCAGCCCAGCCCCAGTTTCCTCCTAGGGGTGTGTTTGTGGCAGGCGATGAAAGAACTCCGAGTCCGTGTAGAGTGAAGCTGGAAAAGTGGTGAGCCTCAGCTTTCCAAGGAGGGGGAAGGCAGCTGAGGGGAGGGATGGGCACAGAGGGCTCCCACCGGAGCCCTGCCTGGGGAGGAGGTGGCACCTGGCAGCACCGTGGGTCATTTCCACTTGCATGAATTCCTTTGTTCCGGGTTTGGGGAGGAGCTGGCAGCTCTTCCTGCTGCACTTGTGGCACAGCCAGTGCGTCCAAGCCCCTGAGATGCTCAGGTCCCTTCCAAGCAGGGTTTTCCAGCCTGGAGTGGGCAGAATGCCTCGATGGAATCAGGGTCTGCAGAGGGAAAGGGTTGAAGGCAGCTCTGAGGAGAGAACTGCTGGCTGAAGATGGACAAACAGAGTCAGAGATGCAAAAAAAAGCTTTTATGAGCAGTTTTCTCCTTTGGTGTTTCAGGATTTTAGTTATGAGCCCAGGGTTTTCCTGTGGGTGGTGGTTGGATTTTTTTCCATTCTCTCTGAATCATTAGCAGGGCTTTTCAGCTTGTTACAAGTGCTCAGTGGTGTCAGCACCCTGTCTCACAGATTCTGCCCCTCGCTGACTGTTAATGTTATCCCCTCCTGCTGATTCTCTCATTAGTCTCCCAACAGCCAGAGGAGGAAAAATCTCTCAAATTCCTGCATCCCAAACCTTTGCTCCTAAAGGCAGCTGTCTGGAGACGTAATTCAGTGTACCAGTCCCCCTTTAGGTGATCAGCAGCAGCTGACTTTCCCAAACAGAGCTGATGGGAGGTGATGGATAAATTACATTCAGTCGAGGCTGGAATATGTGCTGTGGATGTGGAATTCACCTGGCATTCCCAGGGAAATGTTCTTCCCCAGCAGAGCACTGCAGAGACGTGGCAAAGGAAGGGGTGGGTGGAAAAGACTATCAAAGGCAAGGATTTGTAACAGTGACTTATTCTGCAGCCTAAACATTTGTTAGAGGCTGGAGCCTCCTAATCTGAGCGTGGAATGCAGCTCCTGGTCTGTCCAAAGCCTCTTTCCCCATCACACAGTGACACTGGAAATGCTTTGAGCCCCTGCTGCTCTGCCTTCCTCACAGGAAGGCTCAGCCTCTGCTGGGGGTGTGTGAGAGGAAGTCATCATCAATAACAACCTGGGAATTAAAAGCGTGGCATGGGAATAATATTGCCTTACAAATGGGCTCCTCTCCCAGAGGGATGGCACCGGCCGGGCTGTAAGGATGTTAAGGAGCACACATCTGTGGAAATGAATTCTCCTGGGCTCAGAGGGCAGCCTGGGAAATCCCACGCTGGAGCTGGGGACAGCACTTTGCACTGAACTCGGAGCTGAGTGGACCTTGGATGATTCCAGGATCCGATTTGGAGGCTGGGATGGGTCCTGCAGGACCTGTAGCAGCCGGGGGGAGGGATATTTTGTCACAAGAAGAGTGGCCTGCAGAGGCAGTGTTTGTGCTTTCCTGCTTCGTCCTCACACTTGGGAATATTGATAAAGCAGTTTGGGGTTATTAATCCCTCCCTCCACACCTTATAATCTGCTCCAAGCAAATCCTTTACGTTCTTCCCAGCCCATGGCACTGCTCAAGCCCCATCTGCTCTCGGGAGTGGTGTGATATTTACTCCCAGCAGGACTTCTGTTAAATCCTGACACTGTCACAGCCTGGTCGGGTTCAGGGCAGTGTAAAATACAACAGACCATTTGTTCCCTTAGCAACCCCTACGGAAAACTAGGAATCCACCCCTCAGAGTTCAGAGGTACCACTGGTCAGAACACACAGCTCTGATTCCCATCAGGTGTTTGGAGAGCAGGTCAGAATGGTGATTGGCAACATATCAACGGCTACAGAAATGTGAGCATGACTAAAAGTGGGGATGTTTTTCACTGATAATTTGGGACAGAAATTTTATAGCTATTTTCAGTAGATTTAACCACATATTACAAATGTGATGTATTGTCTCCTCTCAAACAAGCTGCTCTGTTTACTGACATTTAAGTTTAATTCTGACCCAGTGCAAGGCAGAGATGGTAAATAGCTCCAAATGAAAAGTGTAGAGTAAATTCTGAGGAGGTCACACCCTTCAAGTCATTGGGTTTTTTACAAAGTGAAACATTGTGGCTTAAAACAATGATTTTGTGTTGAGGTTGCCGTGACTTTTCAAAGGCCTGAGTTAGAGCACACTGAAGAACAGCAGCTCACTGGCCAGCCTGAAGTGCAGTGGGTTTATTTTGCTGAAAAACACAATGAACACGGTGTTGTTCCAGTGAGAGCTCTGGGGGCACCGAGGGCTGCCCCACTGCCTGACCCTCAGAGCCAGCCAGCTTTTCCCATCGATATTCGGGATGGGCGAGGCACTGCGGCTCCACGAGCGGATGGGAAAGGCCAAAGGGAGAGCGAGCTTCTGGGCAGACCTGCTGTGGTAAGTGCTGGGTGAAACAAGCACTGTGAAGACAAAATCAGTATTGCTGACAAGTGTTCTGGCTCCCGGGGCTGCTTGGTGGGCGTCCCAGGGGCAGCAGCATCGCTCCCAGTGCTCCCCATGAGCTGGGCACAGGGATTACTGCAGGGAATTCCTTATCTCTGCCTTATCAGAAAGGGACTCTTGTCAAGATCAGCTGCCCCAAATCTGACCTGCACGGAAAGGGAACAAAGCAAAGGTGGAAAATCTGTTTGCACAGAGAATACATTTTTGCTTTCCCTGCCTCTCTGCTTCCCAAGATCTCAGGGCCCTGGTGACAGGACAGCTCCTGGCTGCTGCTGGCCAAAGCTCCTGCCCTTCCCCTCCTGATCCCAAACTGAACACAAGTGTTCAGAAGCTGCTGGGACAGGGCTGGGACAGAGCAGGGGAGCTCCAGCCCCACTCCCGCGTGGTGCAGAGTCAGCTGGGCTGTGATGAAGGATTTGGCTGATCCAATTAGGCAACATTAGCAAGTCCAATTTTTTTAAATACTGTTTTTCTCTGTAAGCCATCACTCTGTGTGCTGACACACTCTGCATATCCTACCAGACTTCCTGGCAGGTGATTTGAAGGGACTCTGTTCTCTTCCAGCTTCACCCTCCCTCTGCTGTTTGCTGACAGTTATCCAAATCTTGCTTTTTCCGTAGCTTCCTGCTGCACTCATTCCCTGGGCGCAGTGTCCAGCACTGCTGCTCTCTGGGCACGGAGATGGCAGAGCTTGTTACTCCACTCCTGGTCCTCCCTGGTTTTCATTGCCTCTTCTCCCCAGCACAATTAAATAAGGCACAAGAGACACTCCAGTTGCCTGATTAGTCCAGTCACTAAATGAAGTTTTAATGAACTCTTATGTAAGTACAGGTATATATTCTTCTGGCTTAGAGTCAGTGTGATAAAAAAGGATTTAATGATTAGAAGTAATTAACCCATCCTGTCCCTGTGGGAGAGGAGGCAAACAGCTGAGTTTTCACACCTCAATTTATCCACCTTTCCAGAGGACAGAGTGCAGTTTCCTGGCTGTAAATGTAGGGCCAAATGGAGTACTCACAACAAAAGATATGCTGAAATTAATCATGATTTTCATGGGAGAACAAAGGAAGGGTGAAATTACTAAATGGAGTTTCCGGGCATTCATCATCTAGTTTGGGTTGTCTTGTGCTGTTTTGCATTTTGCATATAAATCAGATTTCTGTGAGGAGGACCTTGCAGAAGTGTCACTGAAACTGCCTAAAACATTCCAGGGCAGAGCTGTCGCAGGTCACTGTGTTCATGAGCTGGACTGTCCTGTGGAGGCAGAGGCTGCCAGTGGTGCCTGAGGGGCCTCTGCAGGCACTGGAAACCCCTTTGGGAAGGACCCAAAGTTACCTGGTGCAAGCTTGGCTCGGACTGGGCCTCGTAGAGACATGGCAATTGAATCCAAGGTCTTTACATCATAAAGTCCTTTTATTATTTTTTTTCCCAGTGCCTAGGAGCTTTTGCATGCCTGGAGAGCATTCAGATAAATTAAAATCCTATTAGTCTCCTCTGGCATAAATATCAAAGTGAATCAAGCCCAGCCATGTCCTCTAAAGGAGACAAGCACAAATAATTGGAGGACCACGCTCCTACGTTCTAATATTCCTTTTCAAGTTGGAGGAATATTGACTTTTTGGAGGTTACAGTGTTCTTTGGTCTAATTAACACAGAGGGACTAATAACTTTTATAACCTACCATATGCTAATGCAAATTGAAAGACACATATTGCTTAATTACAGCAATAGAACTTAAAATACCTTCTCCTTGCCACCCGTAAACTTCCATCACTGCCACTGCACCCCCGAGGCCACCAGCTCCTGGGGTGTGGGTGTTCCACAGCTTCAGAGCATCCAGGAGAAGGAGAAAAGTCACCCTGGACACAAGAGAATGGGCAAACAAGGGCAGCAGTGGCCGAGTCGGAGAGAGCCGAGCAGATCTGGCCCAGCCCAGCCACATGACATTTCCCAGCAGATAATCACTGAGCTCCCTGGCATTTCAATGAGCACGGTTAATTTTAGCCTGATGAAAAATGTGGTCTTGACAGCCCCAGGGGCCAGGATATCTCTGCCCACTGAGGAGGCTCAGGCCATGGAGCAGCACTGGAAGATTCGCCTCTGCTTGGGATGGGATCCATCGAAGCCTGGGGGGATTTCGGGGCTGGCAGAGCTGTGTCCCCCTGTGCTCTCCCATTACCCCTCCAGTGAGGTCACCTGGCCGGGATGGGATGTTTGCCAAAAATCAGCATCCTCCAGCAGCTGGGGAGAGCCCTTGGTGGCACAAACAGCCGCAGATGCAGATTTGGGGAGACGAGGGCTGGTTTTGCCTGGGAACCAGGAGCGGCGTCCCCTCTCCCGGCAGGGGCAGCCCGGAGCTCTGCTGCAGGTGCGGGATCAGCGGGATCGGCTCGGAGCAATCCCAGCCCGTGCTGAGCTGGCTCCTCCTGCCCTTCCTCAGCACACTCAGACATTCCCAGCTCTTTGATAACGTGGGAGCTGCTTGATCCCGCTGGTTGTGGTGACAGGAAGGAGCCTTACTGGAGAGTTCCCTGGCGCTTGTTTTACACCCCAGCGTTCCCTCTGCTCTCGGACGTGACGAGGCACCTGCTTTAATGCACATCACAACCTCCTCTGGGTCTTCTCCTCTGCTGGGAAGCAGAGCAGAGCTGGTTAGGGAGGATCCCTGGCTGCCTTCAGCTCAGTTATTAATCTGTGGCTCCAACCCACAGACAAAACATCCACTTCTCAGGACTGTGCTGTAATAAAATTATCATTAAAACTCTGTGAAACGTTTATTGCAGAACTTGAAACCAGGACACAGTGCCCTGGTCTCCAGCTTCTTTAAACCCTGGAACTGCTTCCAGCTTTATTGAAAACTTGATGCATCTGCTTCTAACTTCGAGCAGGTTTTATCTCTGGTTTCTATTAAAACTGAGTTTTGTTTGCAACACAAAGCTGAGCTGCTGCATTGAGAGATGAGAAAGCTGCAACTAAAAGTCGACACCTGAAGATTTCTCATATCATTCCACATTTTCCACCATGGACAGATTGCATACATTTATATTAAACATACTTTTTCATTTTTAAACCAGATCGTTTAGGAAAAAATGAAACTTCTAATGTAACCCAGAAAATATGATAGAGTGGAAAAATATATGTCTGTGACTTGAAATACATCTAATTGGACTGAAAAAAGGAAAATGAGGATATAGGGCCATGAAGATGACGGGACGGAGCAGCTCTCCTATGAGGCAAGGCTGAGACAACTGGGATTGTTCAGGAGAGAAGGCTCCAGGGAGAGCTCAGAGCCTCTTCCAGGGCCTCAGGGGGCTCCAGGAGAGCTGGAGAGGGACTGGGGACAAGGCATGGAGGGACAGGACACAGGGAATGGCTTCCCACTGCCAGAGGGCAGGGCTGGATGGGATACTGGGAAGGAATTCCTGGCTGGGAGGGTGGGGAGGGGCTGAGCTGGAATTCCCAGAGAAGCTGTGGCTGCCCCTGGATCCCTGGCAGTGCCCAAGGCCAGGCTGGACAGGGTTTGGAGCAGCCTGGGACAGTGGAAGGTGTCAATGTTTAATGTCCCTTCCAACCCAAACCATTCTGGGATTCTGTATTCTTTTGGCATGAAACTTGTTTAAATGAAACCCCCAAATACCACTTCTCTATATCTGCACCATTTAAACCCAAAATGTGTAATTATATCTTCTTTAAGGAAAGGATTAACACCTTTTATCAGGGCCATACCTACTATGGTTAATTCTGCAAGAAATGTGGAGAGTCTGGAATCTCTCTTGAGTTCTTGTGCTCCCCAAAGCATCAGGGCTTCAGGGCTGCACGAGTGATGTGGCAGAGCAGTGATGTCGCAGCTGGTGTGGCACCCAGATCTGGGTCTGTTTGCAGCTGCACTGGGTGATCCTTGTGGCTTCCTTCCAATTCAGGATATTCTGAATGCTGATTCTACTTGATGGATGGGAGCATATGGCAAATGATTGCCTCTACGCAAGACATCCCACAGACTCAGATAAACAAGAATTCTGCAGTAAAACAGGTGATTTTTTCAGGGATCCACAGAGGTCTGAGTCCAGGGGATTGCTGTGCCCCACTCCAAGGTGAAGCTGGGATATTCCGAGCACGGAGGGCGCACGTTGTGTTCCAGTGGCAAGTGGCTGCATCCATGTGCTCTTAATAAAAATAAGGTTTATTGTTTCCACACCTCTTCTGTCATCTTTTTGCAGTCACAGAGGCAATAATTAGCTAGGGACATTACAGATGCATTAATTAACCAGGCTGGAGAGCACAGGGCAGCCTGCAAAGCAGGCACTTAATGGAATTTGAAGCAGAGACAATGGTGTTGTTTACTGGGCGATGTGGGAGTTGCCAAGCAGTGTGTCCCCTCGCAATTAAACACCACTGCACATGTGCTAAAAAGGAATACTTGAATGGGATTATGGAGCAATTACAAGTTGTCTTATTGTGCTGGCTCAGTGTCCCCCTGGGGTTACAGAAGCAGCTCCTGCAGGAAGCTGGCAGCAGCAGTGTTTGGTTGCTGAAAGCTTTCCATTGTTCCTGCCCTAATTGAGTCCTCGGAGCAGGACTGGGACGGTGTCCCAGGAGCTCAGGTTCACTCAGGTGCTCCCCCAGAGAAGGAGCTATTTCAGGCCCAGATTATAAGGCAGGAGTTGCCTTAGGGAGCCCCAGGCCCCCACATTTCCCAAGGACGCCCCATCTTTGCCCAGGGGACTCCTTCGTGGTACCTTGATGCAGCACTTGGAAAAGCAGGATAAGAATCAGCTGGTTCATTCACAGGGCTGGTCCTGGGGCCTGCAGGGTCTCCTCTCCTGCTCTCCTTGCTGGCTCTGGAGAAGGCACTTGGAGGCCTTTGGGATTTCTGGTGCCAAACCAGCTCTGTTCGAAGGGAAAAGGGCTGGTTTATTTTAGCCAGCTGCTGGTTTCCAACCTCCTGGCTTGAGGCAGCACCAGGAAATGGGATTAGCCCTGCAGGCCTGACCCCCCACACTCCAGGAATAAAAGCCCTTGCCCAGGGAGGTCAGTGTGTGATCAGTGCCAGTGACACAGCTCCCCCGGGAAAACCTGTACCAGCAGGACTCCTCAGGCTGCCAGGGAGCGTGGAGCTGGCCCAGGCAGGAGGGCTGACCCTCTTCACCCCGAGGGTGGGCGATGCTGCACACTGCAGCCACCAGGGTCACGAGTGGCCTCGCCCTGATCCTGAGCTCTAAAGCAAAAGCTGAGAGTTTCCTGAAAAGACGCTGAACTTCCACAGAGCTTCTCCTTAAGGCAGCAACACTTGGGGTGATTTTTAATTCCCTGGCTGTTTTTCATGGCAGCCTCTGCACTTCCCGGTTCCTTCCAGCCCAGGAAGCAGGCACGCTGGAACACTGTGACTAACGCTGTACTTGTTGTTCCTGCCCAGAAGCAAACACTCCTGCAGATCTCCTTGAGGGGAAAAATTGGGTTTTCAGTCTGTGCTGCAGAGCTGCAGATGTCTCAGCATTGCATGTGTCACTGTCTCTTCCCCTTTCAAGGAACAAAATACTCCTGGCCTGGTAGCTTTAAACCAAGGAAAGCAGTAAGAGACTTTCTGCTTTGCAGAGCACTTGCCTGTGTGGGTGTCTTTTAATGGTCTGTAGCAATTCTGAGAACAAAATATTCCTCTTTTCACAAAGGCAGGGTTTTTCTAAAGGAAAGGGGTTTACTGATTGCTCTGAGATTTCAGTCACTTACGAGCTCAGAGAGTGAGAATGTGTGATGTGCTCTTCCCTGAAGCATCTGACACTGAGACTTTCTCCTGTGTGCATTACTTCAGATTGCTGTCCGTGTGTGCTGGGCTGCAGGAGTTAGACGTGAAAGTATTGGCCAGAAATTGGATCGAGTGCACGTTCTGAGTGTATTCCAGTCAGGCCAGTCTCTCACCCTCTGTGAGAGAACACTGCGAGGACTTTGTGAGGTCAGGTTTTCACTGGAAATTAATACCAAAATCAAAATGTAATTAGGACAAAGAGAAGACAAACGTTTGGAAGAGAAGTCAGCCTTGACATTGCGAGGTGATTCCGAGAGGATTTGCTCACAGGTGTGTTTATCCCTGCTCTGCAAAGCTTCTCTTTAAACTTTTCCAAAGTAAATAAACTCTGATCCATGGGGCTGAGAAGGAGCTCGACATGGATGAGTTCCCTGTTAGCCACTGTTCATCCAATCCACAACCCATCAGTCAAGGGACTGACCCCTCCGAGGGGATTTCAAAGCCAGCTTGGCTGGGAGCCTCTCACCTTTCGGGCTGTACATCCAGGTGCGTGCAGCTGTGTGCAGAGGGAATTGTGTGATCCAGAGGGAATTGTGGCACTGACCCAGAGGGAATTGTGGCACTGCTGCGCAGGGAATTATGTGATCCAGAGGGAATTGTGGCACTGCTGCACAGGGAATTGTGGCACTGCTGCTCAGGGAATTGTGGCACTGCTGCACAGGGAATTGTGGCACTGCTGCACAGGGAATTGTGGCACAGCTGCAGGGGAATTGTGGCACAGCTGCAGGGGAATTGT
>VXBT01009164.1:402206-452455 GCA_013400235.1 Oriolus oriolus
GGGAATTGTGGCACTGCTGCTCAGGGAATTGTGGCCTTGATGGAGAGGGAATTGTAGCACTGCTGCAGGGGAATTGTGGCACTGATGCAGAGGGAATTGTGGCACTGCTGCTCAGGGAATTGTGGCACTGCTGCAGGGGAGGAGGGATGGGGCCAGCCCCGGAGGAGGGCAGGGCAGTGGCTCCCTGTGCTCAGGGCTGTGTGGGTCGGGGCTGGGGCAGCACTTGTAGGGCTGGGAGTTGTTCCAGCAGGATCCACCGGGAGCTGTTGGTGTCAGCCACACAAACAACACCTCAGCAGAGCAGGGGGAGGCAGAGAGAAGCCGTGTAGAGGTCCCAGCCTGCAAACCCCTAAGCACGAGGTTCAGGAGGCAGAAGATGCCGAGATGAATGCGTCCCTTTCCCTTTGGGTGCTCAGCTTGTTCATGATAGAGGCTTTTGTGAGGCTTATTAAGCGAAGACTTTTCTGTGTCCCAGAGCAATCAGGTATGGAAACGACACGAAAGAGCTTTTAAGTGCCGGGCGTGGTTGGGTGAGCACGTAAGGAAGCTTTGCCTCTAACATCCCTCTCTTTCCACCCAGGGATGACTTGCCAGGCTCGCAGCTCCTACATGGACACCGAGGTGCTGTGGGGACACCGCTTCACCCCCGTGCTCACCCTGGAGAAGGATTTTTACGAGGTGGACTACAACAGCTTCCACAGCACCTACGAGACCCACACGCCCGAGTGCTGTGCCAAGGAGCTGGCCCAGTCCCGCCGGGAAGGGCAGCTCCTCGGGCCACTGCCCGGCCTGGGCTGGGACACGGGGACAGCCAGGGAGGACGAGGAGGAGGAGGAGGAGCAGGAGGAAGGCAGGGAGCCGGCAGGACTGAGCGGAGCCAACGGGACAGCGGGAGAGGGCAGGGAAGAGGTGCCGGTATAACCCCGGAGCCGCTGGAGCACCGACACCACCCACGCTGCTGGGACACGGGACTGGCCAGCCGGGAACCGACTGGGAGCCAGGGCTGGGATTCGTGCCCAGCTCTGCTGCCTGCTGCTTGTCCTGGGAGTCACTGCCCTGCACCGTGCCTCAGTTTCCCTCCTCTTTCCTGAGGCTTGAGCTTTGCCCTGCTCTGCAAAGCATCTCGATCTCCATGGACAAGGCTCACTCTTCTCATCACCGCTAAAACCGAAATCCCCACCACTGGCTGTTTCAGAAGGTGTTCACTGGACGTGCAGAACTCTGCCCCTCCTGAGAGGGCGTTTAACCAGTCCAGAATGTCCCATCTCAGTATGAAGAATGTGATTTCATACCTTCACTGAATTTGTGAGTCGATGTATTGTAGACATTGTTACAGCTAAATTAAAAGAAAAGGAAAAACCTCTCTGCCATGTAGTGAAGTGGTTTGCCTTCATGAATTTTACAAACAGATTTTTGTGTTTTCTTCCAGGATCGCAGCCACTGGGATTTATTCCTGCAAAATGTCTGATATGAGCAGGGCACCTTTCCCTGCAGACTTTTGACATGTTTATCCAATGTTTTGTCTTCTCCAGCTGAAGTGTTTTGTGTACTCTTTTCATAGCATCTCTGACACATTTCGTAGGCTACCCATGGTGAGAGAAAGTTTAGATTTTGCCCCAGTGAAGGCTTTTTTCTGGCCTCAGTGTCCCAGCAGCAGTTCCAATTGATGATTTAAAACAAAGGAAGCAGCCCCCTGGGGGTTGGAATGTTCTGGAATTTCAGAGGCTCTGGAGCTGGGAGGCTGGGGAAGTGGCAGTTTGCAAAATTCGCTGCTCTTCTGCAAAGCACGTATTTAAAATAAAGGTTGAGGTGCTGATGTTCCTGCAGCTAATGGGAACACACACTGACACAACTGAAGCCAGCAATTTTGATCTTTAGAAAGAGGCAGAGAACCAGATTTCCCAAAGAGGATTGTCTCATCCAGAAAAGGAATGAAGAAAAGCAGTTTGTGAGATGAAAGATTTCCACAAATTTCAACAACACAGGGGAAAAAAAATGGCCTTGTTGGGGAAAATCTCTTCCCTTGCTCCTCAGACTTCGGTGGGAAAAATAGGATACCTGCAGAATTCCCTCTTTAATAAAATAAAATGAAGAATACATAATATGCAAGAGTTATTTTCCATAGAGAAAGGACTGTATCTTTATCTGGGGAATAAATGTGCATTGTCTGGACTGAGCTGCACGCTCACCATCTGAAATACAGTTTTGCCTCTTGATTTTAATAGAAGGACAAGATAAACTGGAAATAGAAAGCAGTGGTCTTATGGCATGGAAACAAGGAGCAGAATACAATCTGCAGGGGTCAGAGATAGCGTTTACTTAGAGATGCAATCTTATAATGTAGGTAAAAGAGAAATTTGGGAGGGGGTTTCTGAGGGGGTGGAAGAATGACCACGACCTGGCTCTGTTGTACTTAAACCATGTTAGGAGCCAGCTCGACCTCCAGGGTACAGGAATTACCTCTCAGTTAAGCAGCATGTTTCCAAGGGAGGTAACTTCACTGGGAATGCTCAGCAGTTCTAGAAAGCATCTTGCAGCCCTGGAGTGGGCAGAACTTTTCTAGAGGTCTCATTTTAGTTTTTCTGCTCAGGTTCTATCTTTTTGCATCTTGAGCCTCAGAAGGAACAGAGAGAAGAAAACAGAGAGAAAAATGAGATCCTTAGAATGGCTTGTTCTTTTTCTGAGACCTTCACTCCTCACCGAACCTCTGCAAGATAATTATGTGTCAAATATCTAAACTGGGTTTCAGATTTTTTTCCTCTGGAGCTGAAATGATCTCCTGATGCAGAGATGGAAATGGAAAGTAAAACTGCAGTGGGTCTGTGCAGTCAGAGCCCTCGGAGGGATGTTACATAAGCTCTTCCCAACGAGCTGCCTTGTCCAGCTCAGCTGAACATGAGAGGGGTTTGATGGGTCCCTGCTGTGAGGCCAGAGACAGAGAGCCTGGCAAATGGCACTGGACTCCCTCTGCACCTTTCTCCTTCCTGCCTCTTGCCCTCCAGAGAGAAGCAGGCCCCCTGCAAATATCCCAAAAGCTCTTTTGTCTGCTCATTGCCCTCGGGATTTCATCCCACAAAACTGCTCCTTCCTAAGCCTGCCGAGGCTGGGAGTTCATACACCCTCTCGTAAGGAGTGTGGGTTGTTGCTGAAGGGGGGGTTGTGCGAATCCATCCCAGGGCGTGGAGGGCAGGACAAGGCTTGTTCTGGGCTTGGGATCTGCAAAGATGCCCCAGTGACTTCCTGCACTGAGGCTTCAAACAGTGTCTGCATGAGCTGAGCCCAGGAACTTCCCAGGTTCTGGAGGATGGGAGAAACACCCTCCTGCATTCCTCACTGAGCTGAGCAGACCCAGGGCAGGGATCCCCCAGGGCTGGGGCCACCCTGTGTTTCCTGTATCTCCAAACCATATTTTCAAGTTGTGCGACCTGGCCACCACTTCTGGGAGTTCGGGGACCCTTTCCAAAGCCTGGCAGGCAGGCCCCAGGGTTGTCCTTTTCCTGAAAGAGATTTAATTTAGAGAGCGTATTGAACTTTTCTGAAAGTGAGGGAGAGCACCTCTTCCAGAATTGTCATCTCTGACAATTGGATCTGTTTCCCTGCTGTTCACCAGCATGTGCAGAACAATAAACCATGGGAATAAAAGCATAACCGACCCACTCTTTGTTGTAATGAACATTTAAATACAAAGCTGCATCTCTTATGGGAGTTGAAATAGTTCACACAGATACATCCACCCACAAAAATATCCCATATAAACTCTACACTCATCAGTGTACTTTAAAAAATGTTAACTAATACTCCACAAGAAATATTTGTAACCTGTAAGCACACTATTCACCCATGAATAACCATTGACAGTTCTAGAATGGACCGAGTAAACAAGCTAAAAATACATATTCAAAATATGGAAAACATCTGCTTTATGAATGTATCACTCATAAGCCAAATTCACAGCAGGATCCATCCACAACTCGTGTAGGAGCCACTTCAGCACAACAGGCGCTCTCGGAAGCTGCCAGTGTTGTGTGTGCAAACATTTCCACCTGGATCCTGCATTTTAACACAGCACCTGAGCGCTGGGTTATTAAACACGAGCCCAGGTGCCTCCCCACACACGCAAACGTGCACGTCGTGTCCCCAGCAGGCAAAGCTGCACCTTCAGAGGGTTTCCCAACAGGGCAGAGCCAGACCCCGCACGGCACAGGGACAACCCCCTGAGCAGGGCCGAGCAGGGAACGGGGTGGATTCCAGGGCTGCTCCTGCCCTGCAAACACCCGCGGGAGCGTTTCCCGTGCTTTGTGCTGTGCCTGTGCAGGAGGGCTGAGGAGCGGCTCAGAGGAGAGCCGAGGGGCAGCGGAGCAGGCAGGGGCAGCACGGCAGAGGCTTTGTGCCCGCCTGGGCTCTGTGGGAGGCTTTGGGAATGCCCTGGGAGGGAGGGAGCCCTGCACACCCCGTGGTTTTATTTTATCAGCTGCTTTCCCAGACCCAGCCTCTGAGCTGTTCTGTCCCTGGGCAGTGCCACTGGTGCTCAGGGAGGGCCAGGCTGGCCTGTGTGCCTTGGGTGCTTCTTTCTCCTCTATGAATTCCCATATTTATGCTTATTAAGACTTTTCATTTTAACTGGAGTTAATTTCTTAGACTGATCTGAAGATATCATGGAAAAACCCAGCCCTTGCCTTGGCAGATATTTCTGGGCAGGGGTTAATCAATATCCCTCTTAGAAATGTACCTTTATTTTTCATTTTAATTATCCTGGCTTTAATTTTCACTCATTGCAAGACTCATCACTCATTTTAGGCTTAAATGTGCTGCCTCATTGTTTTCTCTCTCTTGTTACTGTGCATATATTTCCATCAGAAAGGGTGGATCATGGAGCTGAGAAAAGAGGGAATGTTATTTATGCTCAAGTAATTAATACCCAGTGATAAGCGCTGTTTGCTGCCAGCCATATCTCCTGCAATATATGAGGGGCAGGTTGCCAGGATGTGTTAAGCAGCAGTTAGGTGGATGATGGAGAAGATGCTTAATTAAGGTACAGGGAAACCAGGCAGGCTTGCAGAAAAGCGGTTCCATTCCAAGGCCAGTGAAGCAGTGATGAGCTACTGAGAGTCTGCTTGGAGTGACACCCATCAGGATCCAGCAGCAGGATCCAGATGCTGGCATTTTATTCCACAAGGAAGTCAGGGCTGAATTCTGATTTCATTCTGGGTGGTCATTCTCCCTCAGGGAAATGGGGAAAGGTTCCAGGGGAGCCCCGTGGGTCCCTCAGCTTTGCCAACAACTGTCACAGCAGAACTTGGTTCCTAAGTCCTGCTTTAGGGAATGGAGGGGAAAGTTGCACTTTCAGACACTGTAGTTTATAAGAAAACTCACACAGGGGTGTCCGTGCTGAACAGCTGGTGCTGGGGGATAATTTCTGCTGAGAAGTAAGGCCTGATTCTGCAGCTTCGCTGGAGGAAGTTTGTTATTCTCCTTGCAGGGCTGAGCTGTCCTCCTTAGCTGGAACCAGGCAGCACAAACATGCAACTGCTTTCCTGAGAAGGTGAAATCCAAAGTTCCACTAAAATCTGTGCTTCATGTGTTGGGGTGAATGCGATTCTAGAGCTGCTTCAGTTCAGCAAGCACTGAAGGTGTGGGCAAATACAGACTCTGATTCAGTGGGGTGATCTGAAAGAATGAATGAAAACCCAACAGCCTGGTTTCATTAACTCAGTAAAACCGGGAGTAACTCCTCGGAATCAGATCTGTATTTTGGTTAGATTAGTGAAATCAGAACCAGGACATGAAGCGGTTGCAAAGCTCTGCTTTAACTCACAAGGATTTGCATCGTGGTCCATCTCTGAGTAGGCCAGAGGAGGAAATCGAGGACCTTTCTGCACCTGGGAGTAGAAATGAGCTGACAAGCGCAGCAGAGTGGGATTTGCTGCTCTCTGGGTGTCTCTCAAGCCCCAGAAGAGCAGGATGACCTCCTGGTGCGAGGGGGGCAGGTGCAGCGCTGCACAGCAAAGAGCTGAGCCTTCCATCGAACAAATGCTGTGAATACCAGTGGGCAAGGAGAGGGGCAGGCCCTGAGCCACCACACAGGGCTCGTTTGCCCCTGGGCTGACAGGAGCTCTGTGTCCCCTCACTGAAGCCAGGGCTGGTCTGTTCCAAGCAGCAAAGGGGGACAGCCAGGGGGTTCCAGCTCAGGGAGCTCCATCCTCACCCAGTTGGTGGCAGATTTAATGGAGTCTCGTTTCCTACCAAATAGGACAAGTTATTTAAGGAAGGGTGATTCAAAATTGAAACAACTCTATCCTTTCAAGCCTCATCTTGTAATTGAAATATTCATAAAGCTCTTCATTCAGCATAAGACCATTGCAGGAATATTTTAAGGATTTCATGCCTTTTGCAGTTACAATGTGCAAATTCAGCAAGACTAGCCTGCATTTTAGGAGTGCAAATGCATCATATTTTTGACCCATCTTTCTTTCATTATATTTTCCTTTATGGGATTTTCATCAGATTGATAGAAATTGTGTTTTTATTGTGTGTACAAACAGCAGCTATGGGTTAAGCTGAGAACCACTGAATTCACTATCCTGGTTGATGAACGTTTTGGGGATGGATGTCAGAAAATTCTAATCTTAAAATCTGTTCTTTCTTAATTTTACTCAGGTCCTCATATCCTGTGTGGATTTAGAGATGAAAACTAAATGCAGATAAAGCCCAAGGTTAATAAAAAACTTATTTCCATCCCAAAGAGGAGAAAATGCTTCCACAATTCCACTTGTGTTACCCCAGTATTCAGAAGTGCCTCATGTCCTGGTGTGCAGCTCACTGAGCAGGGACACAGCAGTTCACACCACCCAAACGTGCAAGAAATGCACTGTAGGAAACCAGAGCAACAGAACTAAAAGCACCGGAGCAGAATCAGGCTGACAACTCCAACTCTCCATGTTCCTGCAGATATATCACTGAATGGGGAGGAAAACTCACAGAAACAGGAAAACTAATGATGGTGAAAGCTCCTGGGTGCTCACCCCTGGTGCGTTCGGGTTTTTCCGTCACGTGTCCGTCATTTTCGTGCCAAACAAACGAGCAGCACAACCACACTGAATCCGTGCCCCATCTGCCTCCCGTTCCCAGCAGGGCTCAGCTGCTTCCCTGCTCCCAGAATAGAAGGAGGGGAGGCAGTGCCAGGTGCCGGCAGAGACAGCCTCGGCCTGCTGGACCCTTCCAGGGAGCCCAGGAGGGGTTTGTCCGTCCCTGGCAGAGCCTCTCCGCGCTGCCAAGGCGGATAAAGGGACAGGGACAGCACTTGGGAAAGGAGAAGGAGCAGGGCCGGGACCTCGATCTCGTGGGGCAGCTGGGACAGGGCTTCCAATAGCGGAGAGGAGGCGTTTTTCCACCCTGAATTTCAGGATGTCAGGTTCTATCGGATCAGGGCTGTTTGCTGCCCTGCGCTTCACCCGCCCGGCTCCTCTCCCCATCTGCTGCCGGGAGAGCTCAGCTCCCAGGGTTGTGTCTGCAGAGCCTGGGCAGCTCCTCCTGCACTCCACATCCAAAACCCAGCCCCTCTGCAGCTCCTCCTGCACTCCACATCCAAAACCCAGCCCCTCTGCAGCTCCCCCTGCATTCCACATCCAACAATCAGCACCTGGGCAGCTCCCCCTGCATTCCACACCCAACAATCAGCACCTGGGCAGCTCCCCCTGCATTCCACACCCAACAATCAGCCCCTCTGCAGCTCCCCCTGCATTCCACACCCAACAATCAGCACCTGGGCAGCTCCCCCTGCATTCCACACCCAACAATCAGCACCTGGGCAGCTCCCCCTGCATTCCACACCCAACAATCAGCACCTGGGCAGCTCCCCCTGCATTCCACACCCAACAATCAGCCCCTCTGCAGCTCCCCCTGCACTACTGCCCAGCCATCAGCCCCGTGAGCCCAGCAAGGAGCTGCTCGTGGCCGGTGTCCCTGAGCAGCCAGCCCAGCACAAGGAGCTGCCTCAGGCTCCCACAGTGTGGGGAAGGCACCGTAACCAGGGGCTGACTCCGAGCCCTGGATTTGCCCCTGGCTCCCGCTGACCCCACACAATTCAGTGCCCACTGAATTGTGGCTTTGTGGGATCTGTTTAGGCTCCAGCTCAGGAAGGCCCACGAGCATGTCCTGAATTTTAAATGGGTTGGTTTTTAGAGCTGGGGCTTTATGGCTGCAATGTAATTGAGGCTGGAGCTGTTTCGTAATGTGGGATTGTACCACAGTGGAGTGGGGCACTGGCACAAGACATCGTGCAGCCCTTGAGTGCAGGGTGGGACATCTCCCTGTGACTGTGCTTCATCAGCACGGGCATGGATGTTGGGCATAAGAACCAGGAAAATCTGTGTCCAGATAGGGGGGACCATACTGGGAACTCAAACGGGGGAGGAAAGCCCTGGGAATATCAGACCATGCAACCATGCAAATTCAGGATGTTTCCCACCTGCAAAGCCTGCAGGCCGTCAGGATTTTGCATTCAGAAGGTGGGGTCTGCAGGCTAAATCCCCAGTGGGATTTGGGACATACCTGCATGAGGCAGCCTGGCAGAGGTGGGAGTGGCTCCTCATCCCCAGGGCTGAGCTGCCCTGCACAGTCCAGCCCGTACAGGGGACGTGACCAGCCCCTGCCGTGTTTTGGGGGTGGACAGGGGGGTCTGCACTGTTCTGGGCAAGAGCAGGTTCTGGACCTGGAACAGTAATTGCTCCATTTACATAAAACATATCCATTAATTGCCGGAGTTTCTGCACTCCCTGACGAGCTCCCTGCCTCCCCAGACCTTGGCTGCCTCAGGCTTAATTTATAGGCTCCCCTGACCTTTTCACTACTCAGAGTCTCTCATGGATCCTGTCCTCTGTATGTTACCACATCACTTTTTCTTGTCCCGTCTGACATTTAATTTTTATTAACTGTGGTGTGAGGTAAAGATGGTTTTCTTTGTTTTCCACACTGTGTTCTCCTCCTGCTCTCCAGGCCATAGAAAGTCATTCCAGAATCACTTGGGAGAATTTTTTCCTTAACATTCCGAGATTTTCCAGCAGGACATGGAAGATTAAACCTGGGTTTAAGGTTAATAATGTCTCCCTGAGCCCATGAGGACTGTAAGGTGGGCACATGAACATGAGCCTCACACCTGCAAGGGTCTGAGTATGGGTCAGTGTCTTGTACACACCACAAGGTGACTACTGGTCACGGGAAAGCCCCTCTGCACCTCCTGGTTCTTGAGTGGCTGGCTCTCATTCCAGTTCATGCATATGGTGGGAATTTGGGTATGATGGAGACATGTTGTAGTTTTCCAGCCGTGCTTAATGTGTTTGCCACACCCTTTGCTGAGGAATCTCTTGTTGTTACTCATTTAACGGAATAATCACATTAACTCAAACAGTTTAAGCACAAAACATCCAAACCAGGAATATTTGTGAGAAATGGATGAAAAAATCCTTCCATTAGCTGCTCTTCACTTGGGAGGCTCCTACCAATTAACAGCAGCTTTCGTTCACTCTTGGATAATGTGTTGTCTCCTGAACTTTACTGGCTAATTAAAAAATCCTTCCCTCAAAAAGATGAAATCCTCCCCATGTTTTTGGTGAGTCACGGTGCGTGTTTCAGTGAGAAGTGCCTCACGTTGAATTTACAGCCTGCATTAATCTGTATACAAACATGTTTATACAAACATTTCTTGGAATGGATCCACAGCTCAGTTCTGACATTAATGGACAGTAGAGAAGCACAAGCTAATGCCAAATCTCACTAAATTAAATCCTTTAATTCTGTTCAATAGAGCAGCTAAATTCCCAAATGCTGGGAGGGAGAATCTCAAATGCAGGCACTGGGATGAGTGGCTCTGAAGCAGAGCTCTCCAGGGGGGTGCACAGGGGGCTCCCAGCCCAGGGACCCTCAGGGGAGCAGAGGGAGCTGCTCAGAGACAGGAGCAGTGGTGGCCAAGCCCTCACAGCCACGGGGACGCCCTAAAGAGACCCAGCACACACTGCTGGGGGAGGGACAGGCTGTGGGTGCTCGTAGCTGGGCTTTGGGAAAGCCTCTGCCACCACTGCCCAGAGGCTTCTTCTGGGAAAGCCTCTGCTCATGGCTCGGCCGGGTGTGCTCAGGGAAATCCCTGACTGACGCCAGGCCCAGCGGATGAGGGGAATGGGTTAAATCCAGCTGGCAGCTGGTTGGTGTTGGTGTTCCCCAGGCTCAGTCCTGGCACCAGGCCTGAGCTGTGTCTTATCGAGGATCTGGTGAGGGGATCGAGGGCACTCCCAGTCAGGGCACGGGTGACACCGAGCTGGGTGGGTGTGGATGTGCTGCAGGGGGGGACTGGCACGGGCTGGATCCATGGGATCCATGGGATCCATGGGCTGAGGCCAACAGGGTCACCAAGGCCAGGTGCCAGGTCCTGCACTGGGGTCACAACAACCCCACGGAACTCCAGGCTGGGCNCGGGACGCCAGGCTGGGCAGAGGGGCTGTGGAAAGCTGGGAAAGGCCCTGGGGGTGCTGTGCCAGCACCTGGACATGAGCCCAGGTGGGCCAGAGGCCAAGGGCACCTGGGCTGTACCAGCCATGGGGTGGCCACAGCCCCAGGGCAGAGACTGACCCCTGTGCCAGCCCTGCTGGGGCACCTCCAGTGCTGGGGACAGCTCTGGACCCCTCAGGACAAAGAGGACATGGAGGGGCTGGAGCGTGTCCAGAGAAGGGAACGGAGCTGGGAAGGGGCTGGAGCCCCAGGAGCAGCTGAGGGAGCTGGGAAAGGGGCTCAGCCTGGAGAAAAGGAGGCTCAGGGGGGACCTTGTGGCTCTGCACAACTCCCTGACAGGAGGGGGCAGCCGGGGGGGGTCGGGCTCTGCTCCCAGGGAACAGGGACAGGAGGAGAGGGAACGGCCTCAGGATGGGCCAGGGGAAGTGTAGTCGGATACAGGAGACAATTTCTTTCCTGGAAGGATTGTCCAGCCCTTCCAGAGCTGCCCAGGGCAGGG
The DNA here is from genome assembly GCA_013400235.1 of Oriolus oriolus. Taxonomy (NCBI): domain Eukaryota; kingdom Metazoa; phylum Chordata; class Aves; order Passeriformes; family Corvidae; genus Oriolus; species Oriolus oriolus. Next base: position 413,206 of record VXBT01009164.1, read on the forward strand.
GTGAAGTTCCCATCCCTGGAGAGACTAAAAAGCTGTGTGGATGTGGCACCTGGGGATGCCATTTAGTGGTGGCCTTGGCAGTGCTGCGCTGTTGTTGCCAGGTGGCTGCTGTTGGACTTGATGGTCTTAGAGGGTTTTTCCAGTTCTGTGGCTCTAAATACAAAGTTTTCTATGTGAATATTGATTTCGTCTATATTCCAAAATGATGGAATATTTCACATTGCTTTTAGATTAAAAGTTGAAACCAAATCTCCAAATTTCTCATGGGGCGCTGGTATTATTTACTGAGCAATAGTACTGTGCTACTGTGTGTACAGGGGAATATCAGATGTCTGGAAGAATTAATGAATATTCAAGGAGTTCTGCTTTGCAATGAGCTTCAGCTGAGAGCTGTGTTCATTCATACACATTTAAGTAAAGCTTAGATTTGCTCGTTTTTCATAAATCTTTTGAAGGGAGGAAAACAATCAGGCTGTGCTTTTATAGAGTGAATTTAAAATTAAAATTAGACATTTAGGTGTCATTTCAGTTGTAAAGTAGCCCTTAGTCTGATGGCTGGAACAGGGATTCCAATTACATTTAATTTGTATGCACAGGGCTTGGTTAGACAAAGTATTAAGGGTTCTTACTTGTTCATAATATTTCTATCGTGTGCAGGGCTTTTCAACACTCTCCCTAAATTAGTTCTTGGAAGCCCTTGCCCACTGTATTAACGTAATCTGTCCCACACACAGTAAAACAAACTGTTTGGCCTTTCTAATGAGAGGACCCCAATCTTAATAAATATTGAATTATAAAACCCCTGCGTGGGGAATACAGGCTAATTCTTTTCTCTTTGCACCAGCTGTGAGCTGCTCCGTGTGATGTATGGCACAAACTCTCCAGGAAAGAGGAGCAAATTGAAAACACCACCCCTGTGGGTTCCCTTATTAGACTGGAAGTGACTGTGAAATTTGCAGGACACAGCTCATTAAAACAAGGCTGGCAATCTGTGACCCCTTGAGTGGGAAGAGGAGATCCATGCTGGAAAACAGGCTGTTGCTTTGGTCGGGGGGAGCTCAGCTAAGGAGGAGGAAAATGTGTGTGGCTGCTTGTTAACCCCCTCCTAACCAGAGCTCCTTAGAGGGTGCATCTTCGGGAGACTGGGGCAGCAGTGGCTCAGGCCCGGATAGAAATGGAGGGGTGGATGCCTGGGGAGCTGCTGGAGTTCCCCAGCCCAGCTCCCAGGGGTGCTTGTGCTGCTCGGGCACCCGAATGGTGCAATGAAAATATCAGTGCCCAGGTGTTTCATCAGGCACGTGGGAACTCAGCACAGCACAGGACCAAGGGCTACAGAGCTACGTTTTCATTACTGAGGTAATTAATTGGTATTAATTTGGTGTTAATTGCAGTGGCCCCTCTGACCCAGGTGAGTGTATCAAGAGGAGCAAATTTTCACGGAATCCCAGGATGGGTCAGGCTGGACGGGACCTCAGAAGGTCACCAGGTCCCAGCTCCCGGCTCCAGCAGGGCCATCCCAGAGCACAGGGTTGTGTGCAGAGGGCTCTGGAGTATCCCCGGTGAGGGACACTCCAGCGCCTCCCTGGGCAGCCTGTCCAGGGCTGGGCCCTGCCCAGGGCAGCAGCTCAGGCCCTGCCCGTGGCTCTGGGGCCATTGCTGGGGCCTGGAGCAGAGCCCGGGCCCTGCTCGGAGCCCTCCCTGCACACAGGGACACCCAGGGACAGACAGGGACAGCCAGGGACACCCAGGGACACCCAGGGACAGACAGGGACAGACAGGGACACCCAGGGACAGACAGGGACAGACAGGGACACCCAGGGACACCCAGGCCCGAGGGCCCCTCTCAGCTGGGGCTCCTCTCGAGGCTGAGCAGCCCCAGCTCCCTCAGCCCCTCCTGGGCACCGAGATGCTCCAGGCCCTTGCTCAGCCCCGCAGCCCTGCTCCAGGAGGAGCCCAGAGCTGGACACAGCACTCCGGGGGTGCCTCCCAGGCTGGGCAGAGGGGCAGCATCACTCCCTGACCTGCTGACAGTGCTCTTCCCAGTGCTTGCCTGGATATACCGGTGGCCTCCTTGGCCCCCAGGACAATGTGCTGGCTCATGGACAACTCCATTCCATCCTGGGCTGTCCCATGAAATGACCCCTTGGAGTACCTGGTGCTGAATTCCATCCTTTTGGCAGCTCAGAGCACCGTGCTGGGTGTGGAAAGCCTCAGCCGCAGAGGAGCTGTCCTGGCTCCGTAAATCAGCTCCCAGCACTGTCAGAAGCCAGACCAGAGCCAGAGTGCACAGCCAATCTTACTTGCCCTCAGGCACAAGTCCTCAAAATTCCTCTGTGTGAGTGTGCACTACCCAGGGTGCTCCCAGACCCGGCCTAGTGCGGTTTGGTGCTGAATATTCAGCTGTCGGCTGTTTGCACTGAAGAAAAGAACAGGATAATTTACCCCAAACTTACTCCAGGTTCTAATAAATCCTATTTTCATGCCACCAGAACCCAGGGAAAAAACAAGGCAAGGATGTTAACATTTACTGCTCGAAAAAGCAGCTCTCTTAGTAGTTAAGTTCAATCCCTTAAGTGATCATCTAATTCTAGTCTGACATTTTCTGTAAGTGAATAAACCTGTATCTTAATTCTCCCCCTGTCAAAGATTAAATAATGCTACATCAGCTTTTAACGTGATTGATCCAAATAAAGACCATGAAAAATGTAGCCTGGTTGGAAACATTCAATGAAATAATACATCTGGGGAGGGGTCCCCCCATCCCTGCTGATGGGAAAGGGCTGGATTGTGGGAAGAGAAAAGCTGGGATGACAACACTTAAACTGACGTTGCTCTGCATGAGGGAGAGGGGAGGCTGAGTACAAAACGGGCTCAATAATTGTGAGTGAGATCCAGCATGGATGGCTTGGGAAAAGCAGGTTCCCTTGAGGCAGATCCAGCTGGATTTCCAAAATGACCACTCAGTCACAGATAAAGATTTTGGCCCTGCTCACCATGACAGAGGAAAGAACCAAACACCTTTATTTGTGACATGTCGGGTATTGGTAACTTTCCCTTGGACTTGGAACTTTCCTTTAGGAAGAATGGGAAGTGGGAGTGCAAGAAGTGAAAGTCTTACCCATTTCTCATGCCTTTTGTGCCAATATTGCTGTCCTTTTTAGGGAGACTGAGGGATGGAGGCACACCTGACTGGAAGTGACAACAAGGAAAGGGTTTTATGATGTTGAACTTCGTGTTATTGTGGTAGCTGTCCATCACAGTTGCCTGTGAGTATCCTGTAGTCTCTGAACCATTTCATTTGTTTTTCAGTTGAAAATAAGTTCTAAATTCTTCCTGCTGTAATTCTCACATGGAAAAGCTGCCTTTTCCTCATCCAAATCAATTCAGTGATTCACTCCTTACACAGTCTGCTGATGGTTATGAGGATGGAATTACAGGCTTTGTAAATGATTGTAAAACACAGGCCTGGCTCCAAAGTGGTTTATTTTCATATCAGTGATTTTAGAAAGTGAACTTAAAAGTGCTGTAGTTTTCCTTGTGCGCTGGGAGGCTGGAAAGAGGATTTTTGGAATATTTGATCTGCACAAAGCGCAGATGAGAAGATTGCTGGATAGGGGGCAGAAGGAAAGAGAGAAAGAAAACAAACAGAGAAAGAAAACAAAGGAAGGAAGGAAGCCAGGAAAGCACAGGTTTATTTTTAGGAAGTGTTTATTCTTAGAGTGGGAGCTCACAGCCAGGCTGCATTCAGCAGAGCATCTGCACACAATGTTCTGACCTGCAGGTGCCCAGATACCCTCCCAGAGCCCCACACAACCCCAGCAGCTTTGGGTCATCCCGAGAGAAGTGGCTGATTGCTTTTGCACCTATGCTATTAATAACTGAGGTGGGAGGGCAAAACTGATAGGTTTTAAACACTGGGGTTGTTCCTTAAAGTCAAATTATACTGGGCTTATGCATTTGTTCCCATCCCAATTTGTGGTCCTCTCTCTTTGAATTTGTGCACATTCCAAAGATGAAGTAGAAAGTTACTGGAAAAACTCTGAACTGATAACGAGGGATTCGTATTTCTTACCTAACTGTCACTGAGATGGATGTTTTGGGAATATTTCCAAGACTACATTGGTTTAGTAGCCACGCTTGGAGCACATCTTGCTGAAGCTTTAAGAAGTGGTGAAGGACAGGAATGTTTCCTGCATGGCAACCCTAAAGACTGTGGGATGAGCTGACCCAGCCTGGGCCCTGTGATCCAGTGATTACACAGGGAATCTTTAGCACATCTGGAAAGTTTGTTCAATAATTAAATTACTCGTTTGGGACTGTGAGTCTTCAACTTCCTCAGCTGCTGGGCATTTGTCAGTGACTATGTTGGAGCCCTTGCTGGAAGGTTGTGCTCCCAGAGGGAAGATTGCAGGAAAGTCACAGCCTGGGTGCAGTAATTCAGGCCCTGGCTGAGAGGATGCTCTTCTTGACGGCTCCCACTCCAAGCTGGTTACAAGGAGAGAAGGGATAACCAGCACAGCAGCTGAAGGAGTGAAGATCCCTCGCCCTTTTCCGTGCTGTCCCCCCAGAGCCACAAGTGCTGACAGCAACTCTGGTTCCGATTTGTTTTCCCGTTCCTATCGGAGCCAGGGCTGTCCAGGGGAGGGATCCTTTCACGCCGATCCGCCGGGTCCTTGAGGGGTGTGAAGAGTAAACGAGGTGTGAACAACACATCGAGTGCGCAGCACAGGGAAGCGGAGCCGCGAGAGCATTTGCTCCGTAAAAATAGAACGGGGCTGTTGGCAGCAAGAGGTGTCTGGAACAGATAAACCCGGCCGGGAGCGAGCGATGGGAGCTGGGCTTGTTTTATTAACGCGGCAGCCTGAGCTTCCTGACCTCAGGAGAGAGGAGGGAGTTGGGCAGGACAGGTGAGCTGGTGATTTGTTCTTTAACGCTGCAAGGATTGCACCTCTCCCGATTCTGTACGCAACAGCCGAGAGCAGTTTTTAACCCCGGATCGTCACCTCGTCCCTCAGCTGGAACGGGGAACACGGGGTAGATTAACACCTAGCTGTGATCCCAGGGAAAAGCGTGAGCTACACGCCCGTTTGTTTTAATGGGCTTCATCGTGGAGGAGCTGCAGCTCTGGAGCCCCTCTGGAGCCCCCAGCATCCATGCAGCCAAGCCTCTTTGATCATCCCTGGGCACTGGGAAGCTTGTCTGTGTGCTTGGATTTAGCGTGGATGTTCTTCTCAGGTGAAATATTTATAAATCAAGGGGAGTTTTTCTGACTAAACAATAAATTGTAGCGTTGGCTTGCTGTGAACATCCCTCAGGTATAACTGTCATTGCACAGCACTGCCTTCAATCCAGGGATCTCATCCATCCCCATCCCACAGAGATCAGCATATTACGAGCAGAAAGTGATTCACCAGACAAGTCCCAGTTCCTGTATTATTCCATGATTTATGGCCCATCTGATGTGGCTGTAGCTGGAGTGCAAGACAGAAGCTGTTTTGCAACACAAACAGAGGGTGTTAGACTAACAGATCTGATATTGAAAGATGGGTATCTCTTTGCATTGCAGCTCTCTGCCCTGCTGTTTATTTGCTGTCTCGCTCAACTCCAGCTCCAGCCTTGCTGCCAGAAAGGCTAAAGCACAAAATGGAATTACAGGTATTAACAACTGTGGGTTGTGTCACTTAGGAGCACACAGCAACCACTGGAAGGGCCACCAAGTATGGGGAGGGACAGCAAAGGGGAGGTCAGCGCTCAAACCTGTGAGGTTTTCCCACTGGCTCCAGAATTTCAGGTTTGGCCTGATGGGAGCAGCCACTCTGAGTGAGATTTCAGCCACTCCGTGGCTTTTAAAGGCACTAATAGAGCATCTAAATTTAGAGCACTTGCACTTTTGTTTCATTAAGAATTCCACTTTAGATCCAGACAGACTCCATGGAATCTGCCCCTGGAGCAGCCCCACTCTCCACTCTGCTGCTGCACGGATTAACAGGAGCTCCCACTCCTCACACCCTCCTCTCACCCTCAGCTGCTCACAACCTGGGGCCTTCCTCACATTCCTCCTCATCCTGGGACCCTGAACCTCAGCTGACCCCTGTTCTTTAGGTGTCATGGCGCAAATGCTGCTCAGCTGAAGCCACTGGAACAAGAGCTGGTTTTAGCTAAAACTGAATGAGGAGGCCTTGTGTGAGTGCCTGCAGAGAAAAGAAACGCAGGCTGGTTTGCAAACGTCACTGGTGCTGAATTTCCCTTCTCTGCCATCTTGGGGTGAGCAGACAGATAAACTCAGGGGTTTCTTACATGTCTCACAGAAGCTGAGACTCAAAGGTGCCAAAATCAGGCTTCAAACAGCCCTGCAAAGAGCCCAAATCAGGCACCCACTTCTGGACCAGCTTTGGGCACTGAGCCTCTCACTCAGAGGAGTTTGGATGCTGCCAGGTGTCCTGCTGGTGGATCAGGTTATCCAGAAGCCAGCAGGAGCCTTGGGGAAATGAGCTGAAACTTCAGGAAAGACAGGTACTGGTGTGACAGATGGGACCTTGGCCCAAAGCTTAGAAATAGTGAGAATCAGAAGTCTGTCACCAGGGAAAACCAAGATCAAACGCTTTAAATCACAGTAATAACACTTCCCCCCCAGCATTTTAGCAATATACAGGCTTAATGCCTCCTTTTTGCCCTTTTGGGGAGAAAGGATGCCTCAGTGTGGGCTTACCTAAACAGCTTGGGAATTTTTTAGCACTTGATTATTCTAAAATACTGAGGGTTTGTGGCACTTGAGCAGATGGACTTGAAATCCCTGGTTTGCCTCTTGATGGTTTTTCTCTTTGGCCTCATTTGTTAAAGGGATTGTTAGGCCAGAGGCATTTCTGTCATCTCTTGGGAGATGGTGCATGTGACTTTCTGTTTTCCATGGAAACCGGAGCAGGAAATAGTTAACAAAAGGCTCCCAGCTCTGCAGGGTTCGAGAGCAGGTTAAGACGTTTGGGGGAAAAAAACCAGAACAAAAAAACCAAAACAAGAGCAGCACCAGAGCACAGAGCTCTCCAAATCTCCTGGAGCCTGTTCCTGGGGCAGTCAGGCTCACTCTCTCTTCTCCAGAGCCTCATGTGGTTTGAGGGCTCCACAGACCTTCCTCCCCCTCCTCTTCAGCCTGAAAATCCCCACAAAGGAGCTCTGACAAACTTGGGGAGATAATTTGGTCTAAAGCTTGCAAAAGCACCTGATTGGCCTCCTCAAAGCAGGAAAGCTCCCTGGTTGAGAAGTGATGAATTCCAGGGCTGTTTGGAGCCCTGGCCACCCCCATTTCATTGGAGGTTTCCTGCAAAGCCAGGGGCTTTCGTGGCTTTGGGCATCGCCTTTGGAGCCCAGCCCAGCGGGCAGCTGGGGCACGGGGCTGGAAAGCAGCAGAAAGACGCCGCTCATAAGCTAGCACAGCTTGGCTGCCTGGCAGGGGAGTGTCCCCTGGGGGTGTGTGTTGGGAAGGAATTCCACCCATATGGACCTTCCCCCTCTGGTGCCTCGGTTTCTCCTTTGGTGTGGAATGGAAATCTCCCTCTCAGCTCTTCTCTGACCTCACTGATGCTGATGAAATGTTAGTGCTCGAGAGGGGTCATTGCTGGAGGTCTGTTCTTGGTTCATTTTCTCCTCGTGGCCGTGGACTGTGGAGGAAAATTCCCCCGCTGCTCTCCCGTGGTATTTTGTCAGAGCTTGTCACGTCCCCTCCACTCGGCAGCCTTTCCCTGGGGAACTCCCAGCCTCTGCTTTTCCCTGGCCGGCCGTGCAGGAAAGAAGGGCTGCAATTTAAGAGCAGAGCAAAGCACTCAGAGCCACAAAAGCACCCGGAGATTCAAAGCCTCCCCCACCTGTGTTCCCAGGGAGCTCGCAGAGTCTCAGCAGGCTGTTCCTGAACACAATTGTGCCTGCAAAGAACCTGTCTGAGCACTGTACAGCACAGGGCAGACTTTTAAGTCCTTTTTTCTTCCTTTTGTTCCCGTATCCAAGGTCTTTCTCTCTTTGATTTATGGATTTGGAGCCTATCATTAATTGTTTGCCCTGAAAAGCCACCTGAAGCAGGGCTCAGCAGGAGTCAGGCAGAGGCAGCTCAGCCCTGCTGGCTTTGCCCGGCAGCGTTCCATGGGAATGACCATCCCCACATGTGTGTGAGGGGCACAGCTCCTGCTCCTGCTCTTTGGGCTGTGGGTGTGCTTGGATGTGCTGGGTGAGCTCACAGGCTCCAGCACTTCACGCGCTTGTCCATCCCATCCCCCTGCTCCACAGGGCACACAGGGACTGTCACAAGGCCCATGACAGACACAGAACATTCCAGTGAGGCAAATCACCCTGGATGTGATGCCTAAAGGCATTTTCAGTGCTGGGAAATAAGGGCTCGCTTATTCCCTTTAAGATTTCTGCTCCAGGATGAACAGCAGTGATGAAAATCTGCCACAGAGCAGGCAGGTCTGCACAGTCACCCCTGCACTGCTCAGCAAGACCTGTTTGGGTCTGGGAGCTCAATTTCCCTGTCTCAAGATGCTTTGAAAGGCTCTGCCTTGATTGCACTTCCATCCACTTGAGATAAATAACTGTATTATCAGTCCACAGCAAAGCCTGAGCCACCAGGGCTTCCCAGCAGCAGCACTGGAGCTCCCAGCGCTCACACAGGATGGGGGAACCAGAGCAGCTGTGGCTGCCCCTGGATCCCTGGAAGTGTCCAAGGCCAGGCTGGACACTGGGGCTTGGAGCAACCTGGGATAGTGGGAGGTGTCCCTGCCATGGCAGGGGTGGGACTCGATGGGCTGTAAGGGCCCTTCCAGCCCAAACAGCTCTGGGATTCCATGATTCTCTTCCCCACTGACTGCAGGGATCATCCTCCACTGTGCATGGTGGGATGCAAAACTGGAGCTTCTTCCTCTCTGGGTAAATCCTATCTCAGCTCCCTTAAATCAGTTCTTCCCCAAAACAGCTTCCAGCAGCTTTCTGCTGGAAGCAGGGGGATGGCTGTCCAAGCCTCAGGAAACCCCTTTGATGTGGGGCAGGCAGCTGGGAGAGGCGGTAAGGAGGTGCTGGGAGAACTTCAGTCACCAGGGAGGGAGCCCAGCAGTTCTGAAGCTGCCCAAGCAGCAGGGCCAGACCCCAGCGTGAAGGGATGGCTGATTAAAGCTTACAGGCATTGAGTGCTTTAGGGACAGACTTATTCTGTGGCTCTGAACAGAATTTCTGGACTTGCAAATTTATGGAAACACTTTTTTGGCCAGCAACGGTATTCAGTTATCAGATCATATTTGTGTGTCCACCTCACTCCAAAGTCTTTGTCCCTGCCTGCAGGCTGCTAAAACTGAGCATTCTCTGGGGCAGGACCTCTGCCCTTCTCCTCTTGCTCAGATTAGAAAGGGATTTGAGGCCTGGGTAGAGCGCACTGATACCAGGTTATAAATACAGTGCTGGTGGCACTGCTCTCTGCTGAGGGGCTTCGTGCCAGCCCCAGGCAGGGAGGGCCTGGCTGAAGCTCCAGCAGCAAAGAACAGACCTGTGGATTGTCCTGCTCAGTGGCAGCAGGGTCACCTCCCTCGTGCTGCCGTCCCAGCCACCTCTGCGGCCACTGCTGCAGGGACACACGTGGCAGTGCTGGACTGGGGACCTGGTCCAAGCTGTTTCCCAGCTGGGGACATGCAGGGACAGCCAGCACTGTCCCCGGGATGTGTCACCCGGTGCAGCCCCACAGCCGAGGCAGCACCACCTCCTGACATTTACCCTGCCCCTTCCCACCTTGGCTTTCCCCAGAAACGCCCCTGCTGCTCTCTGTGCCCAGGCCAGGGGTGTGGCTGTGTGCCCTGCGCTGCGGGGACACCGTGACCCGCCTGTGACAGCCGAGCCTTCCTGGGAGCTCTGTGACGTACGGGACGGTGAGTGCTTTACCTACAGCACCCATCTGTAGGTGAAGGACAAAACCTCTGCCTTCTGAGAGCTGCTGGGAGACAGAAGCACTCTGAACGCTTATTGCAGGGTGTTTTCTCCTGAAATTTGTCTCCAAAAGCGAGATCTCCCCATCCAGCTCCCTCCCTCCACAGCCCTGCTGGAATCACAAAGGCAGGACCACAGCTCACGTCCTCTGCTGAGTAAGGCAGAGCTGAGCTTTGACCTGGGCTAAGCCTCCAAAGCCTGACTGTAAATCACAAATACGGATTGTGTGCCAGACAGATTTTTATCTTTTCCTAACTAAAGTTCTGCTGGTAACTCCAAAGTACTGGCAGGAATTTTCCCTGCTGCAAGTGTGGACACTGGGGAGGATAACAAAGTGTGTTTGTGTGGCTTGGGCTGCTACTTAATAACTCGAGAAGAGACTCCAGCTTCTCATTAGAAAGTACCATTTTACCTTTTTATTGTTTTTTAATGAAACCATTTCTTCCCAAAAGAGAAGAGAATTGCCTTGTTCCTAAGTGGACGTTTTCATGAAAAAATAAACCCCGAGTTTTCAATACAGTCTTGAACAAGAGCTTGAAAATAAAATCTGCTTGTTTCTTCCCCTGGCACCCTTCAAAAGGGAAAAATAGAAGAAAAAGAGAGCAAATGGGAATGCTCAACACACGTTTTTGTGGACAGAGTGGAAACATGTAAAAGCTTGCTTGGTTTTGAGATGCTATGAATTGAGCTGACATTTTCCAAAGTCCTCATAAACCCCACTGGATTATTTTGGGTGGATTTCAGCTCTAACCCCCAAAAGCCAGAGTCACCGAGTGGGAGCAATGTGGTTTTGCTGCCAGGTACCTCCCCAGGCCCTCAGGAGGACTCCCTCCAGCTGCTGAGGGAGCAGAGGTTACTGGGGTCCCTCTTTTGTGTTCTCCTGTGATGAAAAGTGTGGGTTGAACTTGGTTTTGCTCTGGGAAGAAAACAGCTTTGGTTTGGCTGGAGGGGCTGAAATCTCCTGATGGACATGGGGGGCTTCTCCTTGACTTCTCTGCTGCTTTGAGCTTGGCAGGGACAGGTTCGGGCTCTGTGCTGCCTCCTGCCCTGCTTCCCTCAGGAAAAGGAGCAGCCACAGAGGAGCGGGAGGGGAGGAAAACTGGAAGGGGTTTGCATGCTGCCCTCACTGTGTATGTGTTAAAAACCAAGCTGGCTTCTTTCTGAGGGCCTCAGCTTGTGGGTAATTACTGTCCTTAGGGTGCCCCGTGCTTGTACCTTTCTTGAGGTGGGGTTTGTGCACTGGAGTGGCTGTTGGGGTGGCCTTGCTGTGCCTCAGGGTCTGGCTGTGCTGCCAGCGTTGGTGTGAAGGACGAGTGCAGCAGGCAGTGCCCAGGTCGTGTCTTTGTCAGGAGGTGCTTTTTGCTTTGCTGAGCACTGGGGTATGGACAGTCTAACCCAGCTCCATCCTGCTCTGCCCCTGGGGTTCTTGCCAAAGCCCCTTTAGCCCCTGCCCCTCTAAAGGCTGCATTCCTTGGTCACAGCAGTCGCACAACCTGTGGCTGGCGTTTCAGGGGTTTGTGTTCCAGAGCATTCCATGGGGGGCTGGTGCCACTTCCCACTTGTGCAGAGGGAGAAACCGAAGCACAGAGCAGGCAGGTAATGGGATCAATGTTAAAAACAGATTTGAATGGAAACTTGCTGGGTCTGAGACCTTTTTATGAGCCCTCTGGTAAACTCTGTGGCCTACTCCTCAGCTGCTGACAGGGCTGTGATAGCACAAAAAGCAGTAATTCCAGTGAAGTAGTGCCCACCTGGCCTTTAGACCTGCTTAGGGCCCACTGGCCCTCCATGACCCATCTGTGAGGGGGAAACTGAGGCACGGAGCTCCCAGGGCTTGCAAATCCCCTGCTTGTGCAGGCAGGAAAACTCTTCTGGAAACTGCAGCACTTCTGGAGGAAGATGCTGGTGGCAGAGTGGGTCCTTCCTCTGTCTGGCAGAACTGGCATTGAGGTGGCTTTGGGAACCTCCCCTTTGGCACCACAAGGGCAGCACATTCCAAGGCTTTGCCTCCTGCTTGTCCCACTGGATTCTCTGTACCCCTGGAAGCCCCTCTCTCTTCTCTCCCCTCCCAAATTTAGCACAAAGCTGCTTTTTATGCTGCCTGAAATCCCTGACACGGGAGAATTTCCATCCTGCTGGGATCATTAACCTTCCTGCCTTTCCAGTATTTGCAGCTAATGGATGATTTCCTTGTTGTTTCGGTGATTGTTTTGTTTTTTCAACTATTATTTATTTAGGGAGGCTCTGGGACTGCCACTACCTGTCCTGGTCCGTGGGCAGAGCCTTCCCTGCACCTCAGCAGGGCTCTGAGAGCATCAGGTCAGGCCAGCAAGGCAATCACAGCAGTGACACCGGGGGCTCCTTGCTGGGAACTTGCAGCAGTTCAACCTCACCTCACCCCAGTTCAGGGCAGGGAGCAAAGAGCAGCCCCACACCAGCACTAAAGGGAGGGGCACAGGGGGCGGCTCGGCGCTGGCACAGCAGGATGCTTCTCCTGCCCGGGAACAGAGAGCTATGGGGTTTAGGACTGACCTGTGCAGTGCCACAGAGCGATCCCTGAGCAGGTGAAGCCCAGGCGTCCTGGAAGTGCCAGGCATGTACCTGTGGAAGGCACAGAAAGAGCTGCTGTGCTGGGCTGAGCATGTGCTGCCTCCCCAGCGCTCACAGGGTTGAAGTGCCCCTGAGGGCCTTTCCTCCAGCCCCAAAGTGAGATCGTTTGTGCGCTCATGAGGCACCAAACCCCTGTCCTGACAGCAGGAACACTCAGAGGCACCAGGAACAGGCAACCTGGGATCTTGGGCAGAGTTAGTAGCAGGGTTGTTGTGCCACGAGGTTGTGCTGTGGGAAATCCTTTCAGGGTGCTCACAGTGCAGTAGGGAGAGTTTCCAGTCATGAAGGGAAACTGAATTCCTACTGTATGGAGATTAATTTGCTGCCTCAGCCACCAATTGTGTGAAAAAGCATCTGAGGATGCAGCAGTGCAGCTGTTAATGTGTGTACTGGGATAAACAGTGTGCTGGGAACATGCCTGGAGTGGTGGCCTCTGTTTCCTTGCAGAAGGCACAAAGCATGTGGAGCCCCTGGTTAAAGCTAGGGACAAGCCCATGTTTCTATAAAGCCACGTCTGACTGCAGGACACGGTGGGGATGTCTGTCACATGAACACCCAGCGCTAAAGGCTGTGGTTAAATCTGCCCCGTGGTGCTACGGAGCTCCTCATGTTCTTCCATGTTCCCACTTCCTTATCCATTCCCAGCCTGCAGACTTCCCATTGCTGACCAGGTTTCTCCTTACAGACTTATTACCTGCATTTCTTGTTCCATGGGGAATTGGACCGCTCTGTTTCCCCGAATTCCCCAGTCCCCACTCTGACTCTGCTGTAGTTGTGCTCCCTGCCCCGTTTCCCTCTCCTGGACTCTCTGCTCAGGTGTTTCCGGTTCCCTCCCTTTCCTCCTCGCATTCTGCAGCTTCTCATCAAACCCTGTGCTGCCCCACCCCCAAAGGCTCCTGCTGCTCTCCCTTTGGGGTGTCCCATCAGGTGAGCTACGGGGGACACTGCAGGAGTGGGGGATGCTCCCTGTTACCTCTCCAAGGATTTTGCTCCCTAGGGCACTGCTGTTGGAAAGGGAGGAATTTGGTGCTATTTTAGAGCCTTATAGGCAAATCCTGCTTCATGTGCACTGTTTGGATGGGCACTGCAGGCTAGGATGTGCCTGGATGCAAACTGGAACCCAGTGGATGTTTTTCCATATGCCAAGAGATGCGATGGATTTTCAGCTGAGGCTTTGCTGGAGAGCCCTGTTGTACTGCCTCGATGTGCTGGGCAATATCTCCTGTGGCTCCACAGTTAAGGTTTTATGGAAGCCTCGTTCTGTTTAATGTAGCTGTAGTTGGGTTATAAATTAATAATCCCAGCTGCTGGGACTGCTGTAGCAAGATGGCTGTGCTGAATGTGTGTGTAAATAATTCATGCCATTAAATTCATTGTGTTCCCTGTCCACAGCTCGTTTACCTGCTGTGACTACAAATCCTCCTCTGCACGTTGGAGAAGGTGTTTGGAGATGCCAGGCGTGAGAGGTCCCTGTCTGTCAGGAAGCAGCTCTTCCCTGGCTAAATAGATGAGAAACTCCTGGGCCAGGGAGGGCCAGGGAAGTCTGGTTTGTGACGATGACAGGGTGAGGATTCCACCTTAGGTTTGCAGATGATGGCGAGGTCCAGGCTGTGGGAGATGGGCTTCACTGGCACATCCATCCTGGGGATCAGGAGGAATTTCTCCATGGAAAGAGGCTGCCCAGGGGGGGTTGGAGTCCCCATGCCTGGAGGTGTCCAAGGAAGGTCTGGATGTGGCACTCAGTGCTCTGGGCTGGGGACAAGGTGGGGATCATCAGGCACAGCCTGGACTCGGTGACCCTGGAGGGCCTCTTCCAGCCTCAGGGATCCAGTGATCACAGCTCTGCCTCCTTCCCAAGCTCTCCCTCTTTGTTTATAGCTCTTCTGAATTATTTCAGTGGCTGTCCCTACCAATAAACCAGGAACAATTGGAATTCATCCCTGCTTCACATGCAAATTCCTTGGGGTTTCCAGTGTATTCTTTTTATTTGAATTCCCCCCATGTTTCCTTGGAAAGCAGCTCCCACAGAAGTAGTGAAGAGTCCCTTCCAGCCTCAGGCATCACCGTTCTGTGCTGCAGAGTAGGGTAATGACACAAGTCCTGCACAGATAAAGGCAAAAAGAGTACAAAAGAAAATAAGAAAAAGTATTATTGAGTCCAAGAGGTGTTTTCCAGAGTTCCAATGCACAGTCTCTAAAATGTTTGCATCTTTGTGGCACCACCTGATGTTTCCAAGAGCTTTGATGCTGTTTTATTGCTCCTGTATTGGCAGATTATTGCAGACCACACTGGTGATGCTTTTGCTGGTGTGATGCTGTCAATTCTGGTTTGTTTTCCCTCAGCCTTGCTGCTGCTCCAACCTGCATCTGATGATCCAGGGCAAGACTTGGGGGAATCCAGGGAAGACTGTGCTGGAATAACTTCCATCTTCTCCCCACACACCAGAAACCTGATCCTCCGACAGTAAGTAATATTTATGCGTTTTTATGCATCATACATAACCTGTAAAATTGTGTTATTGTCAAGTTACCATCATATATTATCTAGAAGCAACTTTAAAAGCTTGGTTTAGCTTCACGTATAAATATTGATGAGAAATCTGAAGCATGTTTTTCTGCAGAAAATACTTACATTTCTATCAGACTCAAATTTATCTGGAAAAGATGTTATTCCTAATGTGCTGCTGAAGTCTGCTTAGGAGACAGCCTGAGCAAGGCTGTGTCTGTATAAATAACAAGGACTATTAGTTTGGGACCAATTTGTTCACTGAAAAGGCTTTTGAAGAAATGCATCAGCATATTGGAAATCACTGCAAAGGGTTTGGGTGGTGTTTATTGGGACTGAAGACAGATGTTTGGGATGGAAGGAAACAAGAAAGAAGAAGTCCTGTAGTTACAGGAGCTGAACAAAATGAGGCAGGTGCTTGTTAGCTTTGAAATAACTGCGAGTTCTTGAAGTTTTTTATAAGGGAAGTTTCACTGCTGTTTGTTTTGCTTAAAAAACTGGTTTCTGTTTATCTGGGAAAAAGGTTTTTAAATAGTGAAGGAAGGAGTGACATTGTGATTCAAAGTTTGGCACTTGGCAATGAATCTGTTTGTCCTGGTTAAGCTTTACATTGGGATTTACAAGTGATGTCCAGCAAATGTCCAGCATGCCTGGCCAGTGCTCCCAGACAAACTGGAAATGCAGAGCAGTGGCCAGTGCAGGTTGCACTGGGAGGACACCTCTTGTCCCAGTGAACTGGGAGAAGGCAAAGGAATGGAGCAGCTGCTCCTAAACAGGAAAATGGGCTCTAATATCTCCTTTTAAAGCTGCTGCAAACAGGCTGAGGAGTGTTGTATTGCAGCCCTGCAGCCAGGCAGGAGCGACCTCTCAGACAGCCCTGCTCTGAGGGACACCGCTGCCTTGGCTGGGTTTGGTGTGGGATTTTGGGGGCTCCCCCAGCCCCAGCCCAGCTCTCTGTGTGGTGCTGTTTGCACAGAGCATGGGCCATAATGGAACATGAGGTATTGTGCTCTCCCCTAACCTATTTACATGACTTCATTACCATTGAATTTTACTGGGCATGTCAGGACTGGAGAGGGAAATCTAATCGAATAGGAAGGAATGTGCCTCTCTGGAGCAGTGAGGCTGTGAGATAAAAAATGGGGTTTAGACAGACAAACGAGCTGAGGCACTGGGGAAGGAAATGATCACACTCTTATTCTTCCCCCAAAAATGAGTTAAAATTCCTCCCACAACTTGATGTTGTGGCAATATTCAAATGTCCCAACCAGTACATTTTGCAAGGATTGAAAGGAATAACGAAGCCAAAGGTGATGGAAATAAATGGAGGATGCAGTGGATGGGAGTCAGCTGGGACTGGGATGTCCATAACCCTGAAATGCATTGATCAAATGCATGAATGTATCTCACTGTCCCAGACTGTTTGCCTTGAAATGGAGGCAATTTAATCTTTAAAAAAAATAATGAAAGAGCAAACTGTAAATGAGACCTTCTGGCATCAGGACGGGCTGTGGTCCCAGAGGCAGCAGCACAGGCCAGGATGACAAATGAGGTCATTAAAGTAAATAGTGTAAATTGAGTTTTGGCAGTGGGAAGGAATCCTTATTATGATGAAGGGCATTAATATGGGAAGAAGAAAAGGGGGAGGAGGAATTCACTGGTGACAGGCTCATCTGGGGCAGGGAGCAGTGTGATCCTGTGGCTGCTCCAGCTGCCTCCCTCCCTGCAAGGCAAGGAGCCCATTTAATTTCACAGGGTTTTCAGCAGGGCATGGTTTCGAAGTGCATTAAAGATTATAAAGTGTCACCTCTCCAAACAGCATCCAGGAGGTGCTGAACCAAAGCCTGGGATTCTTTGCTCATTTGGTCTCGTCTTTGACATCACATTTGCAGCATAGTTGTGCTTTGCCTGCTGATTTTTCATTTTTAAAGAGTTTCTTAATATGAGAGTTCAAAACCTGATCACTTGGTTTCCTCCAGACAGTCTTTGATGATGGGAAGCGCAAACCATGGTGTTAAAGGGCTGTGGCAGCCAGTTCCCACTGACTGACCAGCCAGGGAGTTCTGGCCTCTAAATCTGCGCTTCTTTAGGTGCTGGTGACAGCCAAGTTGATTATCCTGCTCAGATTAACAGGGAGTTGTGGCAGTCCTTAAGCTCATAGGGACTTTTCAAAGTTGCTGGGCTCTTTGAAAGCTGCTGTGAGAATCAGTGGGCAACTCAGAATCCTCTGTGCAAAGCCTTGGGGTTGTTCTTTCTCGTTCAGTGACACTGAAATAAATCCTTGCTCTTGTAAGAGCGGATGTAACTGGCAAGTTTGGGCATTGCCCTGGGAATCCTGAGCCCTGGGTGTCCCTGTCCTCTGGCCTTTCTGTGGCCACGGTAATGGCACTAGTGACACACTGTGTAAAGGCACCTTACAGGGTGTTACCAATTAGATAAAAGTTCATATCGTCCCATTAGTACCCTAAAGTTCAGTGGTTCTCATTCTCTGAGGTTCAGTTCCCCTGCTCATCCTATTGTGAGGATAAATCACTTGTGAAATGCAGTTTGAGTTGACGAAAAACAGATTCTGGCTTCGAGGAGATGGTCTTTGAGGTCCTTTCCAACCCAAAGCCTGTGCCTAGGGCCAGGTTTTCCTACACACTCCTGAGCTGTCAAAGAGGGCTCTGAGGCATGGAAATGCACTTTTCCTGTTTAGCTTGCAAAGGCAGATTTATCTCCAAGAGTAGCTCTTATTTTTTCACAACATGCCTTTAAAAAATGAAAGCCCAACCAAAATCAAACAGAAATTTCCTCCCTTTGCCTTGGAAATGCTGGTTTTTGTGAGCCCATCATGGTGTGGTAATAGAGATTTGCATGGCCTGTTGGAAGGAACGAGCTCCAAAGCTGCTGGGAATGGCACTGAGCTGTGGGAGGAGGGGAGGAGGAGGCTCAGGGACAGTTCAGGGTATTTGCAATAACAAACACTGCTGGGGCTGGGCTTGAGAGTTTGAAAAAGTACATTTCACACCAGTATCTGGTGTGAGTGCAGCCGGATGGAGGAACACTTCCACAGGGCTTTGTGGCACACAGTTGGAAGAATTGCTGCGGAATGGATGGGGGATGAGCAGGGAAATGGGATGTGAAGGAGCTCGAGGAGCACTTGAAATCATGATGGTCCAGACAGAGAGGAGAGAGCTGCATTAGGGAGACCTCTAAAATCAGTGTTCACCTAAAGGTGGAGAAGGGCTGTTGGGTTAGGTTGGATTTTGGGAAAAGGTTCTTCCCCCAGAAGGTGCTGGGCACTGCCCAGGCTCCCCAGGGAATGGTCCCGGCCCCGAGGCTGCCAGAGCTCCAGGAGCGTTTGGGCAGCGCTGCCAGGGATGCCCAGGGTGGGGTTGTTGGGGTGTCTGTGCAGGGCCAGGGGCTGGGCTGGATGGTCCTGGTGGGTCTCTCCCAGCTCAGGATATTCCATAATTGTGTGATGGGATCTTTCCAGACCCCTCTGGCATTTGGAATTACATCAGTCCCAGCTGCTTTCTTTGGCTCCAACCTGTGTGTGCCTGGCCTGGGAGAGCCCTGTGGAACTCCCAGATGTCACACAGGTTTGGGGAACACTCCACCAAGCTGCTTCACCCCCAAACACTTGGGTTTTCCTTATAAAACTCTAACATCAGGCACAGGCAGCCTATTCTGCCGGAGCCGAGGGAAGCATGAAACAGGGGAGTTGAAGGTGGAGAGTTAATTTGCTCAGGTTTTGCCTCTAATTGCTGCAGAGTGAAAATCGGCTCGGCTTTTCTGGGGGTGGTGGAATCCAAGCAGGACTCAAATCAGAGGGCAATAAATGCTTCTTGCAAATGGGGGTAGGAGAAAAGTGCTGATTCCCCCAGCTCTGGGAAAAGGCACCTAAGGAAAGTTTATGGTGAGGGCTCAGCACTCCCTGAGTGAAACCCCTGCCCTTGAGAGGACCAGATGGGTTTCCTGTTACACTGGGCTGAGGAATCCCAGCCACGTGCCAGGTCCTGACACTGGGAAAAGACTGTGTGGCGTGTTTCTGTGCAGTCTGTGTGGGTTTGTAACAAAAAGTGTGTTGGGTGGTGTTCTGATGATCAGAGCTTTTCTGTCATGAGAAGCAGGAAGCTGAGCAGAAATGAGAACTCTGTCCCCAGCTGTGTGCCCTGCAGGGTCAGGAGAAATTCAAGGACTCACTTAATGCTGTTGTTATTAGTTAGAACATCTATTTGCTGGGATAATGCTCCTCGAGTATCAATAAAATAACTATAATTTTTTGCCAAGAAATATTCAAAACCTTTTAAGCAAATACTGGAGAAATGTATTTATTGGAAGAAGAAGGGGAAAAAAAGGACTGATTCTGGAAAATGGAATTTCAAATACCTCCCTCACTCATGGAGAAACCTGAAGTTGTGCTTCATCAGTAGGAAACCAAAAATGTGGCTCCAGTGCCACAAATCCCTAAACAAATGTGGCTTGAATAATAGATTGACTCGCTTAGGAGAGCTTTTCCCTAAGCAAGCTTAGGGATCAATAACTAATTATTTGCAGGAATAGCCTTGCGATTTTCCCATCATAAATAGATCCAGGAAAACTCTCAGTTGCTCCAATCCATTTGTGAACAGAAAGAGGTAAAAGTAATTATTCTCTTAGCTCACACACTGATTTATCCTTGGTTTTTTCTCTGCTTGTATTTGATGAAACAGCTGCACTTAACCCATGGCCTTGTTTATGCTGGGAAAAACAGATCCTTTAACTGCAAACACGTCACTTCAAAAGCTGAACCAGTTCCTTGGCTGCAGGTTTCCAGTGTGGGTTCAAACTTCACTGCTGTTCAGAACCCGAGTGCAGCTGGGTGAGGATTTGGATGCGATGGACGAAGGAGCTCCTGTCAGGCCCGGGGCTCTGCAGCTTGCCGACCTCTGCCTGCTGTGAAAGCCTTTCCTGCCACAGGGTTGCTGCTGTGGGCTCTTTCCCTCTGCCTGGCTGCTATTCCCATAAAACTTGTCAGAGCTTCATGGTCTTTGGGGCTTCCCTCCTCCAAAGTGGTGCCCTCCCATGAACTCCTGGGTCTGGTCAAGGTGTGGCCAAGGTGTGGCCTCGGTACAGGGGAATGCACTGAAGCCTAAAGCTTGTGACCACCAGTGTTTGTGGGTGTGTTTTCCCTTGCAGAGGACAGAAGCTGTCTCAGGTATTTATATGGGTTTGTATTTGTCCTTTCCCCAAACATAAATCAGCTCGAAGGGGCCCAGCAGATCATACATTCTGATGGGTCTCTGTCTCTGCAGCCGAGCTGCTGCTTATCTTATCTTGACAAAACCCCCTCCAGAGCCTCTCTTTCCAGCTCAGTGAATTGCTGTGGAGTATCTCCAGTATTTGCTGTTGCTGCTGTACTGGGAACAGGCCTGTGGAAATCAGCTCGGCTGTGGAAAACGGGGCTGTGGCAGCGTGAGTGGGATAAACACACCCGCCTCGTCTGGAGCTGCTCTGCCCAGCCCGAGGCTGACAAGGAGCTGCTGTTCCTGCCTCGTGTGCAGAGCCCTTCCTGGGCATCTCTGCTCTTCCTTCACTGCTTTCAGTGTCTGTTCAGCCCTTTCATTTCTCCAGTGTCAGCCTCTGACTCCATCTTGGTAACACTTCCTGGGGCTCAGGCTCTTGTCAGGCCATTTCTCCCCAGGGTATTTTATTTTGCCCACTGACAGCAGCAGCTTTCTCTGGAGAAGCGAAATCCCTCCTTCCCTCCCCCTTCTCCCCTGGGCTCCCGTTAAACAACCTTGTGCACAGCCAAGCCAGAAATGGCTCTGGGAGGAAACCAGGCTGAAAGCCCCAGTGTGGCCTGGGCTCTAAACCCAGGAGCAAATCCAGCAGGAATCCAGAGCTGTGAGGATGATGAGGGGACCGGACCACGTGTCCTGTGAGGAACGACTTGGAGGGTGGCAGAGCCCCGGAACAGCTGCCCAGGAGGCTGTGGAGTCTCCTCCTCTGGAGGTGTCCGACCCTGCCGGGCTCCCTCCTGTGCCGTGGGGTGACCCTGCTCCAGCACAGGGCTGGAGGTGACCTCCAGAGGCTCTGGTCTGTGATCCTGGGATTGTTCTGCCAGCTGGGCTCTGCCATGGCCTCAGCTCACCCTCAAGGACTGAGGCAGTTCGATGTCATTGCAGAAGGAGCTGAAATTGTTCCCAGCTTGCCCGATCCCGGTGCTGGTTGGTGTTGGATCTGTTTTGGTTGAAGCCAGCTCAGGAGGGGCCTCTGTCCTGCTTCAAGTTTGTTTGATCAGGGATACTTGGGTGAAAATTAGTCCAGATTAACAAAAAGCATGGGTTGAAGGTGGATCACTTAAACAACGCTGGTGTGGCTGCTGTGGGTCAGAACAAAAGTGGCCTTTAGTCATTTACTTCAGAGCTAAAATAAATGAAACCTGCTTCTAGCTGTGTCCACACAGGGCTTTAATCCAGTTTATCTGTGCCAATCTTACTCAGAGGGGCTGCCTTGACCATCTGCCTGTCAGCAAGTCTCCTCAAAGCAAGGATATTCCAGAGGGCGGGAGAACTCGGCCCATGGATCCTCAGTGCGTGTGTCACACTGTGCTCTGTGCCGAGGTCCCTGTGGGAGCCTGCGGGGTGTGACAGCTTTTGCCATCCATGGCAGGAGTCCATGTGGTCCTTTTCAAGACATCCCTGTACCCCCTTAATCCTGGAGCCCCCCATCCCTGCTCCCCTGTCTTGGGCTCTTTGTCCAAGACCCCTCAGTGGTGGATAAGCACCAATTTCCTTGTCTAGAAAAGCTGGAGAAGGGAAAAAACCAAGCCCAGTTTGTATAAGTATAGGAAAAAGCGAACACTGCTAATATTGGTGTTGCTTTTGTATTAATAATTCTCTGATAAATGCCGGGGCTTTTTCTTTTCCAGTCTAAAAATACTCGCCCAGCTTGGCAGAGTGTTGTGACTGTGATAATGAAAGTGCAGCAGCATGTGCCTGCCACAGCTCCTGCCCTTTCCTCCTGGGCTGGCACAGCTCTGGGGTTGTCTGAGGGAAGAGAGGGCACACAGATACTGAGATGGAGGAAAGCTGGTCCTGACTCCTGCCTTCCAAAAGGCCACAGCCCTGGAATTATCTCAATTTCAGTGGAAGCCAGTATATTATGGAAATGTCACGTCCCTGAGCCAGGGAGAGAGGTAGAGTACAAAACCAAACCAAGAATGCCACAAAATTTAAAAATAAACAGCTCATTTTGAACTGATTGAGGTTAAATATAGATTTTATAATTTTTTTTTAATATCAAAGACTATGGAACTCCCTGCTAGAAGCACTTGTGCAGCCAAAGGGACTGTGCATGTGTTGGGGTGATGAATGTGTGGTTTGGTAGTGCCCGTGGCTGGGAAAGGACCCTGTTGTCATTGTCACTGTTTAACTGTTGGCACTGGTGCTGCACCTGTATGTCGTGACAACTTTCACTCTGAAATGACATTGAAAGCAGAAGCTGCAGCACAAGGCTGACTGAGTGCCTGCCCAGATGCTGGAGATCATCTTTGCGCTGCCTTATGGCAAGTCCTGTACCTACACAGGATTTTTGGGTGTAGCTCTGAGTGCCTGCGGTGGCTGGCTGGGTTTGGAGTGAGCTCCTGCTGGGAGGGAGCTCCTTGCTGGGAGCTCCAGCTGCAAGAAGAGGACTCTGCTCTGCACTCGGGTGTCGTTCCCTCCCTCACACTCCATGTTTTGGGTTCTCCATGGAGACAGAACCTTTATGCTCCTGTGCCAGACCAGACCAGAGCCACATCCTGTGGTGCCAAAGAGGAGTCTAAGCTTTGAGTACTGAGCCATCCTCAGGTAGGTGAGTTTTAGTAACCCCTCTGTGGTTTTGTGCAAAGGGACAAAGGAGGAGACGAGGCAGATGCTCTGTGGGACCTGCAGGGACCTGCAGCGGGGTCGGTGGTGGCCCCTGCCCCGTCCCCTCAGCTCTGGGCTTTTGCTTTTCCCAGCCCCTGCCGGCTGCACTCCCAGCCCGGGCCGGAGCCAGCCCTGGCTCCTGAGCAGCCCCTGGCACTGGGAGACGAGCCAGGGGAGGGGAAGGGTGCGTTCACAGCGGTGTCAGCCCCAAGCCCTGCAGAGCTGGGTGTCAGGGGCTGTGTCCTGCCCCTGGGGGATGCCTGGGCTGGGGCAGCAGAGCCAGGGCTGGCATGGAGCTCCGCAGGGTTGCGGTGCTGGGGTGGGCTGGGGTGGATTGGGGTGGGCAGGGGCTGCACCCAGCAGCTCCCCTGCTCTGCCTTTCCCGTTTCAAGAAATGAGGCTGTTTTGTTTTTATAAACGTGGCGGCCAGGGAGCTGATGATCCTGGTGGCACCAGACAGCCCAGCCTGGGGTGTTTGTGCCCCCAGCAGCCTCCTGGTGGAGAAGGGGAGTGGAAATGCCTTGTCCTAGAAACAGGGCACAGCTCTTGAACCCACTCTGTGGCCTTAGAGGAGGATCAGTTTGGGAGGCAGCTGAAGGGTTTATTGCTGCTTGCACAGACCTTGGGAGAAATGTCCTCATCTTACACAGTTTCCTGGGGGTTTCAGTCTTGGATGGATCACTGAAAGGAAGGGATTGCATTTATCTCCCCAGGACTCAGCCCAGGAGGCTGCTCCGGACAGGAGGAGTGTGGTAAGCCGGGGTCCGGGCTCGCTCACACCCGGCTGTCACCACACACCGACGGCAAGGAGCCAGGAAGGGTCTCTGCATGGAGCTCCGCAGGGAAATTTCATTCGCACTCCCGACGAACGGGCCAGAGGCAGGAAAGACGAGAACACTGGCAATCATGGGGTTTTATACGGGGGCGGGGAGAACATCAGGGACCGATGGTCTGGGGGCACAGGGGCGGTGCATGGGCGGGGCTGGGGCAAGGGAACCAACAGGGAAACTGAGGCAGGGACAAGGGGACAGGGCCGGTGGGAGAACGGAGAGGGAGGAGCTCTCTGGGCCGGAGTCGGGCCCAGGCCCAGGCCGAAGCCGGGGAGCAGAGCTGGGGTGCTGCTCACTGGCTCCCACAGGGGAGCCCGGAGAGGGCATGGCTGAGGGGATTTGCTGTGACTACAGCCGCTGGGCCAAGGGAAGCTGGAGAGGCCACGGGAAGATGAGGTGAGCTGTGGCCTTGTCCGGCTCCTGCCTCCATCCACAGGGACACGGAGCTGCCTTCCAGGGCTCGGATCCTGGGAAGTGCCCACAGGGGGTTTTCCTCTGCAGCAAACATCCACCACTGACCTTGTCCTTGCAGGGCACGAGGAGGCGTGGGACCAGCAGGGCTGTGACAGCTCTTTCTTCACAGGTAGAGCAGAAACACTCAGGAACTGGGACTCTCTGGGGGTTCCAGCATGGCCAGGGCTGGTTGGTGACTGGTTTGTGGCCTTGGGCCTCGTGACTCCTGTTCAGAGCTTTGGGGCTCAGCAATTTGGCTTTTCCCCACTGTCTGAGGTGTGTCCAGTGGCACGGGGTGGTTTCCAGGCACATCCCAGCAGTTCCTCTGCAGAAAGGGGAATGTTGCCTCATCCCCTGACCGTGGTTTAGGGAAAACACTTGGATGAGTGTTAAAATGGGAGATGTTTTGTGCACACTGGAGGGAATTCACAAGATTTGAGTGGATAGAGAGAAAAAGAAACTCTTCAGCCTTCATTGCTTTGATATTTCTATTCCTCAAGTGCAGAGTGCCCTCCTGAGCTCAGGATGCTTCAGTGGGAGTCCTGGGAGTGTCCAAAAGCAAACCTGCAGGATGGGAAAGGCTGGCCAGGGCTCTGTCCCAGCTCCTGGCAGCTTTCCATCCTACTCTGCTGCCTGCTGAAAAAAGGAGATAAATCTGATTGGTATGTCCAGCTAGTGACAGAGGCCCCAAATTGATCAGGTTCTTAATTACCTCTGAAGGTACTGGCTGGGTTGCTGGTGTCATCTGAGCCCAGGAATTTGGCTTTGGGAGCTGAGGAGCCTGGGGAGGGTCAGCAGTGTGACCTGTTCTCCATCACTGTGCAAGGATAAACCAGAAGAGAATAAACCTGGAGTCTGAAGCCAGGAAAATGAGCTCAGTCACTTGTGGCAGGGTCCCCTGGGGACACTGGTGTCTGTGGGGTCCCATTGTCACCTCCCAGGTGCTGTTGGACTCCCTAAATTCACTGAGCTCAGACTCTGGTTTTCCTTCGGCAAAATGGGGATGAAACCTGCTTCCCAAGGCCGGGGAATGAGAAACTGGAGTGCTTTGAAATCCATCTTTATGGAGTCCCAGAGTCGTTTGGGTTGGAAAGGGACGCTCATCCAGTTCCACTGGGCAGGGACACCTTCCACTATCCCAGGGTGCTCCAAGCCCTGTCCAACCTGCAATCATCCATTCCCCAGTCCTTTAGGGATTTTTGAGACAAATTCTGTGTCCCTGTCATGAGCTGGGGATTTCTGTGAAGGTGCTGCTGGCCCAGGTTCCCATTGCAGGACCCCTTCTCCTTATGAAGGATGGATTGTGTGAGCTGAGTTTTACTGTTAGTGACTAATTAGCCTGTGGTAATGAGGTCCTGATGGGGGAAAGGCCTCCCAGAGGTGAGGATGGATCATCTCTAAGGCACTGCCCAGCTCGGGGGTGCTCCAGCCCATGGCACCTGGCAGGACATGGATGCTCTGTGTCTGAGTTTGTCTGTGTTACACCCAGAAAGCCACAGCATCTGTAGGGGAAAAAAGAATGTAAACCTAATTCCTTCACTTTCTTCTCTTTCGTGATGAGCCAGAGCCTCCTTCCCACTGCTGCTCTTGTGGGGAGACACAAACCATCAGAGCTCCCTGCTCATTCAGGTGCTGAGCTCCTCTCTGCCTGCTCTGACTCTCCACAAGGTGTTTGTGCTCTCTCCTTGTTCTCACTGCTCCATTTTCCATCCTCCCCGAGCTGAGCTGGAGGGGAGCAGGAGCAGGGATGCAGCTGCTGGAGCTGAGCTGGGGGCAGGATGTGATGGGAGTGCACGGGATCAGAGGTGGCACCTACAACGCAAACCCACAAACAGAGAGCTCCCGAGGCTGCAAAGTGAGGGACTCAAACGTGAGGAATTGCCAGCAGAGGGGTGGTGGGGAGTCTCAGTCTGCACCTTCATGTCTCAGCTTTATGATGGTTTTCATCTGTGCAGCCCCGCTGGCCTTTTCCAAGGCTCCCACCCCGCCTCTTGTGGGGTGCAGGATGGATCCTGGTCACCTGCTCAGCCCCCAGTAAATATTCTTTTTTTCCCGTGCTCTCATGTCCATCCCTCTATTACTCAAATCCTGCTCTGGAGAAGAGAGTGGTTACCTTAGAGCCTCGTGGGCTTTTATGCTGCTTCACTGACAGCAAATAACCCCTCTGGCTGTTGGGAAGGGGCTTTTCCCTATTTTCCTGATGGCCCACCTGTCCCTCAAAACCTGATGCGAAAATCACTCATTTCAGCTGGACTAGATGAGCTTGGAGGGTTCCTTCCCACCTAAACCATTCCACGATTCCCAGCTGCCCTGCAGATTCCAGACTCTGACAGCCTTGAGGGAAACCTGCACCCCCTTCCACGAGCTCTCTGTGGATGGGGGCAGTGACCCTGCCCTCATCCTTCACCTTAAGACCATCCCTGAGGTGCAAGGGAAAAGGTTGTGGGTCGGGGGTGTTGTTACAGTGGGTTTGTTTTGCTTTTGGACTTATTTTGTTGATTGAGGTCAGTATTTTATAAATACACTTTGGCTCCTTTTCCAAGAGGTTTTCACACAAGGGAAATGTGAGGAAGTTTAAGGCAGCCTCTCCTGCTCTCCTGCAGCAGCTGGTCACTGCTCTGTAGTGTGTGAATGTGCCTTGGTGTTGGAGTTTAGTTGAGAACTTGCTGCATTCTCGGTGAAATTCCACTTTTTCCGTATCAGTGAGAAGAGAGAGGGGTTTCTGGCCAGCACAGTGGGGTTTGTGGTGGGATCCATCCACCTGCCCCTCCTGTGCAGCC
Source organism: Oriolus oriolus (assembly GCA_013400235.1). Lineage (NCBI taxonomy): Eukaryota > Metazoa > Chordata > Aves > Passeriformes > Corvidae > Oriolus > Oriolus oriolus. Next base: position 440,218 of record VXBT01009164.1, read on the forward strand.
CAGCTGTCTTTGGCCACAGAAGATGAGGCAGATCCCGCTCCAGTTCCCACCCTGGTGGGGCTGGATCAAGGGAGAAAGGCTGGCAAGGCTTGAGCTGGATTCAGAGAAAAGAAACTGAAGGCTTGAAACAAAACCCCCACGGGTGAGGTGATGCAGGTCCCCCTCAGAAAGCAACCAGAGGGAATGTGAAGAAAAGCAATAAGAAAAGATGGGAGTAAATAAAGAGCAGGGATGGGGAGGAGGAGGGGGCAGGCAGCTGTCTGCCCGTGCTCAGTGTGTTTGTGCTGCTGGCTGCCTGCCTGCCTGTCTGAAAACCTGGCCCCGTCTGGCACCTCTTTTTTTATTCTGATGTTTGAATTTATAGCTTGAAGTGCAGCAGAATGAGGTGCTCTGGAATATTGCTGTGGATGGGATTGGCTGCCCCGGAGGGCGAGGGTGGATTTGGAGGAGGGGGAACTCGGTTTTCCCTTGCAGGTTTAATGTGGGCTGCTGTGTTCCCCTTCCTCCCTCCGCCTCTGCCTCCCTGCTGCCTTTCCGTGTGTTTGCGTCAGTTCTGTGTGACACGGGCGGCTCAGGAGCAGCTTCTCCCTGGGTGTATCCTGAGTGCGTCCCACTGGGATTTTCGGTGTAGCCTGGGGGCGGAGGGGAAGCGGGGCTGCTGTGAAGTGCTGAGGTGCAGAGCAGAGCCAGCATCCATGAAAAGCACTGCAGCCGCCTCCTCTGCCGGGATGACACGGATCACCCACACTTCCTCCCTGGGAGCGTGCCAGGAGACTTGTTCTCAGTGAAGGTTTCCAGGTCTCCAGGCTTCAAACGTTCACACAGTTTGAATAATGCATAAAGCTCCAGCACTTGCTGGAGTCAAATATTCTTCTCCAGCATCTTTAAAAAATGGATGAACACAGTTTTACTTGAAAACCTCCCCCTCTGTGTAACCTGTTTCTCCTTTCTCACCTGTCACACCTACAATCCTTGCATCCTTCCAAATGCACAGCCCCCATCAGGGACAGATCTTCCCTGCTGCCTTTGGTATTTAGAAGGGCGACTTTCCTTGTTCAGGAGGTGGGAGCCTCCTGACTGCATCTGTCTGTAATTAATGAATTAGGGGAATCAGAGCAGTGAAGTTCCCCCGTGCTGCTGGGCAGGCCCTGGGTGGCACGACAGGGACTGTGGCACGACAGGGACTGTGTCACGACAGGTGGGACAACAGCTCCGGGCAGAGCCTGGAGGACGCTTCGTGGGGCAGGGAGACCTTTCCAAGCAGATCCTGGAGGAGCCTGTCCTGCAGTTTGGCCATGAAGCACAGACACAGTCTGGACTCAAGGTGTCTGTCTGAGGCTGCTGACTTTCCTTGGCCCACTGGGAATGATCTGGAACTGGAAGGATTAAGATGCACAGGATGGAGTCGAGGTAGCTTTAATTCCCCTGTGAAATGCATCAAGCCCCCCCCTTTTTCCAGGACAGCCCATTCCCTCTTCCAGAGATGTTTTCTGCAGGTCACACCTTTGGTTTGGGCTCTGCTGCCTCTTGAATTGATGACTTCAGGTGCGGGGGTGTGGTTTGGTCACCGCACAGGACACTGCAGGGACTCTGTGTGTGCTCAGCAGCCCCAGGGGATCAGGCCGGGGGGGTCTCTTCGTCAGGACACCCCAGCCCTTCCCAACACCCCTGACTTCTCCCACTGCGTCTGAGCACCAGATGGCACAGGATTAACAGAAACCCTTCAGGAAAGGTTGATGAAGTGACGGCAGAAGGGCAGGGGAGTGTTGCTGAGACAGTTCTGATGCATTGCTGTCTCAGAGCTTTTGCAGAGGAAAAGCAAAGGGCAGGACCTTGCCCTCTCTGCTCGTCTCGAGGGAGGAGTGGGAGGAGGCTGGACAGCCCTAGAGCAGGGAGCTCGCTCCTGCTGCCCCCGGGAAGGATGAGAGGAGCACAAACGATTGCTGTTCCCATCCATTTCGGTTGTTGCTGTTGGCCCCACATAACGAGTTCTCCCTTGGAAGAGGCCGGTCTGGAGCTCCTGGGCCGTGCCTGGGCAGGATCCCTGCCCTCCGTGACAGCTCTGCGGAGGGGCTGGCAGGCAGTTCCTGCACCAGGAATGCCAGTCCTGGCGATTTGTGTGGCCTCCCGCATCCCTCCCCCGCTCCTGTGACGCTGCCAAACTTCTGTCAAGCCCTGCTGGAGAGGGGCACCAGCAGCTCCCAGTTTGGAGGGATCTGGGGCAGAGTCACCTCTGTCCCCCTGCCCTGCCTGGCCCCTCAGCACCTGGGGGATGGGCAGATGAGAACACAAATGCAGGTTTGGGTTTGGGAAGGCAGGAAGGGGAAGGGAGGCTCAGCCGCGGCACGGCTGGGGATGTGTTTACCCAAGCCTTGCTCTGGCCGGTGCTGGGCTCGGAGCTTGTGCTGGGGGCTCTTCTGGCTCTGTGGGCTCATAATGAATCCTAGCAGGGCATCCGTGCACCAGCTGGAGGGAGGGAGGAAGGACTGAGCATCTCCTCGGCTCTTCCAGCATCAGTTGCTGGTTTTGAATGACTTTTAGTATGGAAGTGAGCATATTGTTGTGTTTCTTAGGGACGGGGCCCTGACCAGCCGGTGGCTGCTCTGGAGAGCAGCAGAGCCCTGCCGAGGTCTGCAGGTCCCTTCCCAGTGAGGATGCTCAGGATCTGGGGTGAGTGGGGCTGCTCGGCCGGGCGCTCACACGGGGCTGCTCCTCAGGATGCTGCCGGCATTGCCCACTCCGCAGATCTCCTCTAATATGAAAAAATTAAAAGGAAACGCACCCCTAGACGCAAGGAGTTGGAAACCCGAGCAGAAACTGCTAGAAAGGAACATCATCATCCTTTTCAGCGGCCGGCCAGGTCGGGTTTGCGAGACAGAGGCGGTCTAACAGCGCTGCCTGCTGGAAACTCCTCGGGAGGAAAAGCGATTTTGCGCCCTGGGTTTCACCCGTCCTTCGGCAGAGTTTAAATCCATCCTTCTCCGTTTTCCTCAGCCTGCTCTGCCCACAAACCTCAGCTGCTCGAGACAGGCTGTCAGAGAGGGATGGAGTTTCCATCCTGTTCATCCGCACAGCAGAGGTTGGAGAACTGGGTGCAACTCGAGCCCTCTCCTGGCATGTGAAACTCCAGGCCCGGGATTCGGGGCTCACTGGGATGTCGGTGGCATTAAAGGAAATGCCCGTGGTGCTGCTTTTGGAGCATTTCGGGCCAAGCCAAGCTGGGGAGGTGGGATTTCACTTCTGTGATGGGATGTCACTTCTGGGGCTGCTCCCTGAGGAAACACCCCTGGGGTTCATCCTCCTGCTGTTCCCTTACCCACCCAACCCGAGTGTCCTGGGACAGATTTACCCACCCTTCTCGGCAGTGTGCTGAGCAAAAAACGGGCTGAGCAGCCACCAACGCTTTAGTTAAGATTGGAATTTGTCTACTGGACTTAAAAGTCAAGACTTTTATTTGCCACGTCAGCCTGGTCATGTCCTGCCCTCCAAGGGCAGCTCTGGTGTCCTCCCACGAGAGGGGGGACACTGAGCACGGAGGGTCCCTGTGGTGCAGCCTCTGCAGGGCCCCCTGGTCCTGGCTCTGGAAGAGCAGGAATTCCTGGCTCAGACAGGAGGGCTGTGCTGCTGGGTTTGCTGGTGGGACCCTACAAAGACGGCAGAGTTTGGCTGTGCATTAATGAGCAGATCTGGACTGGAAAGGGAGGATTTGGGAGCAGATGAGGCCAAGCTTTCCAAAGCCCTGATGCAGCCCCTCTGTGCTCAGACAAAGCCTGTGGGTAGAGCTGGACTGCAGAGCAGGAGCCACCCCTGCCCCACAGGTCCATAAGCAGTGGGGTCACCTGTCCTCCAAGGAGAAGAGGATTAGGCTTGTTTTATTCCTGGCAGCAGTTCTAAACCCCGTAACATTTACTGGATGTAAAGACTCTGAGAATTCCTTCTTAGAGTGTTCAAAATGTTTGAAATTCGCTTCCTTTAATCATCTTTTTGCTATTAATTAACTATGAGCAGCATTACTGTGGTGCCCAGAATCCCTCCTGGCCAGCTCGGAGGTGGCCTGTGCCATCTGTTTGTCCTGACTTCATCTGCCCTGTGCCTTCTGTGCCAGGGCCAGGCTGTTTCTGCTCGTGCTGTCGTGCTGGGTGAGAGGAAAGGGACACTCACACAGCCCAGGCAGGTTTATTTATTGTTAGGAAGCAGCAGTGGGCACAGGTGGAACGGCACAGATAAGCCCAAGCCTTGGCACGGGAATTCAAAGTCATCTCCTTCATCCTTAGCTGCCTGCCAGCATCCCTCCCTCCAAAGCACAGCCCCAGGCTGGCTCTTCCTGTTTTGTTTTTTGAGTACACTGTTAATTAACCAGGCAGAGGAAAAAATACACAGAGGCACACCAGAGTAGTTTTTAACCTGGCTTGATTAATGCTGTCAAGTTGCACATCTGAGTTTGAGCTCAGTGGGACTGTTGCTTTTGTTTAATACCACAAGACACCTCAGTCTGGATTGTTGCATTACAGTACAAATAAAAAACAGAAACAAAACCACATCTGCATCATACAAGGTGAGAAGGATATGAGAATTCTAAATATTTACAGAGAAGGGCAAGTGGGGAAACCACAAAAAATATTTACATAAAAATACATGAGCTTGTCGGCATATACATTTTACACCAGTTCACAAAAAAAGACACTCTATAAATTAAAGTGAAGGGAACTCCAAAGGTAACCCAAGACTTTCTGGGATGTTTCTCTCATGCGGCTCAGGGAAAGAAAAATCAAGTCTTCTACAGCAGGAAAATGAACGGCAAAACAACCCTTTTCTCCCCCCTCCCTCCCCCCAGCTGGACGAGGCAGGACTCCGCACACGAGGAGGATCGGTGGTGTTTGCTCACACCACGCCATGCCTTTCACACCGGGACCGGGGCGCTGGGAAAACAGGAACACGCCTAAGCCGCCGCAACGAAAGGAAGGAAAACAACTTCTCACCCAGATTTCCTGACATTTAACACATCACTTGAGTCAGTGCCCTGTCACCGGCCTAGGGGATGGCAGAGCACACTTGAGGTTCTGTCCCTTCTGGGCTCAAAGAGGAACAGGACCTTTTCAAGTCGGTTTTGGTTTTGTGTAGCAACTTACTACCACTGTGCAATCCTTACTGATCCCCCAGTGATGAGCAGGGAAGGGGGATCACTGCAAAGACAGAGGCACAAAGTTGTGGGGGTGTTCTCAGAGATGCATATAGGTATCACCTGATAAGACTCTGCAAAAGTCAGAAATTAATGCTTTACCTAAGACTTCATAGGGGCCAAGTCCTCGTTACTCACCCACCAACTGCACTTCCCTTCCTAAGGAAGGTCTCCTGGGGCTCATGTCCTGCTCCAAAGCAGAGGTGAAAATCCAGAGCTGGAGCACACTCCTGGACCCCCATTCCTGTGGGCACTAGGAGACCCTCGTCTGGAAACAGAGGGAGTGGCAGCTGAAGATGCAGACAGTGCCCGTGTGAGGGAACTGCTGAGGAACAGAGCTGCTGTCACCTCGTGGGGACGTGGTTAGGCAAGGAATTACTGAGCCCGAGTACAACTGCCCTTGGATTAGAGGATTGATATTTGTGTTGCTGTCCCCCTGCTCTCCGCTCCTCCGCAGGGACACAGGACTGGGCTGTCACCTTCCTCCAGCTCACCCACCTGAGACTCCTGGTGTCAACCTCCCCGCCTCACCCTGATGCACGACACCCTTTCCAACCTCACCTATGAATTTTGGGATTAATGAGGATGTAGAGCTCTGTAGGACCAGCAGACTGAGCCCAGAGCAGGAGCAGGACTGCATAGTTCACTGTATGGCTTGGCAGGGTGGGATCGTGCAAGATGCTGAAGCCGTGGGCAGGAGCAACAACAAAAGGAAAGTGTTGGTCTGTGTTACCTGGGAAAAGCTGGTGCCTTCACCTTTTTGAATTCTGTACTGTGGCTCAGCAGTGCTGGACACAAGTTTGGGTTCTTGGAGAGCTTCTTGGAGCACACCTGGCTGTGGCTGCGTGCCAAGGGGAACATGGCTGGGAGGCACTGCTCTGCTGTCTTCTTCCTCTCGCTCCCAAAAGGCTGTTTGCAGCAGCCCTCTGGCTTAGGGTACAGGTGTGCACTTCCAGAAGCCCTTTGGGAAAGGTTTGTTTCCGATGGGATGAGGGGGTGCTTCGCACCTGGCACTTCACACAACGCAGGGAGAGCCCGGCTCGGGCGGGAGCAGCACAGCACTGAGGAGCAGGGGCTGTCCGGGGATGGCACTTGGGCTCTTCAGGGAGACAGTGGCTTCGAGCAGGAAAATCCAGAGGCGTTACAATTAGTGGGAGCCGAGATCAGCCCCTCATAGTGGCAGGATATCCTGGCTGACGTAAGGCCCAGGCGGAGGGAGGGAGAGGCTGCGGGGCAGGGGGGGAGTTAAGGCTTTCACGGAGAGAGAGGTGGGACCTGCAGCTCTCATTACCTGAATCCCAAATAGCCTGAATCCCAAACAGCCTGAACCAAACACTTATCCCTGCTTCAGCTGGAGACCTGGCAGGTAACCAGGGGCTGAGGCTGGTCCTGGCCCTGGCACAACACAGCTCTGCTGAAAGCACAGATAATCCAGCCTGGCTCCCAAGGAACCAGGGCAGCTCAGCCTTTCCTGGGAGTTACTGCCAGTGGAGACAGTGTGGCTCACCCAGAGGCCCCTTTGTGTGCAGTTCTGTCCATTTTCCTTAAAGAAAACATTAAAAAAGTATTCCCTCACCAAAAACCCCAACCCCTCTACCTGGGAATTCCTTGTGAGGAGATTGCAGCAACCTGGATCACAGTGCTGCTTTTTTCTCTTTTTCTTTTTTTTCTTCTTCCTTTTTTCCTACTGCCAGATTTCGTTCCGTAACATGTGAGAACTCTTCTAAACAAAATGCTTAAAACACCAGCATTGCACAGTAAAATAGAACCAGAAGGTAGTTACTGAAACAGCCCCAGACAAGGCTCCAAGGTTAAAAAGAAGCAAACAGCTACAGACTAGTCAGCAACTAGAAGCAGGTTTTCGTTAGGATTTAAAAGTCCCAAAATAGCCATGAAACTTTTTTGTTCAAAAAACCCCAGCTAAGCAGCTGTGTGCTAACTGCAGGACTTCCAGCTTTTTCATAAAACATTAGAGATTCAAAACAGGTAGAGAAGTTCTTCAACCACACGGAACAGGAATGGCCTTGGAATTTATCAGCGAACATTTAAAAACTCCTAAATCTCAAGTATTGCTTGCAAGCCCTGCCTAATGGGATGGATGTGCTTTATTTGCACAGGGGGTGTGAGTCCTGGGGAGTCTGAGAGGCAGCACAAGGGGCTGCCAGGCTGCTTTTACAATATCAGAGCTTTCCAACAGCTTGGACACCGTTTTTGGTGTATTTCAGAGTGCACTGGCCTTCTGTCCCTACTCACCGAATACTGGGGGAGCTGCACCTGGGCACAGCACTGCTCCCTGTGTGCCACAACTCCACAGGGATCTCTGCCCAACATGGAACTCGGAGGCTGCAGAGAGCCTGAAGAGCTCCAGCTTCAGCTCAGCTGGAGCACTCCCTGACGGAATTGCTGCAGGACCTGGCCCAGGGCAGCTGCTCATGCACACAACTTGTCACACACAGCTGGCAAGGTGGGCTCTGGTTTACATAATGCTATAGACTTTCTTAAAATCTCTTTTTCTAGTACTGTTTGCAGTGAGATGACACAGTCTGGCCAGCCACGGGATGGAATGAGCTCATCTGGGCCATGGATAGCCTCGCAGCAAAGGGGAAGAACTGGCATGGAATGAGTGTGCTGTTCCCAGCTCTGGGGATAGGGTTTGGTGTAGTTTTGTGTTTAATTCTTTTGGTGCGAGAAATGCAAACCTGCCCTACATGGCTCCCACAGCTGGCCTCTGCTCACAACAGAGAAATGAGAAGGAACTGGACTCCTTGTAGGCAGAAGCAGCTTGTTAAGCAAGAAATGTAACGAGCGTGTCGCGTTCTGAGCTGGCTTCAGAGCCTATTCCACGGGCTTGAAGTCAAAACAGGCCCCCACCCACCTCGGAGCAGCTGCAGTGGGTGCACCATGCCCACGGGAGAGGCAGGGCCTCAGCATTAACCCCGGAGAGGATCCCTGGGGAGCCTTTCCCCCAGCCCCACTCTCGCCCTGTGACTCCGAGGGGCTGAGCAGTGGTTCCTCCACGCCGTAGCAGGGAGCCCCTTTCCTGGGAGCCAGCCTGGGAGGGGCAGTTTGCAGCAGGAGAGAGCTGCAGGCACAGTCCATCGTGCACAGCCCATCGTCCACGGGACCGTGGGCGTGGGGAAGAGCAGCCAGTGTCACATCTGGGAAGGGAAAACTCCTTCCCTCCCTGCCCCAAAAGCCTCTGTGTCAGCCCTGCCCGGCCTCTGGCAACACCTGTGTGCCAACAGCCTGCCCTGTCCTCCCAGGTGGCTCAAAACTACATGAAAATCTATAGCTCTACTACATAAAAACAGTGAGTGGGGGCCAGGGGGGCTGAGGGGGCTTTGCTTTGCTCACTGGGGCAGGGTCAGGGGGTTTCTTCCATCACTGAAAAAATAAAACAGTCCGCTGTCCAGCAGAGGCTGCTTAGACTCTATCCCTCATCCCCCCCAGCTCACTCGACGTGCACCTCTGTCTCGGGCCTCTGCAGACACAGCTCTGTGGGGAGGAAGGCTCCCTGCCCCAGCGCCGTGGCGTAAGTTCTGCTGTGCACGTGGGGGAAGCCGGGGGGCACGAACCCCCCCGCTCCAGCATAGCCCCCTCTTTGGTGCTGAGGCAGGGTATGGTAATCCTCCAGATTATCGTACTGGGACACCACAGTCATCGTGCTTTGGCGCTTGCCCAGAGTTTGGTAGGGGTACAGCAGGGCAGAGTCCCTCTCCATGGGCTCGGGGTGCTGCATCCGGAGGCTGTGGCTCCGCTCAGGCTTGGGCGGCGGCGCCACGGGATGGGCAGCGTGCTCCTCCTCCTTGTAGCAGTCTCTGGAGTGCTTCTCCATGGACGCTCTGCCTCGGGGCCTCTCCAGGTCTGGCCTGTCCTCTGCCAGCCTCCCCTCCTTGTGGTTCAGCCTCAGGGTCTCCTGGCCGGCCGGGATGTACTTGCTGCCCGAGTGCTGGTAGCCCATGGGCTCGGATGGCTCTGGGCCACCCTTGGGCCTGTACTCGGGGTAGGGGGGCCCGTTTTTGGGTTCGGAAGGCTGCCTATGGCTCGCTTCCCTCGCTTCCTGCTGCAAATGTGTCCTGTGTTCGCTGCCGCTGCTGCCCGGCTCGTGCACCTTCCTGTTCCGGATGCTGCTCTGCTTCTGGGGCAGGGATGGCTTCTCGGGCTGCCCGTTCCCGTAGCCCCCGCCGTGGTAGTGGGCTCTGTCCAGCTCGGGCTCCGCGTGCTGCCCGTAGTAACGCTCGTCCCCCTCGGGCGTGGCTGCCTTGGTCGGGTACCTGCCCTCCTTCCCTTCGGCCACCGTGAGCAGGCCGCTCTTGCCGGGATCCGATTTGCTGCGCAGGTGGACGGCGTCCAGGCCCCCCAGCTCATCTGGCAGCAGCGGGGCCACGTTGTCGTACTGGGACATGAGGGGCCCTTTGACCTTCTGGCGCGTGCGGCTCTCGCGGCGGATGGACTGCATGCGGTACTTCTCCATGTCCTCCAGGTCCCAGGACACGTACATGTGCTTGATGTCCGGGGCGGGGGGCACGTCCCTGCTCACGAAGCTGTGCTCCTTGCCCAGGTGGTTGATGAGCCCTGCCCGGGGGTAGGCGGCCAGGCTGGGGTAGCGGTACAGCCCCTTGCCCTGCAGCCGGGACGTGTAGGGGCCGAACTCGCGGCCGGGCAGGCCGTGGAAGGGCCGCACCCGCACGGTGCTGTAGGGATCCAGGTCGTAGAAGCTGCCGTCGGCCGCGGTGTAGTAGGGGGAGCTGGAGGAGCTGGAGTAGGGACTGTAGCGGTAATGGACCCGCCCGTTCTCGAAGTAAGGCTGGAGCTGCGTGACGTGGTAGTCAGAGTGAGGCTGATATGGCTTGTACTGGTAGAGGGGCCGCGGGCAGTACACGGGCTCGTCGTCCGGGGGCACCTCCGTGCGGGAGATGGGCACGGAGCGGATGGCGGCGGCCGGGCCGGGCACGTGCAGCGACTGCACCCTGCGGATGGTGGGGTACGGGGGGGCCTCCTCGGTGTAGCCGGCGCCCCGCAGCCCCGTGGGGCTCACAGAGGACACGAAGTNGGTCCTTGGGGTGCAGGCCCGCGGCAGAGCCCTTGCCCTGCGTGCCGTAGGAGCTGTAGCGCGCGCCCGTGGCGACGGTCGGCTCCGGGCGGGGCGGGTAGGGCTGGTGCTGCTCGGCCTTGCCGTGGTAGCCGTGGGCAGGGACGCTCTCAGGCCGGTACTGGTGCTTGGCGTGCAGGTAGCCGTCGGGCCCCAAGGGCTCGGGGAGGCTCTCCGGCTTGGGGTGCGGCACATACACCGGCTGCAGGGACGCGTGCTTGGGCGGCGGCGGCGGCGGCGGCAGCAGCGCCTCCTCCACAGAGGATGCCAGCATGGAGGAGGCCAGGAAGGAGTGGTAGTTGGAGTTGTTGATGGTGTCTGTGTTGTTGGAGTGCATGGCCGTGGCGATCTTGCTCTCCAGCGTCCTCACGGGCGGCACGGGCGGGGTGAAGCCGTAGGAGGAGGGCGCGGGCACAGACTCGGAGCGCAGGTGCAGCGGGGGAGCCCTCGCGCTCTCCCGAGGCTTCTCCAAGTGGCCCTGGTGGCCCACGGGCACCGAAGAGGAGCTGCGGGTGCTGGAACTGCTCTCGGAGACAAAGCCAGGGGTGGGCTCCGGAGGCTTCTCAGGTGCAGCGGTGCCCCACACCTGCAGGGAAGAAAGCAGCCAAAGTTAGGGACAAGCAGCTTTTCCCCTGCTGTTGTGTAGTTAGAACATCCCAGACACTCGTATGGATCAGCTCCATTCCAGCCTGTCTGTGCCTGGTTTCTGTTTGCTGGGGAAGGACAGCAAAGGTTCCCTCTCTCAGCATGGTGCCACTGGCAGATTTGGGGACCCATCACAACTGGTGTGTTCTGCAAAAGCCAAACCAGAGGGAGGAGGTGGCCATCTCTTCAAACTGTGCCCTCAGCGTTTTATTAGGTGGTCTGCTTTTAAATGTATGGTGTTAATGAAAATGTTCCTGGATTTAACCTGCTCAGGCCCTGGTGAGCAGATCAAAGAGTGCAATAGAGCAGAAATTCCTGCTTTAAATGTGGCTGCGGGGCTTAGGATGGGCTGCAGCTAGGCATGTTTCATGGGCTGGGGGGTTTGGATTTCCGACGGAACACTTCCGTGTTTCAATCCCGCACAAGGAATCGGACCTGCTTTGTTTAACAGAATCACAGGATCATTTCGGATGGAAAAGACCTCTGAGACCACTGAGTCCAACCTGAGACTGATCCTCACCTTGTCACCAGCCCAGAGTACTGGTGGTGTGTCCAGCACATGTCCAGCTATTCCCTGGACACCTCCAGGGACAGGGACTCCACTAGCTCCCTGGACAGCCCCTTCCAGCACCTCATCACCCTTTCTGTGAAGAAATTCTTCCTGTTGTCCAACCGAAACCTCCCCTGGTGCAGGTTGAAACTGCCTTCTCACCCTGTCGCTGACTGGACAAGAGCCTAACCAGGATGCTGGAAGAGGACCTTGTCAGAGGATGAAAGAATTCTTGTTTCTGAGCATTCTGAACTATCATTCCCTCTCTCAGCTGCCCCTGCAGATACTTTTTCCCTTAAAACCAAGGAGAGTGGGTATGTTGGGGTGTTCCCTTAGGAAAGCAGCACAGATTCCCGCAAGGCTGTGTCTGTGTTACACCCACGTCACTCCCGCTGTCCTGTGAATCCCCCCCCACACCATTTGGATTTGGACCGACTTTCCCAGTGCTCAGCACTGCAGAGGAGCTGTGCAGGGAGCGGCACGTACCTGCCCGGAGCCGCTGGGTGCTTTGGCCGCTGGCACCTGTCCCACGGCTGCCTGGTGCTCCTGTCTCTGTGCCGGGGCCGTGGCCGCGCGCAGCGCAGGTGGGACGGTGACATCCGCCGGGGGGGCAGCCCCGGGCGGGGCGCGGGGCTCGGCGGCCGTGCTGGGGAGGGCGCTCAGGTACGGCACCGCGGCCGGGGCGCCCCTGTCCCCAGCAGGAGCCACGGACGCAGACTGCAGCTTGTCCTCGGCCGTGCAGGGAGCGGGCAGCGTGTCCCCGGGCAGGCCC